>CM037851.1:68685786-69285786 GCA_021234595.1 Delia radicum | reverse complement strand
ATTTAAATAACATGTATAAAGATTAGAATACATACAAAAATATTTTTATATTTTTATACATTTTAAAATTCATTTGTTTTTCTTTTTTTTTTTTTTTGTAAGTTGGAAACAAAGTTCTTTTTTTAGCCAAACATTTCACACATACTTTCTGGAAAACAAAATAGAAAAAAAAAATTGTAAAAAATTTAACATTCCTAACTAAACATTTATGTCGAACAAAACCGCATTAAATTTCATCTTAAATAGAAACTATTAAATCCTACAAAAATCCATGTGGTTAAAGCTTAAACACACATATACACCCGGGCTTTAACAAAAAAAAAAAACTCACAAATATTGTGGAAAATAAAACTGCTATGGGGCAGTCAATCAATCGAAAATTCAAATAATTACCACCAACCCTAAAAAATTTAGGGCAATATTTAAAGATTTTTTTCTATAGGAAAAATGTTTCAGATTCTAGAAATTTTTTACACAAAAAAATGTTTAAGTTTCTGAAAATTTTTTATAGGGAAAATATCCCAGATACACAGAATTTTTCTATAAGAAAATAATCTCAGATTCTGAACATTTTTCTATTGGAAAACATTTTGTATGGAAAACTTACCTAGATTATGAAAAAAAAAACAAAAAAAAATATCCAGAGTATTTTATTTTTTCTTGTCAAAAAATTCTAAGAATCCGAAAAAATTTTCTCATTTAAAAATTTCTTGTAAGCAAAATCTTTTTTCCCATAAAACAATTCTCAGTATCTAAGACATTTTTTCAAAGGAAAAATTGTCAGAATCTTGGACATTTCTTATATAAATAAAAATTCTCAGAATTTAAGACATTCTTCTTATAGAAAAATTCAATTTTCATACAAAAAATTTCCAGATTTTGAAAAATTGTTCCTATAGACAAATTCACAAAATCTGAGGCATCAATTGAGAATCTGAGAAATTTTTTCATAGAAAACTTTTCAAAATCTGGGAAATTGTTTACATAGAAAAGTTCTGAGAACTTAAGACTTTTATTCTATAGTAAATTAACAGAATTTGTGATACTTTTACGATATAATAGGGTTCAAAGTCGATAACATTTTTTCTGTAGAATATTATCTGAATCTGATACATTTTTCTAATAGAGAAATGGTACTGAGACATTTTCCCTATATACAAATTCTCAGAACCTGGAACATTTTTCCTATGAAAAATTCTCAGAATCAGAGACGTTTTCCTTATAGAGAATTATTAGAATCTAAAACATTTATCCCCCAGAAAATCTCAGAAACTTTGACTCTTTCCTGTAAAAAAATTTTCAGATTGTGATAAAATTTTTTTTATAGAAAAGTATAGAAATCTAAGACAATTTTTTAAAAAGAATTTTTGATATAGAATAATTCTGAGACATTTTTTCTATAGAAAAATTTTCAGAATCTGAAATTTTTTTCTATAGAGAAATTTCCAGAATTTGAGACATCTTTTCTCTTGAATAATTCTTAAAATCTGAGATATTTTTTCAGTAGAAAATTTCTCAGAATCTGCGATTTCTAAAGAAAACTCTTAGAATCCGAGAAATTTTTTCTGTTAAAAAATTAAGAAACTTTACTATAAAAAACATTTTTCTAAGCTTTGAAATTTTACAACAACAAAAATTCTTAGACTTTGAGAATTTTCAGATTCAGAGAATTTATCTATAGAAAAATTTTTGCCATTCTAAAAATTTTTCTATATAAAAAATGAATCATAAATTAAAAAAAAACGCTATAATTTAAAAAAAAATCTTTAAAATTGATAAAAGTAAAAAAAAAAATGGGTAAAACTAAAATAAATATTTCAAATAAAAAAAATTAAAATGAAAATTATTCAAATTCGAGGCCATACGCTATATATATATTTATTAGGATATAGTCCTAACAGATTACTTTCAGGAATTTGTTGAGAGATCTATTTCGTGAATGTTCTTAAAGGTCGACATTTTTTTTTTTTTTTTTTTTTTAATTAATTTGAATTCAAAATTCAAAAATATCGCTTAAATTAAATAAAAAAAATTGCTAAAATTTAAAAAAAAAAAAAAACTAGTATTTAAACAAATTGACAGAATCTTAAAAACGCCAATATTAAAAAAATCGCCACAATTAATAAAGATAAAATTGAAAAAATCACCTAAATAAATTGTATAACGTAATATTTATTTTTTTAGCGGTTTTTTTTTTTTCAATTTTGGGTTTTTTTTATTGTTGTGATTTTTTTAATTTTAGGTTATTTTAGATTGAAAAGAGGATTCGGAGAAGGGAAATGCTAACCTAATCCGACTCAAGTCCCTGAGGACTTACAACTAAGCCAGAATGTCGGCTTTTTATGCGCTTTTAAAATCGGTCCCATATCATATTCCTACCACAGGAACTCCGTCGCACTGACGAAATTCCTCAACCTCTTCCATCCTATGCCCCTAAGATCCGCCAATGTGAATATTGGGTCACTGGATAGTATTTGGACGCGGATCCCAGTAATTGCCGGGCATTCACAGTGATAGTGTTCCAAGGTCTCCTCGTCCTCCCTACAGGCCCTAGTATTTATTTAAATTTTTAGTTTTTAAATTTTCAGTTTTGGTTTTTTAATTTTCACTATCTTTTCAAATTTGAAATTTTTTTTAAATTTGACTATTTTTAAATTTGACTATTTTAAATTTTTTTTTTTTAATTTTGCCTATATTTTTTTTTTATTTTGACATTTTTTTTGTAAATTTAAAATGTTTTTTCAGTTTTGACTGTTTTTAAATTTTAGAATTTTTTTATTCATTTTTTTTGTAATATTCGAGATTTTTTTTTTTAAATTTCGGCTATTATTTTTTGCAATTTTCTTGATATTTGCAAATATTAACATTTTGATCAATTTAATAGATTTTTTTTCAATTATGTCGAATTTTTTTAAATTTTTGTTATTTTTTTTTTTAATTTTGGATTTTTTTTTTGCTTTTATGAGAGATAAAAACTGAAAATTTTGTGTGCTTCAAATTCATTTTCAATTAAACATTTAAAATATATTTTAATTGAAAGTGAGCATGAAATCAAACAAAAGTTTAATTGAAATATTATGGACAATAATTTTTTCTGTGTATCTGACAAAAAATACATATTTTATTTGTTTATCAAGTAATTATTAAATTCTGGCCCATAACGTGCAAACTCTTTTAAGAGGAAGAAAAAGTTCAAGTGTGTATGAAAAACTTTCAAGCGTAAAAACTACAAACTTTTTTTTGTTTCCTAAGCCAAAACTTTTTTATTTAGCCAAACTTGTTTGTAGTAGTAGTAAAATCTCTGTTTACTGATATATTTATCTACACACTTTAAATATGCAAACTCATACACATACAAAATTGAATGATAATAAAGCCAAAGCATTTAAAAATACAAGTGTTAAAACCACAACACATACACCCACAAAAAAACTAACACACTATTAAACTCCCACACCTATACAATAGTAAAGAAAGGGGATAAAACTAAATAAAGTTTTAGGCTTCAGCAAGTATGTATGGAGTAGTAAAAAAAAAGTTTCAAACATTTTTTTCATACTCTATAATAGTTTAACAAAATGGTCGGATTAAGAAAGAAAGTTTTCTAAAAAAGTTTAAAAAAACTTGCAAAAGAATCAACATATTTCAATATAAAAGTTTATTTTATTTCTTTATAAAGGCTATTTGACTATTTAAACCCGTATTTAGATTATTTTATGGTATTTTTTTTTTCAATTTAAATTGATTCATTAGTAATGATAGCAAAACATATACCAATACACCGAAAGAATTTTAGTGGACGAAAAATAATGAAAATTTTTATAAAAAAAAATTTTTTTTTACAAAATGAATGAAAATTAATTTAAATTTAATAAACAGCTTTATACTTTTTATGAAACTAGTTTTTTAATGAAACTTTTTCATTGAGTGTATAAAACTTAATTACTAAAATTATATTTGTTTATACAATTTAATGAAAATATGCATTAGTTTAATGAACATTTTCAATAGTTCCAGTGCAACTTGATTGCTTCTATGCAAAAATTCATTAACTCATTAATGGCACGTCATTAGGGTTTTTCTTTTCCCGTACTTTTTCATTTCCCGGGAAAGCGGGACTAATTTTTTAATTTCCAGGTATACCGGGAATTCCCGTCCAATTAAAAAGATGTTAAAGTAACAGAGTTTCCTTTAAAAATATTCATTCATATGACCAAGCATTTAAAATGATACTGATGTGTGCAAAATTGCTAAAAAAAAGGTTGCATAAAAATCTTATTATCTCCGGTTTATTGGTACATTTTTACAATGCTTTGATGCAGGATCAAACAATTTTAAATGTTTTAAATATAGTTTACATTTTAAGAAAACGTACACCATTGAGTTGTTAATACCACGAGTTAAAAATACGAGTTTTTTCATGAAAATCTATTTATAGATTAGAAAAAAGAGAAAACTCAAATCTCTCAGTAGCTGAGAAAAATGCTAAATTGGTCTTTCATGTCTTTTAATTAAATATTCATTGTTGCAATTATAGCTTTTGTCATACTTATTAAAATATAAGCATCGAATTCGCCTATTTACCTTTGGCTTTAAAAAATTGCACACTTTCTGATAGCAGCCGTAATATGATTACCCTCTCGCGCTCTCACTGGGGAAAAAATACACCCCAACAACAGTGTAACATTCGTGTAACAAATAATATGTGTGAGGACTGAAGATTAACATACTAGGCTGAGATTAGTATTTTATACACAAAGGTATATTCTTAATTTAGGTTACCAATAGCGATGTCAGAGCAAATACTCAACTAATTTCAGCTTATCGCATCAAAGGCCTTACAACTGATTTAAGTAATTTGTTATAGAGTTACTTTAAATTTAAAATAGCATTTTCATTAAATATTGTGCATTGCTATTATTGCCAGTGCCGATCTATTCTTACAAAATTTCGGCAAAAGAAAAAAATTTAAAATGTGTTCTGCATGTAGAAATAGAGTTTCTAGGTAATTTTAAAGCTTATTTTGAATATTTTACTCTTTGAAATAGTATATTCAATAATAGCATTACAAAAAAAAAAAAATATTTCCCGGGATAGAAAAATGTCGGCAATTCGCGGACAATGAAAAACTCTACACATCATAGATCCGCTGGACATGAACCATGTTCCATTAAGAAATTTTTTAAACTTTTTGTTTGCCTGGATGAAAATATAAGCGACCAAAGTTTGACAGGATGTAAATCCTAGATGGTTCAAAATATTTTTAAAACCCAGTTGAAACTAGTCATATATAATCTGATTAAGTCAATTCTAACTTTGAGTGGAGTCACATTACAGCTTATATCATTATATACAAATATACATTGATAATTTTTATTCAAACATTTATTTATATGGTTCTTAATATAATTATGTCTTTAAATAATATAATTATGTCAAATATATGTAGTGATCGATATGATTACACAAGGCAACAATTTTGAAAAAATTTTAGGGGCTTTGAAAACCACTATACAATTTTGATGTATTGTGGTCCCAGTAGTACAAATATGGTTCAATTTTGAAATTCTATGGAGAGGTTTTTTTTTAAAAAATTTTTAATTAAAATTATAAATTTTTTTAGACGTTTCTCCACATAATTAATGATAACTAAAAAAAAATTAGTCCGATATTATTCAAATAAATTTAGAAAAACTGAAATTTACATAGCCTTTAATCCGTTAATATATTGCATTTCAATCGGCTCAGTAGTTTTGGAGTTATAATAAAAAATTGAGGGAAAAAAATATTTTTTTTACGTGAAAATAGCAAATTTTTTTGTTTTAAAAAAATCATAAAAAATCGAAAACGTCAAAAATCGTTCAGATTTATTGCTTTATCGCAAAGCCACATGTAATAGGAACAAAATGAGATATCGATCATAAAAATCGATTGATTTTTTTCGAATTTATTCACAATTAAGTGAATTCGCTCATTTTCACCAAATTTTAGTTTTTTGTCTGATATACATAAAATTGAGTAGTTAATGTTCTTCTTTCGATTGATTGAATTTTGAAAACATTTTCCCCATGCTATGTACAAATTTTCACATCAAAAATGCATTACATAGTAACATTCGTGTATTTTTTGGCAAAACCCTACCTAGAATATACTGATTCTATTCTTCGGAAAGACATTTGTGTTGGATGAGCTTAAATGTAAATAAATAAATAAATTAAATAGTAGAAAATTTATATTTTATTATTCACATTTATTATAATAAATAAAACAAGAAAATAAATAAATAAATATGTATTATAAACTACAAACTATGAAATTTTCTTTTAGTCGATTTTCTACTATTGTTGAATAACGAAGTGTTACTCTGAATACTCCAGCAAAAATCAGCCATCATGTGTGCATCCCAGCGACCCTGGTATCGTTCCTCCATTGTCCGGATATCTTGGTGGAATCGTTCGCCCTGTTCTTCACTCAAGTCTCCTAGATTTTCAGGAAAACGATCTAAGTGACTGTGCAGGTAGTGTACTTTGATGCTCATGTTGCATCCAAGATTCTGGAAGTGAGTTAACATCTCTTCAACGTGCGCAACGTAATCATCACCCTTGTTATTGCCTAAGAAATTTTGAATAACCCATACAAACGAATCCCATGCATTCTTCTCAATTTCTGACATTGAACTGCCAAATTCAGTATCGTTCACCAATTTGCGAATTTGTGGGCCATCAAATATGCCTGCTTTCAGCTTTTCCATACTTAGATTGGGAAACTTCCTTGAAATATACTGGAAACATTCACTATCTTTGTTAAGTGCTTTAACATATTGTTTCATCAGACCAAGTTTAATGTGAAGAGGGGGGTAATATGATGCGATCTCGGGGCACTAGAGCCACATTTATAACATTTGGCGTACCTGGAACTAGTGTTTCCCTAGAAGGCCATTGTTTTCTCTTCCAATGTTCTGTTTTAGCTCTGCTGTCCCATAAACATATAAAACAAGGATATTTTGTAAAGCCGCTTTGTTGGGCTAAGAGGAAATTTACCATCTTAAGATCAACACAAATTACCCACTTATGTTCATCATACTTTATCTTCTTCATGACCAATGCAATTACAGAGTATTCTTCTTTTACTTTGGTTGAATGTGCGATCGGCAAGGAGTGAAATTTATTTCCATTATGCAAAAGGACACACTTCAAGCTGCGTTTTGATGAGTCGATAAATAAACGCCATTCGTTTGAATCATATTTCTGTAAGCCCATGGCAGTCATCAAACCAGAAATATCTGTGCAGTACACAAAGTCATCCTCTTCAGCAAAATAATGAAGTAAGTCTTTTTCTCGAGTACGGTAATACGAAACTTTAGTTTCTTTAGTTATGAGACCTGTTTCTTTCATCCGGGACGCAAGTAATTCAGAAGATCTTTTCGACAATCCAAGGTCTCTAATTACATCATTAAGCTGATCTTGATTCCATGGTCTCGGCGAGAAATGTTTGTGTGGGATGAACTCGTCATTTTCAGCTGTAGATGGTAGTGCTGGATCTGACATATCTGATTGGTAAGACATACTTGAGGTTGAGTGTCCTGGTGAAAATGAAAGCACATGACTACAGCTTGCACCCCGATCATATTCTATTTATTGTGAATGTACAACTGCAAGTGTAAACCCATCAGCAGACCTCGTGGGGTAAGACCATCGCATATGTTTTCCAAAACCGCTTTTTGTACTTAAACAAAAATAACACTCGGATGCGTGGTTCGCTGTTTCTCTCCATAGCATAGGCTCCAAAATTTCCAAGTGTCGTCTGTAAAATGAAAAAAAAAAAATTGAAATCAGGAATATGAAGAATTCAAATTTTAATTAAGAAATATTGTAATTATAAAATATTCCAAATCTATTAATTTATACTTACTTTACGTTAGAAGACTTCATAGATAAATTCAATCGACATGGAATGCATATAGTACTCGGTGTCCAATGCTGGTTCAAATTGTGCGGATAGATATTATAGCAATCTTGATATGACTTTTGCAATGAAGTTAAGAAGCACTTCCGTTTTTTCCCGGTGATATATTGGCCGCACACATAACAAAATAAATCTGGATCGTTTTTACATAAAAATGTTCTGGCTCATTTTTATTAATATTTGAAAATTGTTTTTAACTTCTAAGCTGTATGACTCTAATTTTTGTGTAGGTATTAAATGATGTTTGCGTTATCGCAAACACTTCTTGAATGAAATAAAAAGGGTCAAGGAGATCTTATAAATACTGATACTATAATTTGGGATAACCCTTTGTGTGGATACAGTTTGTGTGTGCTGCAAATTTTTTATTATTCCCAAGAATCCTAAAAAACATTAAGGACTTTTATGAAAAAAAAAAAATCATCCGTTACAGGTAGCTAACGGAAAATAAGAGCACTTCAGCGTACACGCACATTTATGAGCGTTTTATTACTATCCTACCACAATCGTAAAAATTAAACAATCTTTTGTTTATTACTTATTTTTTTTTAATTATTAGAATCATAAAAATGTCATAGAGGTTTTTCCCAAAGGGGTTTTGCCAAAAGGCGTGTCGTAAAATGCACCTGAGTTTTTATGTTCTGCATTTTCATTATATAGTAGGTACAATTTTCTACAGTGCTTGTAAATATGCGATACCTTCAATTAATTGTAAATAAAAATGTAAAGCATGCATCGATTTTTATGATCCATATCTAGTTTAATTCTCATGATATGTAGCTTTACTACAAAAAAATAAAAAGTAATATTTTTTGAAGTTTTCGATTTTTTCCAGATTTTTGTTTTTCAAATTTTTTTTTTTTTTTAGCATTTTTTTTTTGTTTTGCTAACAATTTGTTTCATAACTTTGAAACTATTGATCGCATTAAAAAAATTTGTACACGTTCTTTAAAGATATTGTAAACCTTAATTTTTGTAAATTTAATTTGACAAAATCGGACTAGTTGTTTTTGAGTTATGACAACATAAGTGGAGAAATGGCTCAAAATATTGTCAATTTAAAAAAAAAAATTTTTTAAAAAAAAATTATCCATAGAATTGAAAAATTTTACCATTTTTGTACTTAGGCAGCCATGATGCATCAAATCTATATAGTGGTTAGTCAAGCCTTTTTTTGCTGTTGACCTGTGTTATATAAGGTACCAAATTAAGTCTTATTAAACTATATATGACTTCATACTGAAAAAAATTTCCTTTTACTTTTATATAGCTTTATATATATTACCATAACTTCAAGTTACAAAAAGCATGCCTATTTATCTATTTATATCCAATTAGATATAACTTAATTTCCCGGATATTGACGAATCGCGCATAAAATTGTATAAAATAATATCTCATTTGATATAATTAGATGTGGTGCGTTGTGGTGTAATGGTTAGCGCGTTGGACTGTTACACAGATGGTCCCGGGTTCGATTCCAGCTGACGACAACATTAATTTAGAAAAATAATATGCATGATTTCTCTATCACTTATATGTATCACTGCGCCCACCTTCGGTGTTCCCATAGCTCTTAACCACACCGAAGTAAAATAATGAATTAGGGCTATGAAACAAAAGTTTCAACAAATTCGCCAACTTTACATCAGGTGGCGAGCAACAACTGTTCTAAGACTTATCATCTCTTTCTTTGGAAAGGGGTCCAAAGAAACACATTAATTAATTGGAAGAATTTCCTGAGTGTTGCTTCTCTTTAAAAAAAATAAAAAATGTAGATGATACATTTTTCCGATAAATTTGTATGTGTTTATATCAAACGAGATGTAATTAATTTTATTTTGGTATACTTCTGTGAACAAATGGTTATTCAAAAATATATAAAAAAATATTTTTTTAGGTTAACAGATTTTGAAGTTTTTTTGTTTTTGACAAATATTGTTGTTTTTTGAAAAATATTGTTGTTTTTGGCAATTTTTTAGAATGTCATATGGCAACCCTAATGATACAATTTCTATAAGTGTACCACATTTATACAAAAACCATTATTTATTTTTTGAGAGAAAATGGAATATATTTTGGAATTTTTTAGACTTTGTGTTTTTGAAAATTTCATAGTCCGATCGTTCAGATTTTATAAAATTACATACAATCGATGAAGTAATTTTTAGCGAAGAAATCCATTTTCATATTTTCTAATCAACATACCAATAAAAAATATAAAAGATTAGACTTCGTCATACTTTTAAATAAATTTTGAAAAAGGTCCCATCAAAAAAAGTCATTTATTTTTATTTATTTTCTCAAACAAATATATGGCAACTCTGGATAACAATCATCTAACATTTTTTCATTCCTGATTGTAGTCAAGATATTGAATAATTTACAAGTACTGGGTCAAAAAAAAAGGAACACTGTATCAATAATGAGTTAATATCATGCCGAGAATTCTCTCAGTGTACACATAATAATACTATATTTTATTAAGTAAATATTGTTGGGAGTAATTTAACACAAACACAAAGTTTTATCCAAAGGGGTCATTTTCTATTCTTATGTCGAGAATATAAAGTCTTTTGAACAAAGTTTTATCGTTTTTTAATTAATATGGAGATGACGATAATTCATAGAGAAGTGTTGGTAGAATACGTTTTAAATAAAAATCTTTTTTGTCTTGCGGTTTCTATTGTCGTCTGCACATACTGAATATACTGGTTAGAAATGTGGTTAATACATTTGTCTTTAGTCTGTTACAATTCATTAAATAACAGATATTAAATTTGAAATAAAACTTGATTAAAGAAATCTGCCAAAAAGTATGCTATGTATACGAAATTTTAGCAAATTTCTTACTGTAAAGGTCGTATACTGCCTTGCATAACTATAATTACAAAAGATTTTTGCTATTTTTTCTAATATTACAAACATTTTTCTAAAACTTACAACTGTTTTTAAGAGTGTGACAACTGATCTCTGATTGTGTAAAATTTAAGAGAAGAATAGCAAATATAGAAAAATTAAACAATTACTTCTGTTTTTAATACAATTTATTTCAATTTGCTATAAAATGCCGCATGGTTCATATTTAAGTGATTTTGCAAACAAAAAGCAAAATTTAAGCCTATTTAAAAAGTGGCTTAAGTTTTTGAGAAATTGCTAGAAATATACACCATGTGTTTATCACAAATTTTGCAAATAATCCTAGTGTTTATGATAAAAATAAAACAGGCAGCTGAAAAAAAAAAAATCTTTCTGATCGGGACCGTCAAAAAATACTCAACTGTGTCTCAATCATAATCGATGAATGTACGGTAAACTTGTCCAAATCAACTATAAGTAGGCTCTTAAAGGATTCCCACAGAGTTACTCGCCAAAGCTGATATTTGTGGCAAGCTGATATTTGTTACCCCGCCACAAAACTTCTCGACCTGAATTCGCTCAAAGAAATTTACAAAGTCAATAATCGTTGTTGTTTTTAGGACTGTTTAAACACAAATTTCTTTTAAAGGTGATTTTTTCTGATGAGAAAAAGTTTAATCTTGTTGAACCATATGGTTTTAACAGCTATTGGAGAGAGAGAAAAAGTTCAACATTGATGGTCCAGATGGTTGTTTTAACAGCTATTGGAGAGACATACGCAAGGATCATAATCGATGAATGTACGGTAAACTTGTCCAAATCAACTATAAGTAGGCTCTTAAAGGATTCCCACAGAGTTACTCGCCAAAAGCTGATATTTGTGCCAAGCTGATATTTGTTACCCCGCCACAAAACTTCTCGACCTGAATTCGCTTAAAGAAATTTACAAAGTCAATAATCGTTGTTGTTTTTAGGACTGTTTAAACACAAATTTATTTTAAAGGTGATTTTTTCTGATGAGAAAAAAGTTTAATCTTGTTGAACCATATGGTTTTAACAGCTATTGGAGAGAGAGAAAAAGTTCAACATTGATGGTCCAGATGGTTGTTTTAACAGCTATTGGAGAGACATACGCAAGGAACCACTATATTTCTCATAAAGAAAATTCAGAGCCGTATACCTAATGCTTTGGGGCTCTTTTTGTTTCGACGGTATGGTTGATTTGGCATTTCCTAGCACCAGAATGAATTTTTCTGAGTACATTACAGTATTAGAAGAGAAATTGGTGCCATATATTGAAAATGACTACGAAGAAAAATTCATTTTCCAACAAGACAATGCCTCAGTACATGTAAGTCGTTAGGCGACAGAATCGCTATCATCAAAAAATATTAGATTATTGGAATGGCCCACATATTCTTTGGATCTAAACCCCATTGAGAATAATTGGGGATTATTAATCCATCGAGTTTAGTCAGAAAATCGTCAATATGAAAGCGTCTGTAGTATAAAAGAAGCAGTTATTAATGAGTGGATATCTTTAACGGAAGAACTTCGAATAAATCTGGTAGACAGTATGTCTGATCGAATTTTCGAGTTGATTCAAAAAAGGAGGCCTCACGCGTTATTAAAACTGTTGCTTTAAAATATTTTCCTTAAATTTTTGTAAATTTTGATATATTAAGTTAAGTTAATTTATAAAATTATGTTTCGTAGAATGTACAATCATTTTGTAAATATTACAAAATTTTCGTATACAAAAAATTTCATAGATTTAGATTTCGTAAATTATGATTAACACAAATAAATTGTAATTACAAATTTGTAAATTTGTAACATTACAAAATTTTAGGAAATAGTACAAAAAAATTAATAAAATTTAAGAAAATGTACAAAATTATTTAGTATTTTAACAAAAACTTTATATGTTTAAAAATGTTTTTTTTGCGTTACTGCAATATTTCGTAAAATATACAAATGAAATTTTTATATTTTAAACCAAATATCATTTGTGCAATTTACAAAATTTTTCTAATGTCAAAATAACCAAATATTTCATAAACTAAAGAACACTCAGGGAAATTCTGCATTAAAAATATGTAGTTGTTTCGGTAGTAATAATAATTTCTTTAATGTAAATGTATTTTTAATGTAAATGTCAGTCATTTGTAGAACGAATTTAATTTTTGTAGTTCATTAAAAAAAAAAAAAAAAAACCACATCAAATGACTGTTTTATGATTTTACATTAATTTTTTACAATCGTTTGTTGTTATTTACAAAAATAAAAAAAATAAATTTTTGTTTATTTTTTTTTAGTAACATTTGTTTTTCATTTTTACTACAATTGTGGTTCATTTTTAGGACATTAAAAAAGAAATGACAATGTTAGTTGAATTTACTGAAATGTAAGTCAGTCGTCCTTTCTTTAAGTGAAATTTAATTTGTTTTTAACTACATTTTCAGTGGTCTTTAGCTACATATTATTCTAAGTGAACAGTTTTTATGTATTTTCCCTATGGATTATTATGAGTGTAGTTATGGAACACTAAGAGGCCATTTAAACGGAGCAATTTTTTGCATGCAACGTTGCCTGCAATTATTGTTTGTAGGCAAACGGGGTAGAGAAGCAAGCGGGGTAGCAAAAATTGCACGGTTTTCGTTTTTCAAGATATTTTTTGACATTTCTTTTTCTATCGTTCGTATTCTTGTTAATTTGCTTTATTCGTATTCGGCTTCTCAAGTGTTGTGTATCGAAAATATTTCGTAAATTAAAAAATAAATAATGTGGAATAGAGAACTATTTATATATTATTTTAAATTATATTATTTTATATTATATATATTATTAAATTATATTATTTTTAATTATTACGAATAAATTAAATTTCAACGAATGAACAATTAAAGAAGATTGGCAAAATAAACGTCAAAAAAATTGCATGCAAAAACTCCTCGTTTAAATGTTCATGGCTTTTAGAATCAACTTTAAAAGAGAATTCAAAAATTGCCTGCAATTAATTTCTTCGTTTAAATGGCCTCTAATTGATTTTGTTATTATAACAAAAAATTAATTGATTACTAAGAAGACAAGAATGGAGCAAAATTGATTATTAATAGGTTTTTTGTTAAAGTTCTGCCTATTATATAGGCTCTAGCTTTTCTAAAACTTCGGGTTCTGATGAGATCTTTAGCCAGATCGAAATACTAGTATCAACCTAGCTAATATGTTTGATTTGCTTTATTTTTGTAAATATACGGAGGTTGAAAGCTCGTTATAAATTGAAAATAACATAAAAATAATCTCGATGTATATAAAAACAAAAAACTAATATAACTGTTAAAAATTAATTATTTTTATTGTTAAATATTATTTATTTTCCATAGCTTTTACTTTCATTCCCTTTAAACTCTTCTACTTTTATTAACTTACGAAGTTTAGTGAAATTAATGTATAATTATAGTTTTGCAACACAGTGTATATTGGGCGCCAAAAGTTAATTGAGCATATTTTAAATATTTTATTTTTTTTACATTTTAAGTGTAATATTTTTAACAATAAATACTAATAATGTTTTAATTATTTATTTTCTTTTTAGGTAAGCTTTCAGAAAAACATTTTAAAATAAAACTCAATAAAGGTATTTATAATTTCAAAATCAGTGTATTTAAAATTGTTCGTATGTAAAAGTTATATATCTCCTAAACATATCTAATTGTCTTACTTTAGAAGCGCTAAAACAAAAAACAAAACAAAAAAACGTAAGAGATTTTATTTATACGCAATTTTAGGCCACATATTGGGCGCAATTTACGTTATATTAATATTTTCTTAGCACAACTAAACAAACGAACATTGCTCAGAGAGTATTTCTTGGACAAGTTTTAATGAAATGTTTTCACTGAAACGATGAAGTTTTCTTCACAATGTGAATGAGAAACTTCTTAAAGTTCATGAAAAAGCTTCATAGGTTTAATAAAACTATTTTTAATGAAACTTTTTTTATATAAATATGAAAAATACATAATATGAAATTTTTCATTAGATATTATGAATATTTGCATTAATTTAGCGAAAAGTTTCAATGGCCGAGTTCGAGTAACAATTCATAGCTATAATGCAAAAAGTTCATTGATATCATGCAGACAATTCTCTCAGTGTGTGGACTGAAATATGATATATAGTAAATGTTAGGCCCCACATTGGGCGCCAATTACATATATTAAAAAACTCTAGACTAGTTCATGTTATTTGCCTTTTTTTACCCATACCAAAACATGGCTTATTGTCAGAATTTTATTGATAAAACTATTAGATTTACTTTAAGGCCTTTCAAGAAATTTCCATCAGACAATTGCATAACAAAACAATATTGTTCTCAACCTTATGCTAGAGATGATGAGAAAAAAGTAAAAGCTTTTTGTTATGAAAAAAGAACAAAATTAGTAGAAGAACAATTTAATAATAAATAGTAAAAGACCACTAAAAGGTCTTCTAATCAATTTCTAATGTTGTTGAATGAAAATTTATGTATAAACATTACTTTATTGTTAACATAAAATATACAAACTAATATTAAAAGTAAATTTACACTCAAACGTTATTTGAATAAAGTCGACACATTTTCAATGGAAAAAATTTGTAGGTAAATAAAAATCTTAGAATTTCAATTAAATTTTTATAAGGATTTGTCTTTACGAAAAATATGTCAGATTCTGAGAATTTCGCTATAACAAAAAATTTTCGGAATCTGAGAATTTTTTTATAGCAAAAATTCCTCATATTCTGAGAATTTTTGTATAGAAAAAATTATCAATGTCTCAGAGTATAACTGAGTATTTTTCTATAGGAAAAATGTCTCAGATTCTAAGAATTTTTCTAACGGAAAAATTGCTCCCATTTTTGGAATTTTAAACCCATGTATTTTTTTTGCTTTTTTTTCTTGTAAAAATATTTTGTAAAATTTCTTTTCCTCATTCACTTGAGTTGCTATGGGTTGGACGAAGGCACGCGTATGTCGCTCAGACTATATATATATTTATATATACCCAGGGGAGAGAAATAAAATAAAGAATGATGTACACAGAGAGAATTCCTTGGACGAGTTTTAATGAAATTTTTTCACGAATCTAATGAGGTTTGCTTAACAATGTGAATGAAAAATTTCTTAGACTTCATGAAAAAGCTTCACCATTTTTAATGAAACTTTTGCATTAGTCGTAAGAAATTTAAAAAAAAAATGCATTTTCCGTGGAAAAGTGAGTAATTTGTGGCACTGGTAAAACCAAAATTCACGAAGTTTTAAAATGAGGTATCAAAGACTACCGCGTAGTTTAGCTATTAAAAAGCTATGTTGGATTAGCTGTCCTACATTTGGACGAAATTATAGTTATTTGATGTACATCTTCTATACCAAGATTGGTTAAAATCAGAACGGGTGGAGGAAATCGAGTGGTTGATTTGTTTCATGTTTTCAGTCCTTTGGAATGTTTGCTATTGAATATTAAAGTTTAGTTGTTGTTTAATAATAATTGATCAAAGTATTCGTTATATATATGTAACATCATGCAGTAAAGGGTTAAGTTTTCAAACGAAATATTTTTTCTGAGGGTAAACATGCCAAACATATTAATGGTTTTTAGTTCCTCTTTAATCATCCAGAGTTTTTAAACAAGAATCATATCATACGCAGAGAAAACTTCTTGGAACAGTTTTAATGAAATTTTTTCACTTAACCTATGAAATTTTCTTCACAATGTGAATGAAAAATTTCTTAAACTTTATGAAAAAGCTTCATAGTTTTAATGAAACTGTTTTTAATGAAACTTTTTCATTAGTCTTATGATTTTTTTTAATAAATAAAATGAAATTTTTCATTGAACTTTATGACAAACTGCATTAATTTAATGAAAGCTTTCAATTTACGACTTCCAGTGACATTTCAAAGATATAATTCAAAAATTTGTTGATAAGAGTGTACATAAGTTTTTTGTTCAATTATATGAGTGGTGGGCGTTTCAGTTGTCCAATTCCACCCCAAAGCTGCATCTGGGTCAACTAACGTATTCTACCAAATTTAGGTCTAGCTTCATTATTTTCTAAGATACAGAATTTTTTTTCCCTATAATGGTAAAATCTTACACTGTGCAATGTCATCACTTTGCATCCCGAAGAGAGCGTAGACAATTGATTTGTAGTGTAATTCAATAGAGTCGTCTATGCTTTTAGCATAGTTGTTCTTGTTGTAGTATTGCTGTTTTTTTTACGTCATTTAAGTGTTGTAGGTTTTCTTTCTTTTCCTTTAGCGTTCGCCTTAATGGCGGATGTAATTGACTTCCGTATGGTAAAGTAATATCACAGTTGGTTGAATCATTCCATAGGCGCTAAGTGTGTAGTAAAATTCGGTACCAAAGGCAGGGGAGAAAAAGGTTTTAATTACATTTTGTTTACCTATCTATTAAGAGAGTAAATTGAAAAGACTTTTAGTAGAAAGCAATAATACAGGCTTAAACATGCCTTCAGCAAAATCGATTTGGTGTTATATAAGGAGCACCTAAAAGTAGGCTATAGAATAAGTTTTTTTTTTTTTTTTTTTTTAGATTTATGTTTTCTTAAATTTCATATTTACACTTTTTATTTTGTTCAATCATTCTGTTAAGTGAGATTACAAAAATTATTTAAATTTTTATTTCTTTACAAATTTTGTGTTTATGGTTTATTACATTTCATTACATGACTAATTAGCAAACATGTGTATGGGTTTGTTGTCTTGTCTATCTCTGAAAATTGGGGTGTTTTAAAAAAAAATATTCATATTTATTCAAATATTTGCCAAGAAATAAACTTAACAAATTTGTTTATCTCTCTCTGTATTCTGCGTAACTGCAAGAGGTTTTTTATAAAATTTCAAAATAAATATTTTTGGCATTGGTTTCTATTACAGTTTATGGTATGTAGTCATAATAATATTGTGCCCCTTTTGATATTATCCAAATGCGTAACCATAGAAATCCATATTATCAGTTTTTTTTTCTAACATATTTTTCTAATTTGATTTGTTAAGCATTTATATGGTCATAAGTTGACGTTTCGTAATGGAAATTAAAATTATCATTTGATAATTCATGCATAAAAATACGAAATTATTGTCAAAACTACAGAAACTTTCGAAAAATTTACACATTTTCCTTTATTTTACGAAAGTTTTGGTTATTTTGAAATTTTTTGTATATTCAGCATGGATTATTACACTCATAATAATCCATGCATAAAAATGCGAAATTTTTGTCATAACTGCAACAACTTTTTACAGTTTTATTAGTTTTTTGTTTTTATATACATCGAGATTATAGAATAAATTATAACGAGCTTTCAACCTCCGTCTATAGACAATAATAAAGCAAATCAAACATATTAGCTAGGTTGATACTAATAATTCGTTCTGGCTAAAGATCTCATCAGAATACAAAGTTTTAGAAAAGCTAAAACTTTATTAAAAAGTATAAAGTTTCGTTTATTTTACGAAAGTTTTGATTATTTTGACACTTTTCGTATTTTTAGCATGTATTGACATCGAGCCCTAATTTAATTTAATAACGGTTTTTTTCTATTTTTCTTTACTTTATCGGATTGCAATGAAATTTAAATACGGTATAAATAATCGAAACATAATGCAATCTGACCTAATTTTTGTTTTTTGCATTATATATTATTTGGTCCAAAATATTTTCTTTGGACCAAATAAGAAATAACGCAAAACACTTAAAATACTATGTAGGTAAACCAAGCTGCAAATGTAGTTAAAAACAAATGAAATTTCACTTGAAAAAAGGAAATTCAACTAACATTGTCTTTTTGTTTTTTACTGTTTAAAAAATGAACCACAATTATAGTAAAAATTAACTACATATGTATGTAGTAAAAAATAAACAAACATTTATTTGTTTTATTTTTTTAAATAAATAAAAAAAAACTACTGTATTAAATGATTGTAAAATCATAATACAGTAATTTAATGTGGTTTGTTTTTTCAAATGAACTACTATTGTAGCCAAAAATAAAATTTCTTCTACAAATGACTGTTTTTCGTTTAAAAATAAAGATACAGTATTATAACTCAAACAACTGGAAATATTTACAGATGAAGTTCCCTGAGTGTTCATATTGGATATCAATAAAAGTCTTTTGAAGTGCGAATCAAACGCTGCACAGTGGGGTGTATCACAAATATTTTGGAAATAATTCAGCCATTTCTTACTGGCTGATCAGATTGCCATGAAACTTCACACAGCGATAATCAGCGTAATTTCAAGATTAACCATCAAACCGGCCTAAGCTTTTTTGCAATGAAATTTATACCAAGAAAAACAAACAATAAGTTCTTCTACATTTGTTTTTTTTTCGTTGCCCAATTTAGGCAATATTGTCCAAAAGAGTCTTGGATCGAATCTTAAAAACTAATCCATAGAAATGAAGAAGTTTAGGTATCAATTGTTCGTCTTACCAATATCTAACGACAGTTCAAAAACTACACTTTTTGGTGCCTTTACTTAAAAGGATATGGCGATTGCCTATGAGAATCCTGTATGTGATAAAATAAAAATTGTTTTTTTAATGTTTCAGCTTCAATCTTACTTTGTGTTTACTATCAATGGTTTCTAGTTTACATAAATATGTTTCTAAGATTTTTGAAAATTGAAAGCATTATCCTTTTTTAACACCGCTCCATATTATTAAAATTTTTTTAAAATTGTCGGATATCCTTTAGTCCTGTATTAATTTTTTTCTGCTTTAATAAAAACAATAGCAAGATACTGCATAGTATTACATTTCATTACAATACGTTCATTAACAAATATTTGATTGCAAAATAAAAGTTTAACATTTTCACAAAAAATAAAAAAAGTTTTTTTTTTACGGATATACGATTCGGTTGAAACTTGGCACATAATATTAAGATTTAATTCCCTGAAGATGTGCTAAGTTTGAAGCAAATCTGTTAGTATATAGACATAGTTTACCTACCACGTCATATAAACGGAAATCGTATATGGAGTACTTTATAGCAAAATGAACTTAATGGGTGAACTATAATAATAATAACCGATTTGCTCCAAATTTGGTACAACCCGGACCAACTTATTGTAAAAATGTTAAATTGTGATTTTCAAATGCCGATAACTTTTTCACTTTTAGAGATAACCAACATGAGTAAGCATATTTATTGTTGGAAATTACAAGCAGATTTCAAAAATGTTTCATTTCTGAAAATCGGCAGATAAATATAAATTTGGCAAGCTCTAAAAATGTTTGAATACCCGAGGCGTCCTACTTTGGAGTCTAATTGATCTGTGCCATTTGGATATAGTGGGCCTGCTTTGAAATTACGTTGACTATGGATGTGTGAAGTATCATGGTAATCCGATTAGCTAGAAATCCGTTAGTATTTAGACATAGTTTACCTACAACGTCATATAAACGGAAATTGTATGTGGAGTATACATAACTTTATGGGTGAACTATGTGTAAATAATAACCGATTTACTCCAAATTTGGCACAACCCGGACCAATTTATTGTAAAAATGTAAAATTTTGATTTTCAATTGCGGATAACTTTTTCACTTTAAGAGATAACCCACATAGCATATTTTTTGTTGGAAATTACAAGCAGATTGCAGAAATGTTACATTTCTGAAAATCGGCAGATAAATATAAATTTGGCAAACTCTACAAATTTTTGAATACCAGAGATGTCCTACCTTGATCTGAGCCATTTGGATCTAGTGGGCCTGCTTTGAAATTACGTTGGCTATGGCTGTGTAAAGTTTCATGGCAATCCGATTAGCCACTGTGAGCTGCACAATATATGCGATACTTTGCTGTCACGAAATATATAAACAAACTGTAGTTTGTTCTATAGGATGTCTTTTCTACAAAATTTTGAGAAATGATGAAAATGATCGAAAAATAAATATTTTCACCAAAAACCTAAAATCGAAAATCGTTGCGCTTACGTCTTTTTAACGGTTAGGGCAAGATATCAGTTCATGCTTCAGTTGCAATTTAAATGTTAGTGTGTCAAATTATGACCATCGATTTGTTGTATTACAATCTTGCTCAGCTTTTGCCTAATAATTGGCCTAAATTGTTAAAGCCTTTTTTGTTTTCAAATGTTTTGAGCATTTTTGAGTTTGCAAATATAATTTTGATTTATAGAGTGAAAATATTCTGAACAAATTTAGTGATAATTGTGTAGCAGCTACAATTTTTGTCTAGCTAAATAGTAGTACTAGTAGTACTTAATTTTTATTGGCAAGAGATGTGTTCCACTCAAAACTATTTTTTGCTATTATTTATGTTTATGACAATTTTGTTTTATTTCATAAATGAATGGGACCAGTATAAAACGCCTTTTTAATTTAGTTTATATAAACTTTTCATTATTGATTTTGTTTCTGGGAATTTAGACACTTAAAATTATAGACATATTTAATGCTTGATTTACTTGTTTAACTATTGAATTTTTGTGGGATTTGAAATGTTTCAACTATTATTTACATATTTCAGACATTTTATGTATTACAGCCATGAAGTAGGCAATGCTTTTTTCTTTTAATAATTAAATAAATGTTAATGGAATTGGAATAAACCTTGGATGGTAATCGATTCGATGAGGGTATCGGTAAGGGTAACGCTGTTTTCTTTTATTTCGGTAACGGTATTTAAGGTTAACGATATTTCAGTTATTTCGGCAACGGTATTTTAGCGTAAACTTTATTTTAGTTATTTCGGTAATGGTATTTTAGCAGAAACTGTTTTCAGTTAACTGTATTTTAGGGGTAACGTTATTTTAGTTATTCAGTTAAAGTCAATGCACTTTCATATTTTTAGCCCCTTTATGCCCGAATTCCATTGACTGGCCAGTTTATGATGAAAATTTCATAAAATATTTATATTTACACTGATTTTTTTTTCTGATTTTGTCAGATTATTTCGGTAACGGTATTTTAAGGATATGAAAGGTGATGCGTTTCCGAATTCCGCTTAATTCTGGTTCTATTTTCATAAATATGATTTTAATGGTCGAAAAAGCTAGAAAGTGAAAAACTAAAACCAAAGCTTAAAAGTACTTGAACAGTTAAGATAATTGATAACAACCTTTTAGCTTTGAATAACCGCCCACTTTAAAGTGGGCGTGACCGCCAACAAAAAATACCACCATCAATCTCAGCTTGGACTTTTTAAAGGATGTGCAATTTTGCAGTCATTTCAGTTAATTTTATTTATCGTGTCCGACCAAACTTACGTTTTTTGGCCGAAGCTGTAGCCGAACTTCCGTCAAATTTTCAATGTTCGCTCGAAACTGAGATTTTTAATTTTAATAAAACGTGGATTTCGGTTGATTTTGACAACAAAATTTGTTTAAAGTGAAACCAAAAATATTTAAACATGAGTAAATCTCAAAAAATCAAATTTAGATTTTTTTCCGAAAATATGTAATAATGATTTCAAATATTTTGATGACGTTTAAAAAAAAAAAATATACAATGCTTGAACTTTTTTATTTTTACTAAAAAATGTGACTTATTTAATACAAATTTTGTGTTTGTAATCGAAATTAAAAACTTTAATTTGAAAATGAACTCAGTTTCTTCAAATACTCGGTGTTCGGTCAAAAGTTAGCCTTACGCCGAATACGAGGTCAGGTACTATATCTTTAAGAAAAAATTCATACTATTTTTTTTTTTTTTGATATTGACAGTTCATTTGACAGCTATAATATTGACACGTCAATTGCATTTTTCCGCAGAAATAATTTTGGTCATAAGTTTTTTTTTTTCAAATCAAGCCTAGTTTTCGAATAAATTGAAAAATTATAACTTTTGCAAATTCAAACCCGATTTTCAACTTTGATTTTTATCGCAAAATTGTCTGAGACAACCAAAATTCATAATCAAGAAACATTTTTTTGGGGTTAGCACTTTTCGGTTAAAACTACGCCGATAAGGCGTGTGGGGTTAGAGGGTTAATCGATTGTAAAAAAATAAAATAAATAAAATGAAATGAAAAAATTATTAAGTTTCTTATAAAATTAAACAAATAATAAATTTTTTTTAAACGAAAAATACAAACAAATTAAATTAAAAGAAATTGTTAAAAAAGCAACTTAACTTTTATTCTCTATTTGATTTGTAAATGTACAAAAGTTAACTGAAAGTAAAAAAAAAAAACTTTTTTAGATCTCAAAAGACAGACTGAAATAGTTAAAAAAAAAAGTATTTGTTGTCTGTTTTTCACTTTTTGTTTTTTTTTGCAATTGTAAATTTTTCTATCCCTTAGCAATAATTGTTCGTTTGGATCTGTGTTATCCTAGGAAATAAAGTTTTTTTTTCTATAGCATGCATTAAGGAGTCACGATGTAAAATACAAACATAACAATTCCTAAACATTACACAGAAAAAGTAAAAAGGGAAAAAAAACATAAAAGTTTTAAGCAATTTTTACTTAATTATGAAACTTGTTAAGTATTAATGAGTACAACTTCAACGTATGATGGCAAACAAAAAAAGGCAAAAACTTGTGATTTTTAGTCCGCTGTATTTCTTTTTTGTGTTTTTCTTTAATAAAAGGAATTATAAACGGAAATGAAAGATTGTTAAGAATAATTAACAGTTGAAATATAAATGAGTTGTGTAGTAGACTTTAATAAAAGGTGTTGGCTACAAGAAATGCTTACAGAAAAAAGAGCATAATTATTGAGGTAGAAATAAGAAAGAAAAAAAGTCATTGCATATTTCTAGGAGTTGCAAAAACATAACAAATTATAACATATTTTATGGATTTTCAAATTCATACTTTAAATGTAAAGGTATTTTTTTAAGAGTTCAAATTTTAATCCCATTATTTTTTGAAATTTTAGCGATAATTATAAATTTTTATTTAAATTACTACAATTTTGTGGTAATTGTATTATATTCCTTCATCACATTTTACTATTTAGTCACAATTTATATAAATTAATTTTTATATTTAATTTTTATATTTAATTTTTAATTAAAAAATTGTTTTAATAATTGGTTAAAGCATATTTAAACAAAAGCTAAAATTGTTTTTACCAATATATTACAATTATTGTATAGAAATTTATATTGGTTTTAATGTTTATAAACGATGAATTGTTACAGTTTAATAGTTAAATACAATTATTTTCGCATACGCTTTCAAAACCTAGCATATGTAAACTTAACCAAACCCAGCAACAATTTTAGAAAACAAAAAATTGAGTTCAGGATTTAAATATGGGGTTTCAAAGATACAGAATTTTAAAAATTTGAAAACTTTCATTTGCAATGTGGCACAGTGGGAAAAATTAGACTTTTTGAGCAAATTTTCCTAAAACGAAATTGAAAGATTTAAATTTTAAAAAAGATGACTTAATTTGTTTGTAACCCACTATTTTTAAATTTTTTAGAGCATCGATCCCGTTCGAATTTATTGACGAAATTTTGTAGTAAGATGTAATGGTGTCTCAATAAGCTTTTTCTGAAGTTTTTGTAAACTTATTGTGCCCTCTAGAGGCAAAACTCGCAGTTTAAATTTAAAATTTTGACGTTTTGTATGTATTTAACGGGTTTAGAATTTTTTCAAATTATAATTTTTATTTATTGGTAAAGCAAATATCTATTGAACTGTGATAAGCTATGCCAATTTAATAAATCAACAATTTTAAAACTCTTGTAATCAAAAAAAAAAAAAAATTTTTGTTTTTGAAAAAGTATTTTTATATTCACTTTTATTAATTCACTTTGGTAGAGATCCAACGGACCGCGATCATATATTTGGCGTATTCTATGCTTGATACCTCCAATCATGCTTTGGACGACATTCATGGCAATGTTTTTTTATACTTCTTTTAATTTTTTTTCTTCAATTCTTACCAACCATTTTCAAAACTGTATGGCATAAAAGACCACAAAATACCTCAATTGGACGTGCTTTTGGGACGTTTGGAGGATTTGTGTATTTCGGTACAAAAGGTTTATTTTTTGCATTGAGCCGTTCTAAAGTCTTTTTGGCATAATTAATGTCATAAATATTTAACTAGTTTTTAATTTTTTTTTTAAATCTAATTCCAGTTTTAGGGTTTGGGTTCGTTTTTGGAACTACTGATGTTTAATTAATTAGTTTTTATTGGATTAAAAAAAAATTACACAAAAACAATGAAATTTTTTTTGTTTTTAACAAATATCAAACTAAAGGATTTATATAGAATTGACTTTTTTATATTTCAGTAAATATTTGTTACATGTACCTATGCATAAATAAATGATGGTTCCAAATACCATTATCTGAAACCTTTATTGCCTTTCTACAACTCTTGTAATTATCATCGAAATCTGTCATAGGTTTTGCATAACTGGGTTGCTATTTATTTTTTTTTATTTTCTAGCTAACCTTGTGTTGGAACAGGTGATATATGCCTTCTAAACAAGTTAATCAAATTTACAACAAAGGCCATTTGACCGCACCTTGTATATGGGACCGTTTTCGGATAACACGCTGGATGCGTCCCAAGGTGTCAGGGACTGACATTTTAATGAAACTTGTAGATGTTATTGAGGACAAACAAAGATTAGAGACGTATTTTTTTAGGTGCGCAATCGCACTTTTAAGGGTTGAAAATGGTGGGGGAGTTGAGGTCAAAGTACTCGAGAAAACACAAATTTTAATACCTATATTGTCCATGTTGGTGGCTCAGCCACATATTTGAAAAATGTAAAATATGTCTTATAAAAGCTATTCGGAAAAAGTCGCGTTAAAGCCGAACGATTACGAAAATGAAAAAAGTCCAGACACCCTCTCGATTAAATTAAATAAGCATTATTATATGTAAATTTGAGATTAAAATAACAACAACTTCCCCTACAAATGTGGTATTCGAAAAAAATGTTTTTTAAATAACAAACCTGTTCGGACATGTACGGGCATGTTTTATATACCAGTGGATGCGTCTTCAAAATACCTTTCATTTGATACCTAATGCTTATTGTTTAATAACTTTATAAGAAATGTAATAAAAATCGTCAAAATAGGTAATTTTAGACCCCACTTTTTAACCCCTAAAATTGAGAGTGCGCTCCTAAAAAAAATACGTGTCTAATATTCGTTTGTCCTTTACAAAATATCCTAGTTTCATCAAAAAAAAAAACATAAGTCAGTTGACCGTGGCCGATCATCCGAGGGCATTAGTACTGCACTTAAACTATATATTAATTTTTAGTGTCCGACCGAACTCCGTTTTTTCTACCCAAACGGCGTCCAAATTTTCAATGTTCCGCCGATGCCGAACTTTTCAATTTGAATAAAACGTAAATTGATTTTGACAACGAAATTTGTTTGAAGTAAAACAAAAAATATTTAAACATAAGAAAAACCCATTTTTTTTTTTTCAAAAATATGAAATAACGAGCTCAATTATTTTAATGGCGTGTTTTGGAGAAAATGGGAATGCTTGAACGTTATTATGTTTACTAAACTATATATCGAATTTAATACAAATTATTTTGATTGTACTCTAAATTAAAGAATTTTATCTGAAATAATCTGTGTTCAGCTAAGTTCAGCCAAAATTTCACCAACCTCCGAAGCCGAATACTCGGTCGGACACTATTAAATTTATCGTGTTAGTGTGTTTCTCATGTTGATTCATTTATATTTTTGTTGTGTTGTGTTGTGTTGAGTTGAGTTGAGTTTTTTTTTTTTTTTTTTTTTTTTTTTTTTTTTTTTTTTTTTTTTTTTTTGTATTTCAAAACACACGCAAAAAAATAAAAGTGTGCTGTTAGCCAGCTTAGATTTTTTGTTTGGATAATCCAGAATAATGTATAGCAAAATAAATGTCCAATTCTATTGTAATATACAGAGCATCGACTTTAATGCAAATATATGTTTATATTTAGTGGCCCAAAATCGATTTTGAACAAATACTTTTCGAATCAAAGAATTTGCAACAAAATGTCATCGATTTGTTATTGCATGTTTTTGCATATATTTTTTTATAAATGCATATTTTTGCATATTTTGTTATGAATGTATATTTTTAAGTTGGATACTCGATACTACTCATTACTTTTAAGGGGTTTTAAATTTTTTTTTTTTTTTTTATTAATTAATAATTATATAATTACAAATTATATACTATTACCCTAACCGAGCACTAGCTACTATGGCCTTCGGCGCGTTGCAGCGAAAACAGACCAGTGCCTCTGGTGGGAATCGAACCCACGACCCTAGTACTGATAAGCCAGCACGCTACCAACTAGCCTACCGGGGCGCAAAGTTTATGAAAGTTTTTCCTTTTATTGAAAAGTCAAATTTTAAAAATATATTTTTAAACTTTTTTACAAACTATTTTTATATTTGTAAAACTTTTTACTTTAAACTTTGATTTTTTCGTGTAGCATATTTGTATTTTAATGCTAATCATTTAAGCGGAGTAGATTTTTTGTATTGTTTTTCTGTCCTAAATACAACTCTAAAAAAATCGACGAGTTGCTTTTAAGTAGCAAGTACCCAAACATAACACAAATACTCGATACCCACTACTCTTCTTTTACCAGAGCTATTTGGAACCCTTAAAATTACATATAGTTGTCATTTGTCAGACATTTATACAGGATTTAATTTTTACACCAATCGCATGTATTAAATCGAATTTTAAGTGAATATTTTTTTGGTTTTAGTGCATGTTTTTTGATTTAAGTGCATATTTTAAGCGCTTATTTTTAATTTTTACTGCATATTTTAAAAGCATTTTTCGGTTTTTTAGTGCAAGAAAGTCGATACCCTGGTTATATACATATATACTTATACACACACAGACATAAAAGATTAAATTTTATTATCATTCAATATAATTAAGGCAACCAAAAATCAGGTCTCAGTTGTGCGCTTAAAAAAGGCACGAAAACAGCAAACTAAGCCGTTTAAATATAAATGTTAATTAAAAAAAAAAATAAACTTTTAAATTGTTTTCTTGAACTTCAAAGTTCAAATTGAGTTATCAAAATATTAAGTTATCTGTTTTCAATTAAAAAATTTTCAAAATACCGATTGCTAAAAAATAGCAAAAAGCTTCTTTTAAAAGAAAAAAGTTGAAATAATTTTTTAATTTTTAAAGAATATTATTTTTAGATTTTATGTTTGGGACATGCAAATATACTTATAATTTGGGCAACCAAAAGAAAACTCTAGAAACAATGTTTTAAGGTCGAAAAGCAGTAAAATAAGACGTTTAAATAAAAAGTAAGCCGTTTGATTAAAAAAATAAACAGTTAAATTTCATAACTTTTTACACTACAAATAAAATGTTTGTAAAATTTGTTCCTTGGAACTTCGCCGGGCAAACAAAAGCGCAATTGGTTTATCAAAATATTGTTTGATTTTCCGATTAAAAAAATGTATATGGAACTTTATGTAGTCGAATCAATTTGTATGTGACGTTATATGTAACATAATAAAATTTCATACGAAATATGGGTCCATATAATTATATCTGTTTGTATGGGTTTAAATCTAATTTGATGCAATTAGATAAATGTCCAGTACAATTTTATGACCCGATATAATTGTATTAGATTATATCAGTTATGTATCTAATTGTATCAGGTTAGATAGATATAGACTGAAAGAACTATACTTCATGATATTGATGAAACAATTTCCTAGAATTTTTTTCGTAGATTCAATAAAGAATTTCATTATATCAAAGAAATTTTATATATAAAGACATTTTTCATAAAATTTCATAGATTCATAGTTGTAAAATCTTCAATTTTAAAAATACACTACGAAGACCTCGGGTAGCAGCTATAAGTATGTACCATTAAAAAAAATTTGTTTTTATCCATAAACAGCTTTTTATCCATACCGTTTGAGCACATGACGAAATTCGCAAATTTTTTAAATTCGGAACAGGCTAACATATAGGCTGCAGCAATATATAGCTTTATCCAAAAAGCAGATTAAGTTTTTCTGTTATGGAACGATATATAACTATGAATAGGTCAAGATATCGCGTTATCCACAATGTAACAATTTTTTTTTGATATTACACTATATGTTATTATATATAATTTTGATTTGTATTATATCTAATAATACATGTATATGAGTCATTTCATGTCAGACCAAACGATTTTTGTTAAAAATTGACTTTGATGTCTCCGATTTCTTTCAAAATTTTAGTACGTATTCTTCACTAAAAAAATATTTTACATGTGTTTCCAGAAAAAATTAAACATTTTTTTCAAAAAGTTATGTGCATTTGAAAATCGTCAAAATCGTGAAAAATCTTCCGACATGACAACTTTTAAACTAATGTTTTTCTAAAACTAGTGAATGAATTTTAAAGTTTAATACCTTATTTTAAAGGTATTTGAACCTTCTTTTTAAAAATTATTATTTTTTTTTTTATTTATTTTTTTTTATTTTTAAAATTTGTTTTTTTTTTTATTTAATTTCAGATTTCCACCATCTTCGAACAAATCGGAAAATCTGATAAAAATATTTTCTTAAAGCTCAATATAACCTTAATATTCCCTGTAAATTTCAGAATGGAAATCGAATGGATTCTATTTTTTCCGATTTTTTTCCATTGTAGTACCACGAAAAATTACATTTAGTATATGAACATTATATTTTCAAGCGTGTTAACGAAAATGTTAATGCATGCATTAATGTATGCTAAAACACATGCTAACAAATTCATATTGTTCTTAAACATTATTTGTTTTGCTTTTTCTATGTGCTACAATGTACTATAATGGAAAAAAATCGGAAAAAATAGAATGCATTCGACTTCCATTCTGAAATTTACAGGGAATATTAAGGTTATATTGAGCTTAAAGAAAATAGTTTTTTTTTCAGATTTTTCGACTTGTTCGAAGATGGTGGAAAACAGAAATTAAGCAAAAAAACCAAATTTTAAAAATAAAAAAATAAATTTAAAAAAAAAAAATTTTTTTACAAAGAAAGTTTAAATACCTTTAAAATAAGGTATAAAACTTTAACATCCATTCACTAGTTTTAGAAAAACACTAGCTTAAAAGTTGTCATGTCGGAAGATTTTTCACGAAGATTTTTTTTTGACGATTTTCAAATGTACATAACCTTTTCAAAAAAAGTTTTTAATTTTTTTCCGGAAACACGGGTAACTATTTCTTAATGTTTAATACGTCTGGCAAATTTAAAGTAAATTGGAAGAGGTGTTGTAAAAAAGGCGTTCATGGAATGACTCATATATCTAATAATACATGTATTGTATATGTCATATACGATTATATATTGGTCGATATGTAATAAGATGTAATTTTATATGTGGCATAAACATACATAAACATAATATGTATGTATTCACATATAATAGCATGCAAAACCAAATATATATTTATATAAAATAATGCATGATTATATGTAAACGTTTTTACTCGGGTAACCATTAACATGTAACATTAAATTTTAAATTTTCAATTAACAAAAATATATTTCAAAATGACGATTTCTAAAAAATTGCATAAAGCTCCATTTTAACAGAAAAAAGCTAAAATAAGATTAATTTTTAAAGAAAAAAGTCAAAAAGTAGCTATTATTTACAAAATAAGCTAAAACAAGCAAATATTAAAAAAAAGATAAAAAAGCTCCAACAAATGTAACTTAAAACTTTCATAATTTTATGATCAGATCTTGTTTTTAGCCTAAATAGTTATATCCTTTCAAATAAAAAATTAGCTCTAACTTATTTTTGGTTGCCCTAAATATAATATTTATGTTGAAAAAAAAAAAAAAACTGTATAGAACTCAAAAAACAACAACACAGACAATATGAACTCATTAATTTTCAGTTAATTAAATGCTAATTAGTGCCAGTTAAAACTCATTTTTGTGCTTGTTAATTTATTTATCTTTATGATAATTTTTTTTTTGTTCTTGTTTTTTTTGTGCAATATTCCCATATATATTAAAATTATAAATGTGAAATTATGTTTCTGTGGTTATTGAATTATTTTATAAAATACTTTTTGTGCAATATTCAACATAGTTTATTTAATCTCTCACTCTCTTGTGCAGGTTCATTTAAATAATTTATGATAGTAATTTGTTATAAAAAAAAAATACAATTAATGTTTTATTATTACTAGAATATTTTTTTTAGTGTGTATTTAAATGGGTTTGTATGTGACATTAAATATTTATTAACCTAAAAGTATGTTACACTATAATTAATGTTTATGACACCGCACAATAGGCAACACTTTTCGTTTGTTTATTACAATAATCAATGTTGGCATTGAACTATAATTAAATATGCTAAAATATTTAATATTCTATGAGATCGTAAAGTGGTCCAAAGGCGGGCAATGAGAGAACATTTAAAAGTTTGTAATTGGGGTTGTATTCTCTAAAAATATATGGGGCGTTTCATCTCGTGTGCCAACTTTTGAAAACGATATCTTCCGGGATGAAATTTCCACCAAGATTAGTCCTATTGGATAGTAGTTTAGACACAATTTTTCAACAAGATCGGTCAAGAACTCTATGAGTTAGAAAGAGTCAAAGTTTGACCTTTTGGCCAAACAGGTGTTTTTTCTCATCCATGTAACTTATTACCTATTGTTCTTAGCAAAATTTGTCCCAAATAGTTTAGCTAGCTATTTCTTCAATCTTTCGATAAAAATATTACGAAAAAATGTCAAATAACCAATTTTTTTGAAAATAAATAATAATTTGTAGACTCCCACAGAATTTTAAAAACTTCGCTCGAATTTAATTTTTATAGCCTTCTGAAGTTTTCTGATAGTTTTTCCTATAATGGGTAAATATTAAAAATTTAACGTGTGTGTCCCGGTAGGCTGGTTGGTAGCGTGCTGGCTTATCAGTGCTGGGGTCGTGGGTTCGATTCCCACCAGCGGCGCTGGTCTGTTTTCGCTACAGCGCACCGAAACCCATAGTAGCTAGTGCTCGGTTAGGGTAATAGTATATCATTTGTAATTATATGATTATTAATTAATAAAAAAACATCATTACAATAAATACAAAAAATCGCAAAAAAAAAAAAAAAAATTGGGAAAAAATGGAAAAAGGCAAAAAAATTAAAAAAAAACCACAAAAGTAAAAAAATAAAAATCTTTAAAATTTTGCAGAAAAAAATCTCCAACATATTAAAAATCTCTCATATTAAAACAATCTTCGAAATTTAAAATAATTAAAAATCGCCTAACTGAGATTTAAACGTACATATTTCGGAAAATTTTTTTATTTTATTTCGGCCAATTTTTTTTTTAATTTTTTACAATTTTTTTTTTTTAATGTTTTACAATTTTTTTTTTAAATTTTTTAAATTTTTTTTAATTTTTTACAATTTTTTTTTTAAATTTTTTACAATTTTTTTATTTTTTTTATTTTATGTTTTTTATTTTTTATAGATCATGAAAATTCTTCCCAATTTATGGAAAAATTATAACTTATTTGTGACAATTAGGGCAACCAAAAAAAAGAGCTCAAAAAACAATGTTTTAAGCGCTTAAAAAAGCTCGAAAAACAGCAAAATAAGCCATTTAAATAGAAAAATGCTGTTTCATTAAAAAAAAAGTAAACCATTAAATTAAATTTTTGTTGTTAAAATCGTTACAACAAATAAAATGTGTATACAATTTGTTCTTTGGAACATCGTCAGCCAAACAAAGGTGCAATAGAGACAATTTTTTCTCAAGCTTCAAAGTTCTACTTTCAATAAAAAAAAATTTCAAAATACCGATTGCTAAAAAATTGCACAAAGCTCTTTTATAAATGAAAAAAATAAGCTTAATTGTTAAAGAAAAAAGTCAAAAAGTAGCTAATATTTACAAAATAGGCATAAGTAGGCAAATATAAAAACAAACAAGCGAAAAAAGGCTCTACGAAATATAGTTTAAAACTTTCATGATTAGAATTTGCATTTAGTCTAAATAGTTCTATCCTTTCAAATAAAAAAAACAAGTTATAGCTTGTGATAATTTACCTTGAATAATAGAGAAAACACAGAAAACACGCCAGCCTGAATGGAGTGCATTATTAAATGTCAGCTACGACCTTTATCAACATTTTTCATGCCCTAGAGTTTTTTTTTTTTTTTTTAATTTAAGCAAATTTGTTTTTTAATTCTACAGATTTTTTTACAATTTTGGACATTTTTTAATTAGAGCGATTTTTTTTTTAAGTTTTCGTGATTTTTCATTTTCTTGTATCTTTTAAATTTTTGCGAATTTTTAAGATTTTTTTCAATTTTAAAATTTTTTTAATTTTGGGATTTTTTTTGCAATTTTGGGCTCTTTTTTTCAGTTTTGTAGTTTTTTTTTACTTTTTTTCTTTTAATTTTGTAGTTTTTTTTTTAAATTTTAGCGCCTGACAAATTGACAAAACATTTTTGAATTTTATTTTCCGATTTTGGCAAACCTTTTAAATATTACCGATTTTTTTTTTCAATTTTTGCAATTTTTTTTTTTAATTTTGGCGATTTTTTTAAAATTTAAAATTTAATATTTAATGGATACTGAAACAATTTCAATTGACAATGAGTTTAAACTAAACCAAGTTTAATTGAAATTTTATTAACCTCCATACCCCTCGCTACACACAGAGAAATAAAGTGCCAACCGAATCTAAAAGTGTATTTTAATAATAACAACTTATAAATTCAGTTAGTACAACGATATTTACATTAGAATTCAGAATATTTTTGGTGTTGCAACTAAAATTCAGTTGAATTAACCGAACATTGTTGTGAAAACTAATGTTAAGTTGTACCAACCGACTGAACTACTTTATAACCGAATTTAAGTCCTAGTAACCGAATTTCAGTTGGCAAATAGCTAATTTTTTCTCTGTGTGTAGTCAACAATTTTTTATTTTTTTACCTACTCAAAGGACTCATAAAGGATAAGAGGAACCAGATAGAGATTAACCACCCTCTACATTTTGGTTGTCTCAAACCTGTAATACATATCGCCGGCTTGCCTGCAAGTAGTGCTACGCGTTGTTTATGAGTGTTTTTCAGGAAAGCGAGAAAACTGATTTATTTATTTTAAGATATTTTATCATGTATTGTAACCTATTCGATGCGGGTATCTGTAAGGGTAACGCTATTTTCTTTTATTTTGGTAACGGTATTTTAGGGGTAACGATATTTCAGTTATTTCGGTAACGGTATTTTACGGATAACAGTATTTAAATTATTTCGGTAACGATATTTTAGTTATAACGATAGGTAGTAGTTGAAAGGGTTTTGAATCGATAGCGGCAATTTTGCGGTATTGCATTTTATTGACATCATATGCCTCGACCTCATTTATTAAAATACTGCATTAAAAGAAATCCGGATTTAATCTCTTTTACAGAGCGGTGCGCTCAATGGTACAATAAAAAAATTCAAAATAACACATGACACTAATTGCAGGCTAGCTGAAGATATTACCTTTGGACATATTTGCTCTATCTTTAACCTGGAAAATGTGGGTGGCTCCCAAAGGGTTAAGCAATTAGCCCAGGAATTCAAAAATTATGAATCCAAGGCCTGAGAAATTTCGAAATCTCACTTTTATACTATTTCAATCTAACACTGCTTATTAAGACGAATAACACAGAATATTAAAGTTGCTCCTCCGTTGGGCGCCATAATATAGTCTGTGCGAAATTTCACAATTATTGATTGTATAATCCAAATATAGTGAATATGATGTCAGCATTGAAAATCTTCTCTTAAAGTCATATAATGACTTTCCTCCCACCCCTGTTCCCTTTCCCTTCACTCATCTTATAAAAGTTTTCTATTGTTAATTTGTCTTATTTAGTAGCATTTTCTTCATTACCGTATAATTCTAATTTGTTGGAATATTCTTAAAAACACCCTGCTGAGCTGAGTTGTTTTCTATAACCACCGCCAACACCTTTGTCCATATGTATCCTGGCAAACCTTTTTTGTTTTATCCATTTTGTTGCTGCTGTTGTAAGTAGTCGTGTTGTTACAATTGTTGTTATTTTAGGTATCCTGTTGACAGTTATACTTTGGGGAATTTGTAAATAATTTGCTATTAATTAACATAATTTTTTGTTGTTGTTGTTGTTCTTTTTGTTTTAAATACCATTAAAAGTATTTATATAATGAAAAAAAAAAGAAAAGAAAACTACTTACTTTTGTACATTATAATAAATTGTTATTACGTCATTTATCAGTAGGAGTATTTTAAATAGAAAATGTTTAAATAAATTGAATAAAGTGCAAATATTGAAATGTTAGGGAAAACAAGAAAATGAACATTAATCCTACTGTGCAGAATTGTTTATATCAGTTTGTCATTCCGTTTGTATCTTATCGAAAAAAAAAAAAAATCTGAAACACCATAAATTTCATATATTATTAAAATTATGTTGAAACGCCAGTATAAAAGCTGGGTTGCTAGTTTTTGGTTGAATTATTTGTTAATATTATAAGCAGTCTGCTGTCGGTTGACGGGTTTACTCAAGTTTTAAGTAGAAATGTTAAGTCACCGCATAATTTTTTTCCGCAAAATTTTTTTTCTTGAACTTTTTTCCCCCTCGAAATGCTTTTCCCCTTTTTTTTTGCTTAACATATATTTTGTGAAAATTAATTTTTTCGCCAAATGTTTTTCCACAGACACATTTTTGCGATTTTTTAACCAAACTTTTATACTTTTTTAGAAATTGTTTCTAAAATTTGTTCTTTCATCTTAATTGATATAGAGGGTATACAAAATTCGGCACAGTTGACTTTGATCCTTCCACTTATAGTTTAATGCTTCCACTTAACATAAAATTCGTATTAAAACTTTGCACTTATTGTAGATAGAAGATAGAAATTTCAAGTATTTTCTAGGTGTGTTTGTTTACATACTTTTAATATGCCTTAATAATAATGGTTAACTACGCATTTTAATACCCTGCGGGAAATGAAGGGTCAATTGATCCAAAGTGACGATTTTGTGATATATGATTGGGTGGCACGTCACGAAAGTGGTGAAACCGAAATTGTGTTGTACCAAAAAGTGTTAATTTGTGTGAAATGACCAATCACGTGACTATAGTAATGGTGACAAAACATTGAAAAAGTAACATAACATTATAGTGTACTGAAGTAACTAGGGCCGATGCAGTTGAAGTTCTTGCTGGTCATTGAACTGGTTCAATCCCGTTAGCAGTTGATGAAAAAATGGCAATTAGTGCCAAAGGATTCAGTCCCTTGACTGCTACAAATCGAATATAACACTGAAATGAACTTATTTTAAAATTGATTTTTGTTGTGCCTTTTTGAAGGTTTTGTGAACACTGTTTTGGGGAAGTTTAGTGACTGGTTCCGTACGGACAATTTAGCAACTCGTATATAATATAACACACGGTGAATAAAAAGTAAAAGATTATTTGCTAATTATTTTTCGCATACCCGGCGACATGTGCTACCTAGACCAGTGCATTGGTACTTCACAAATCTAATCCATTCAAACTCCTCAGTAACAGCACACATTGCGCTTAATATATGACTAGTTTTCCATCAAAAGCTGCTCTTCAGTTCTGCGATACGTACACCTACACCAGTCACGTGATAATTATTTTCCCACTGGTCCTGTTGCATGTCACATAAATAGTAAAATTGTCCTACTTTAACACTGTCTACTTCTAACTTGTCCAGTAGCTTATTAATTTCAGTCGGTACGGTGATAGGTAACCTTCGTCAAGTTATTCGCCACGTCACAAGGTGCTCCAAAGGTAGCAATTGCCTCCTCCTATGACAAGCCCATGTTAAAAGTACCGGTCACTTTCATATAACAGAACCGAAACCAGGACAGGTTCATACACACAAAGCTCTAGTCACGTGCCCATACCAGTGACTGGTTCATTTCTTGCAGGGTATTTATTAATTATACACATTTTACGGAAATACACCAAATGTGGAAATGGAACCGGTCACCTAACGCGTAACTTGAAAGAAAAAACAAAACGTCTAAATTAGAGAAAAAATTGCATTTTGTAAAAGACAGGAGCCAGTTTTTTGTTCACAGAAAAAATGATTGCCAATAAAATTTCAATTAAACTTTTGTTTTATTTCAATCTCATTTTCAATTAAAAGTTTAATAATATCTTTTAAATGTTTAATTGAAAATTAGTTTGACAACCATAATGACAAAATGCAATTTTTTCTCCAATTTTGACGTTTTGTTTATTCTTTGAAGTTTGGCCTATTTTAAAATTTTTACGATTTTGGCGATTTTTTAAAATGTTGGTGATTTTTTGAAATATTGACAATTTTTTTCGAAATTAGCGATTTTGAAGGTATTTTTCCAAGTATTTGTTTTTGCTAGCCCAATATTGACTTTTTTAATTTTGAAGATTTTTTTTTCGAAATTTTTGGCGATATTTTGCAATTTTAATTAAAGTTTTCTAACCAGACAGGTCCTATTTTTCCCAGTCACGAAATAGGTATTTTCGAACTAGTTCTGTTTGAACCGGTCGCAGTACAGGAACTTGCAATCAAATAACACGCTTTCACAACTTAAATTTTTAAAAAGACAAAATTTATAATTAAGGTTTAAATTTTTAGTAGGTCTAATGTATCGAAAGTCGAAGATGGTTTGTAGAGTTCCAAAATCCTCAAAGCTCTAAATCTAAATAAGAAAATCATGTCTGACATGACTGACATTTTCCAAACACTAAACTTATGAATCAATCACCAAATCAATCATGAATATCTAAAAGTACCAAAGTCTCTAAAACCTACGAATTATTCTTGAAGCAATCGTGGATTTCTAAAGACACCAAAATCTTAACAACTTTCAATTCACCAGTAACACCAATAGCACCCATCGTGGATTCAAAAAAGTACCAAAATATCAAAAGCTTTCAATTCGATCGAAAAATAAATCGTATATTTCTCAAAATACCAAAGTCTTTAAAACTTACGATTCTAAAGGGTCCGCCAAATGACTTTTTTTTTTTTGAACTCCTGAACCATTTGGACTTTGTATGGCGTCATACCAAGGTCTTTATGCAAAATTCGTCTCAATGATGTCTCCGAAATGTTCAATTGTTGAGAACGACGGTGAATTGATGTTGATGGCGCTTCACGCACACTTTTTGCCACAGCAACATTCTCGGGTGTACGCACTGTTTTTGGCTTTTCACGCTTTGGTTTATCGATGAGGATGCCAGTTTCTTTCACTTTTTTCACAAGATAACGAACATACGGACCATATTCGTTCAGCGGAAGGATAAAGCTAATTATCTGTCAAATCAGACATGACCTAAGTGTTACCATTCACGAAATTAGCACTAGTTGAAAAAAAAAAACGTTAGAAAACGGACCCTTTATCGTGGGTTTCTCTAGAACTTAAGAATAACTCTTAAAATTAAAAAAAAATAACTTACGAATCAATAGTGGACTTCTAAAAGAACCAAAGTCGCAAAAACTTTCGAATTACTCGTGAACATACGAATCAATCAAGAATTTCCATCGTGGGTTTCTAAAGGTAGCGAGGTCTCAAAAGCATACTTATCGCTCGTGAATATTAAAGCTTTGAACTTTTAGTTCACTTACAAAATCAATCGTGTACGAATTACTTACTAATAAAAAATTCAATTGTAGATTTATAAAGGTAGCAAAGTATCAAAAACTTACAAATTACCAAAGCCTCTAAAATCAATCGTAAATACCAAATCCTCTAAAATTAATTCACTCTTGAAATCAATCGTGTATTTCTAACAGTGCTAAAGTGTAAAAAACATTCGGTTCACTTTTGAATGCATTCGTGGCCGAATGGCGCACTAATCGAGAATTCAATCGTAGATTTCTTAAGGTGTCAAAGTCTCTGAAACTTACAAATCACTCGTAAAAAATGTCACCAGATCAAAATTTACTAAACTTACTTCTCAATTTATTTTTGTTTTGTTTTTAAAAATCAAATTTGTATTCTTTTATTTTAAACCCATAAACTAATTTAAAGAAATTAAACAAATCCCATGAAAAAACGAATTTTTTAAAAGTTTTTTTTTCATTTCTTTTTTCATACTTTTATTTTTATAAACCATATGAATATAAACTTAAAACTTATAAAATGCATTTCAAAATATGTTGATGAATACATAAATAAAAATTCATTTTGAACTATTTTGTGTGTGTTTTTTTTTTTTTTTATATTTTTGTTCTGCAAGGTTAAGTTTGTCAGTGAATTTTTCCTGCAACAATATAAAGAACAAGATGAAAACTTGGAAAACACCACAAAAACTAGAAAATATATGAAATTTTCTTCTTTTTTGAGTAGCAGAAATTTTGTACCGAAAACAATTTAAACTTAACAAAAAAAAAAAAGTTTTGTTAAATTACTTTTTATAATAAAATATAAAAAAAAACAACTGAAAATACACTTCTACTTCATACATAATGAAATATAATTTCATAGCATACTTTTGGTTACATCAAAATAATTTTATTCTTCATAGTACAAAAAGAGTCAGTCAAATTTTTGTTAGTACTATATTGTTTTTAGACTCAAATGTAATTTATTTGTCGAAACTTTGTTTTTTTTTAACAGAAAGTAGCAGCGAGTTAAGGAAGAGCTGTGGGAGTAGATGCAAATGCGTATTGTTGAAAAAAATAATATTTCTTTAAGATAATGTAATATTAATTTTAAATTTTAAATAATAATAATAATTTTCATAATAATATTGAAGAGAATTCCGTTTTATGGCAAACCTGAATACACACAAATAAAAAAACGAATTGAATTTCAATTAAAATATTTGTTGATTGAATTAAAAGTTTAATTGAATTCGGTCATATTAAAGAAATTGTAGTATAAATTAAAATAATTTGTAACTATTTAATTCATTTTACTTTTAATAAGGATTTTAATCATATCTATAAAATATTTTATTCAATATTGTTTTTAATTTCAAACAACTTTGTAATATATACTATTAAAACTTTCATTAAAATATGCAGAAAATCGCCAACAATTGAGAAAAAAAAACGCTAAGAAATCGTCAAAAATAAAAATATGCCGAAATTTAAAGAAATCACCAAAATTTAAAAAAAAAAATCGTCAAAATTAAAAAGTTCCAAAAATTTATAAAAAAAAAATTACCAGAATTAAAAAACACCAGATGGAAAATCGCCAATATTGAAAAATCGCTTGAATTTAAAAAGTAGAAAAATTAAAAAAAAAAAATCATAACTAAAATTTAATTTAAAAAGTCCATATAATTTTAACTTCCTAATCAGAAAAAAGAGTTACATCTCAAATACAAATCAGATCTCATTTGATATAGATCGATATTTCTTCTTATCCAAGTTTATCTCGAACTTGGGGTATCGAGTAATAACCGATTAGATCCCTCAAATATATTACTAGATTATTATTAAAATTGGGGATCCCAAAATATCTAATTTAAGATCCTGATAGATCCCAAAATATCCCATGGGATTAATTTAGATCTACTTGAAACTAACTAGATACAAAAACAAAAGTAATTTTTGGTGGATATAATGACATATTTTGAGATTAAATTGAATTTATATCCCATGACATATTATATTTAATAAAAATTCAGAGTAAAAACGTTATATAGGTTCGTATGGATATATGAGATGGTGCATATATAATTTTATCTTGGTTTTTGATTTTCGAAATTGTTTGACACGGTCCCGTACATATTAATATATACAGTGAAACCTCTACTAACGGACACCTCCCGCAGGCGGTAACCTCTACTAAACGGACATTTTTCTTGGTCCCTTTGTTTTCCAAGTGTTTTTAGAACAAATTACACTCTGCTAGACGGACACTCCCATGGATGGACGCGGACACCTTTTTTGTGTAAAACACCTCCAGTAGACGGACAAAAAATTTAACGAAACACAACAATAAACTTGCAAAAAACACATTTATGTATAATAATCCACAAGAGCGTTACTAAAATTAAATTGTGGGATTCCCCTTTTTTATATCATTGATTGTGTGTTGCATAGTTTTATTTTATCTTTTTTAAACGTCCTCATCATTAAAGAGTAAGTGTTGATTGAGTAAGGTGTTAAAATAATTTATCGAAGACTTTTTTTGAAATATGACTGGGCGAAATTCTCTTACACTTAAAGAAAAAATTAAAATAATAAATGTGTATGAACAAGAAAAACTTTCAATGCGTGAAATTGCAAAAAGGTAAAGAAACGAACCATTTTTTAAAAAAAGTTAGTAATTATGTAAGTTTTTTAGATTTAATATTGGTAAAACTCAGTCTGCGAGCATTCTAAAAAATAAAGAAGATCTTAAAGCTAGATGGCAATCTGGAATTCATATTAATTATAAAAAGAACTGCCTTTCTACAAAAGGTTCCGAACTCCACAAGATTTGTTTTGATTGGTTTGCAATTGTCAAGAATTTGCCTATCTCAGGACCAATTATAAAGGCAAAGGCAAAGGCCAAAGAAATAGCTTATCAAGATTTTTCTCCTGAAGATGTTTCGCAGTTTAACACCAAACTTCCGTCAATACTAAGTCAGTACAAACCAGAAGACATTTACAACGCAGACGAAAGTGGTTTTTTTTCGAGCACTTCCAACAAAAAATTGGCTCTCTTAAATCAGAAAAATGTTCCGGAGGTAAAATATCAAAGAAAGACTAACAATCTTGTTTTGTGTAAACATGGTTGGAGAGAAAGAAACTATGTTAAAACATTTCAATTGCCGAATAGAATTCGCTTTAAATGATTTTGTGGCATACGAAAAATTAAATAATTTGGAAAACCATTTTGAGGAAATGTACAAAAAATGGAGACAAACGAACTATAAGCAGGCTACAATTCGCCAGTTCTTTTTTCAAACCACATAATTTTATAGTTTATTTTTTCTTGAAAAAAATCTCATTTTGCGTTTTTTTATAGTTTACAGTGAAGTTATTTTTTTATATCTAAGAAAGATCTCATTTTGGTTTTCTTATATGTTTATATAAATTTTTTTCTTTTGTTTTTAAGTTTATCGTTAAGTTATTTTTTAGCTGGAAGGAAGATCTCATTTTGCTTATTTTTTATTTATATTTATATAAATGGGTATGTATGAATCTGAAAACTGAAATGAATTTTAGAAATAAATAAATAAACATACATACTGAAGTTGTAAGCGTTTGAATTTGTTTCACTAACATACAGTCATAATAGAGTATTTAATAGCAGATAAATCCTGACTATTTTAACTCAACTATCCCGTGGGCGGACACCTCCCGTTAAAGGACAAAACTACTGTGACGGTCGGTGTCCGCCCACGGGAGATTTCACTGTATATATATTGATTCGTATAACCGTAGATGTGGCATATACTACGTGTTACCATATTCAAGTTTTGTTCCACATCAAATCTGAAGTGTTTAATGTCAATTTTAGATTGAAATTTTTATTTTGCTTTAGACTTGTGAAATATTGGAAGTAAATTGTGGTTTGCAATGACAAATTTAGACAATTTCATATGTAATTGAGTTGAAAAAAAATTTTAAAATTATATTTTAATTTGAAGTTTGTATCCCTGTTATCTCTCTGTAGTATCTCGCTATTTACAATCTCAGCAGAAAGTTGTTGTATTGTTCCGAAATTTATAAAATTACAAACGTAAAATTTTGCATTAAAAGAAAAATAAATTAAAAATCTTAATTTCAATTGTAATATTCGCACTATCATTTAAAAAATGAAAAGAAAACTTTAATTAATTTTTAACTTCTTTAATTGCAGATGAAAATTTTCATTTCAAATAGAACACTTTATTTGAAGTTTTCTTTATTTCAGCTGAAATGGTAAATAAATATAACAAAATCGTTTTTAGCCTGAAAACTATAATAAATTATAATAAATGTTTAAAATAGTCTCATCATATTTACAAGTTACATGCGAGTGTATATGAGAAGATATTATATTAATGTTTTGTAAATTCGAAACAACAATACAATATTTATTTATAAAATAATATATAGACCATATCCTAATATATTAAATTAGATATCATCTTATAGTAAAACGTATAATTTCATATAATTGGATGAGGACAAAACTTAATCAAACCACTTCTAATTGTATCTAAATTAAACTAATATGATACAATTAGATGTAATTTGATACAATTTAATCGGTCCAGTTTTAGGATGAAATTTTATATGATTATGACTGGGGTCATATCAAATTTGATAAAATTGTATAAAGCTCCATAACAGATTTTTTTAATCGGAATATAAAAAAATTTTAAGAAAAATAGTTTAGATCCGCAGATGGGATATAGAATTATGTATGGGGATATATATAACAATTTATTATTAAGTTTCATACGTATAGAAAATATTAATGATGTTGTACCATATAAAATCATATCTCAAACTAAATTGTTAATTTTAATGTCATATATAATTATATCCTGAATGCATTGTTCATATGGCACCATATATAAGCATATCTTATCACAAATTATAAATTATATAGCTTAGATGAGAATGTGTTATTATACGATCATATATCTATCATATCTTATTATGTATATCATATCATTCACCTTTTTTTTAAGACAAGTAACACTCAGGGAATTCTTCCTATTAATGTGTTGCGCTAGATGATAATTCTTAGAACAGTTGTTGTTCGACACCTAATGGAGAGTTGGACAGGGATAGAAAACTAATACATATTATTTTTCTAAATTGTTATTGCCGTCACCGGTAATCGAACCCGGGACCATCTGTGTAACAGTCCAACGCGCTAACCATTACACCACAACAATACTATATATAATTTTTTTTTCTCGGGGTTTGCAATTTTTTTTTTTTAATTTCGGCGATTTTTTTTAAATTTTGTGATTTGTTTTTTTTTTTAAGTTTACAACAGTTCAGTGATACGTCCTTTGTAATTCCTAGGACTTGTCACACACAGTCAAATTCCGCCTTCTATGATAATGGCTTAGAAATGCGACCGCTCATGTGGAAGTTCGTATAAGTTCCCTGTACGGAATATATTCCCTATAGAACAAACCATCGGGTTTTCGTAGAGATATGTGACATGGAATAAATTTCACTTACTTTTATGTATTATATTCGTATTATAATGCCGAAGTGTATCGACATATTACTAAGCTACCGTTAGGAAAATGAGAGGTCAATTGTCCCTTTTAGAATTTAATATTGCTGTATGTTAATCAGTGTCTATTTTACTATAAGTATTATTACTGAGACTATTTAATCGAAGACATATCACTTAATAGAAAAGTGTTTAATATTTTGAAATGCTTAAAATTTTCACATCTTCAACCACCTATCGGGTACAAAAACGAAGTATTTTTTCATTCCAACGTTTTTTTAATAATAAAGGTTAGTTTGGTGACACTTCCTTAAGGTCAGTTAGGTAACTTATCAGTTTGGTCTTGTCCTGGGACACATCAAAAGGTGTCTTAACTGTGACAGTTGATCGCATCTTATGAGAACTACAAGTAAAGTAACCGGTAGATTTCACATAAAAACTCCGACCAAGTATCGGTTCATTGGGACCTATCATGCGTGTCATTAGGGACCGGTCCCCATTCCTCAAGGCACCCAATAACCTTCTATAATTTTTTTATTCTTTTTATTAAATACATTTTACTGTTATAATAATTTACAAAATTTTTTTTTTGTATTTGTTAAACAAATCAACATTTAGAGATTTTGAAAACATAAAAATTCATAGAAAACAGAAAACATAAAAATTCAGTTAAATAGTTTTTATTTCATTTACAATTGAGAGTTGTTAAACATTATTTTTTTTTGTATGATATCATTTCGCTTTAAAAGCAAAACATTATACTAACTACGATGACTGCTCAGAGAATGCGCCAGGAAAAGTTGCTGTATAGTGTTTATAAAATACAAAACTCAGTAACTCAGTTTGTAGTTTTCATCTCTATGCTTTCAAACAAACTTTTCGTTGGAAAAATTATAGTCAAAACACATACTACAACATGTATTGGAGAGTGCAGTGCGTAAGGATGGATGTCAAACTCTATATTTCAAACAGTTGTACTATGTACTTAATATTTCAACTCCCCACAGGAACATTTCAAAGTTAAATTAAATTGTTTTTTAAATTAAAAACTTTATCGTTATGCTTTGGAAATACATACTATCTATAGTCTAAAAATTGTGTACAAATGTGTATGTGAATATAGAAAACAGAAGCATACAAGTTGTTGCTGTTAACTTATATTACTGGTCTGTTAACCCTTTGAGGTAACAATGGATTCAAAAGTGAACTACAACAAATTAATTCAATAAATGTTGCTTTGAACAGGCTAGTAAGTGTATTTCTTTCACTTGGTATGATTATATTTAACTTTACCTTTCACTTGGGTCACTTGGTATGATTATGTTAAACTTTACCTTTCAGACGATCGATATTATGATTAGTGTTCAACCGAACTCACTTTTTTTGGGCGAAACTGTAGCCGAACTGCGGCCAATGTTTGGCTGAAGCCGTAGTTTTTAATTTACTTTTAAATTTGAACAAAACGCGAACGTTGATTTTGACAACGAAATTTGTTAAAAGTAAAACAAAAAGTATTTAAACATCCCGATCAAAAAAAGTTACATCTCAAATACAAAATCAGACCTAATTTGATGTTAATTCTTATCGAATATATTAATTCTTATCCAAGATATTAATTCTTATGCGAGATATTAATTCGTATCCAAGTTTATTTCAAAATTGGGGTATCCAGTAACATCCTATTAGATCCCTCAAATATATTACCGAAATAAGTTAGATCAAAATTGATCTCTAAATTGGGAGATCCAAAAATATCTAATTTAAGATCCTGGTGGATTCCAAAATATCCCGTGGTATGAATTTAGATCTACTTGGATCTAATTAGATTCAAAAAGACAAGTAATTTTGGATAGAATGAGCTATTTTAATATTAAATGGGATATTCTTATATCCCATAATATATATATATTATAAAAATATAAAAATATAAAAAAAAATTAAAGAAAAATAATTTGTACATTTTGTATGTATCGCAATACATATGTATATAATTATGACTTATACGCATGGAAAATATTAATGATGTTAGGCCATATATAATCATATCTGAAACTAAATTGTTAATCTTAATGTCATATATAAATTTATCTTGAATTGCATTATTCATATGGTATCATATATAAGCATATCTTATGTAACACACAAGAATATTTTTTTTATAAGACTGCATGTATTATTATATATAAAATTATAAAGCTAATATGTTGCCATATACGATTACATATTGTGTTATATATGAGAATGTGTTATTATATATGACAATAGGTATAACTTATGTATATCATATATAATTAATATCTAATTTTATAAAGGTCAATATATAATATATATATATATGCGGGGGAACGAATAAATGTCTCTAAACTATGCGCTGTGCATACATATATATATATATATATATATATATATATATATATATATATATATATATATATATATATATATATGCACAGCGCATACTTTGGGGACCGTAAAAATTCATACGTTTTTTCATTGAATTTTGTAAATTATCAATCATATTACTATTTTCAAATAATATTTTTTCTAAAATTTCAACAAATCCATAAAATAATTCAAATTAGTAAACACTGTATACTTTGAGGACACTCATATACGTTCAGTTTATTTTGGGGACATGTCCTCAAAATATACGGGTACGTATATGGCAAAAGAAATTACCAGATTGTACCGTTTTTTTACGCGCGTTACATTACAAAAGCGAATCGACTTGGATGTCGTTATACACTTATTTATAGTGATGCTAATAACTTTGTTTAACAAAATAAACTCATTTTTCGTTGTTTACGGTCAGTTTTAATAAATAAAGCGCTAAAATCCACAAAATAGTGGCGTAACAGCAACACCAAGTAATAGTGAAATTAATTTCTGGTTTTGTTATAGCTTGGTTTGTTTTTTTTTATTAAAATTGTACTACTTTTAAGTAATTGTTTTAAATATAAATTAAATTAATACTTTTATATTTTTTAGCGAAAAATACGTTTATTTACTATATAGAATGAAGATTTTGTTTGGTCAAACTGCATCACTCTTACAACAATGAAAGGAACTTCATCCATTGCATTTTCACCACTTAAAAATGTTGGTGTAAAACTCCATAAGTTATAAGTATATTAGGAACTTATGGAAACATAAAGCAATATGCTGTGTGATTTGCTTTGGCTGTGTGTTAAAGTGCAACAAAGATTTTTTGGAGCAAAAGTTAAAAAAAGTCTGCAACCAACAAGTTTTTGTACAAACATTTTAGAAACTAAATGAACTTTTTCTTAAACCTCAGAAACCCAAATTTTATATCTAGCCGGTTTCAGAAGCTGAGATATATTGTATTCCTGTAAAAGTATCAGCACACAAAGAATTTTATTGTACAAAAAAAGTCTAACTACCAGATATATTTTGAAATGTAAATGTTTATGAAACTGACCTTTTTCCTACAGAAAAGGTCCACAAGCTGAAAATGTACTCTTTTTTTTCTTTTAAAGAGTTTTTCATAAAGAAAAAATTCGCTTACAAAGTCGTTTTAAAGGCCCAAACGTTTTCCTATAGAAAAACTCCCGATAAGACTTTTCTTAAAGAAAAACATAAGCTAGTTAATACTTTTTCTATAAAAACACATTCTCAGGTAGTAAGACATTTCAATAAGCAAAAGTTCTCAGCTTCTAAAACTTTTTCTATAAGAAAAAGGTTTTGCTTTTAAGACAAAAATCTGAACTAAGACTTTTCTATAGCCTAAAGTTCTTAGCTCCAGTGCCACATTCTAAGAATTTTTCTATAACATCAATTTAAATTGATAATGCATTTTTTACCTTAGAATAAATTATTTGCTTCCAAGATTCTTTCTATAGGAAACCGTTTCAATAGAAAATGTTTCAGATGCTATAAAGTTTGCTTCAATAAGTAATTCAGAAGCTGTGAAAAGTATTGGAAGCTAAAAACCTTCCACAGAAGTAATAGGCTCAAAAGCTGAAAACTTAATCGTATACAAAGTCTCTAGAACTGAAAACTTTATCCTATAGGAAAAGCCTCGGTACCTGAGTACTTTTTCGTATATAAAAGCTTTCATAATTAATGAATAACTGCCCTAGAGAAAACTTGGAGCTCAAATAAAATTCAGAAACTAAATATTTTTTAAAAAAAGCCTCAGAAACTAATTTTTTTTGTGTACAAAAAGTCTGATACTGTATTTTTTTTTTTTTTCATATAAAAACCTCAAACATATTTTTTCATATATAAAACTCTTAGAAGCGTAGAACTTTTCCCATATAATATTTTCCATTATGTATAAAGAACTGTTTCTGAGAACTAGACTGGTTCTTTGTATTTGAGAAATTTTATATAGGAAAAGTTCTCAGCTTTTGAGACTATATCCTAGCTTTTGAAATTTTTAGTTCCGAAGAAAGCATTCAACAAAAAAATATTCAGCTTTAGAAGACTTTTCTTAGCCTTAAATATTTTTTTTTTTTAAAAAGTATTCATCATCTGAACTTTTTTCTATCGAAAAAAGTACTCAGCGTCAGACGCATTTTCTATAGAAAAAAACATTTAGATTTTGCGACCTTTACCATAGGAAAGAGTTTTAAGCTTACAAAATATTTTCTGTAGGAAATTGCTCAGCTTCTGACCTTTCTTTGTTGGAAAAAGTTCTAGGTCGCTGAAATTTTGTATAGCTTCTAAGACTTTTTCTATAAAAAAAAATTTGCTTTTCAGAGTTTTATGTTTTTAGCTTTTAAGATTTTTTCTTTTTTTTTTTAAATTTCTCAGTTTCTGAAACCTTTTCAATAGAAAAAAGTTCTTACTTTCTGAGACTTTTTATAGGAAAAGATTTTCAGATTTTCCAATTGAAAAAGTCTCAGAAACAGAACTTTTTCCTATAGACAAGTCTCAGAAACTAAGCACTTTTTCCTATAGACAATTCTCAGAAACGGAGAGCTTTTTCCTATAGAAAAAGTCTCAGGTACTGAGAGCTTTTTCCTATAGAAAAAGTCTCAGATACTGAGAGCTTTTTCCTATAGAAAAAGTCTCAGATACTGAGAACTTTTTTCTATAGAAAAGGTTTCAGATACTGAGAACTTTTTCCTATAGAAAAAGTCTCAGATACTGAGAAATTTTTCCTATAGAAAAAGTCTCAGATACTGAGAAATTTTTCCTATAGAAAAAGTCTCAGATACTGAGAAATTTTTCCTATAGAAAAAGTCTCAGATACTGAGAAATTTTTCCTATAAAAAAAGTCTCAGATACTGAGAACTTATTCCTATAGAAAAAGTCTCAGATACTGAGAAATTTTTCCTATAGAAAAAGTCTCAGATACTGAGAAATTTTTCCTATAGAAAAAGTCTCAGATACTGAGAAATTTTTCCTATAGAAAAAGTCTCAGATACTGAGAAATGTTTCCTATAGAAAAAGTCTCAGATACTGAGAAATTTTTCCTATAGGAAAAGTCTCAGATACTGAGAAATTTTTCCTATAGAAAAAGTCTCAGATACTGAGAAATTTTTCCTATAGAAAAAGTCTCAGATACTGAGAAATTTTTCCTATAGAAAAAGTCTCAGATACTGAGAAATTTTTCCTATAGAAAAAGTCTCAGATACTGAGAAATTTTTCCTATAGAAAAAGTCTCAGATACTGAGAAATTTTTCCTATAGAAAAAGTCTCAGATACTGAGAAATTTTTCCTATAGAAAAAGTCTCAGATACTGAGAAATTTTTCCTATAGAAAAAGTCTCAGATACTGAGAAATTATTCCTATAGAAAAAGTCTCAGACACTGAGAAATATTTCCTATAGAAAAAGTCTCAGATACTGAGAAATTTTTCCTATATAAAAAGTCTCAGATACTGAGAAATTTTTCCTATAGAAAAAGTCTCAGATACTGAGAAATTTTTCCTATAGAAAAAGCCTCAGATACTGAGAAATTTTTCCTATAGAAAAAGTCTCAGATACTGAGAAACTTTTCCTAAAGAAAAAGTCTCAGATACTGATAAATTTTTCCCATAGAAAAAGTCTCAGATACTGAGAAATTTTTCCTATAGAAAAAGTCTCAGATACTGAGAAATTTTTCCTATAGAAAAAGTCTCAGATACTGAGAAATTTTTCCTATAGAAAAAGTTTCAGATACTGCGAAATTTTTCCTATTGAAAAAGCCTCAGATACTGAGAAATTTTTCCTATTGAAAAAGCATCAGATACTGAGAAATTTTTCCTATAGAAAAAGTCTCAGATACTGAGAAACTTTTCCTAAAGAAAAAGTCTCAGATACTGAGAAATTTTTCCTATAGAAAAAGTCTCAGATACTGAGAAATTTTTCCTATAGAAAAAGTCTCAGATACTGAGAAATTTTTCCTATAGAAAAAGTCTCAGATACTGAGAAATTTTTCCTATAGAAAAAGTCTCAGATACTGAGAAATTTTTCCTATAGAAAAAGTCTCAGATACTGAGAAATTATTCCTATAGAAAAAGTCTCAGACACTGAGAAATATTTCCTATAGAAAAAGTCTCAGATACTGAGAAATTTTTCCTATATAAAAAGTCTCAGATACTGAGAAATTTTTCCTATAGAAAAAGTCTCAGATACTGAGAAATTTTTCCTATAGAAAAAGCCTCAGATACTGAGAAATTTTTCCTATAGAAAAAGTCTCAGATACTGAGAAACTTTTCCTAAAGAAAAAGTCTCAGATACTGATAAATTTTTCCCATAGAAAAAGTCTCAGATACTGAGAAATTTTTCCTATAGAAAAAGTCTCAGATACTGAGAAATTTTTCCTATAGAAAAAGTCTCAGATACTGAGAAATTTTTCCTATAGAAAAAGTTTCAGATACTGCGAAATTTTTCCTATTGAAAAAGCCTCAGATACTGAGAAATTTTTCCTATTGAAAAAGCATCAGATACTGAGAAATTTTTCCTATAGAAAAAGTCTCAGATACTGAGAAACTTTTCCTAAAGAAAAAGTCTCAGATACTGAGAAATTTTTCCTATAGAAAAAGTCTCAGATACTGAGAAATTTTTCCTATAGAAAAAGTCTCAGATACTGAGAAATTTTTCCTATAGAAAAAGTCTCAGATACTGAGAAATTTTTCCTATAGAAAAAGTCTCAGATACTGAGAAATTTTTCCTATAGAAAAAGTCTCAGATACTGAGAAATTTTTCCTATAGAAAAAGTCTCAGATACTGAGAAATTTTTCCTATAGGAAAAGTCTCAGATACTGAGAAATTTTTCCTATAGAAAAAGTCTCAGATACTGAGAAATTTTTCCTATAGAAAAAGTCTCAGAAACTGAGAACTTTTTTAATAGAAAGTCTCAGAAACTGAGAACTTTTTTTTATAGGAAAACTTTTGCTACAGAAAAAGTCTCAGAAACTGGGAACTTTTTCCTAAAGAAAAAGTCTCAGAAACTGAGAACTTTTTAATAAAGAAGACGTGTCAGAAACTGAGGAGTTTTACTTATAGAAAAAGTCTCAGAAACTGAGAAGTTTTCCCTTTAGATAAAGTCTCAGAAACTGACAAGTTTGTTCTGTAGAAAAAGTCTGAGAAACTGACAAGTTTTTCCTATAGAGAAAGTTTTAGAAGCTCTTCTTTTAGAAAAAGTCTCAGAAACTAATAAGTTATTCCTATAGAAAAAGTCTTAGAAACTGAAAAGTTTTTCCTATAGAAAAAGTCTCAGAAACTGAAAAGAGTTGCCTATAGAAAAAGAAAACTTTTCTACAGTAATAGTCTCAGAAATTGAGAAGTTTTCTATAGAATAAGTCTCAGAATTTGACAAGTTTTTCATATAAAAAAGTCTCAGAAACTTTTTGCTACAGAAGTCTCAGAAACTGAGAACTTTTTCTTATAGAAAGTATCATAAACGGATAGGTTTTTGCTATAGAAAAAGTGTGAAGTAAAGACGTATTCGTTAATTATTTTGTTTAATTATATTTATGCAATGCAAAACTAATTTGAATTTTTTTTTTTGATATAATTGATTTAAATGTTTAGTTCCGAAGAAAGCATTCAACAAAAAAAATATTCAGCTTTAGAGAACTTTTCTTAGCCTTAAATACTTTTTTACTGAAAAAAGTATTCATCATCTGAACTTTTTTCTATTGAAAAAAGTACTCAGCTTCAGACGCATTTTCTATAGAAAAAAACATTAAGATTTTGCGACCTTTTCCATAGGAAAAAGTTTTTAGCTTACAAAATATTTTCTGTAGGAAATTGCTCAGCTTCTGACCTTTCTTTGTAGGAAAAAGTTCTAGGTCGCTAAAATTTTGTATAGCTTCTAAGACTTTTTCTATAAAAAAAAATTTGCTTTTTAGAATTCTTTTAAGTTTTTAGCTTTTAAGATTTTTTTTTTTATTTCTCAGTTTCTGAGACCTTTTCAATAGGAAAAAGTTCTCAGTTTCTGAGACTTTTTATAGGAAAAGATTTTCAGATTTTCCAATGAAACTTAATTTAAATTATGACTTCAAGATTATAAAGCTTTTATTTAAATTTATCACCAAAATTTTTTTTCCACTTGATAAAAATTATTATTTTGTGTATCTTGATCCATATTAACACTATATGCTTTCTCTTTTCAATAAAAAAATACCCACTAGAAAATTTACAGAATAACATCTTTCAGATTTTTATTAAATTCGGATATGCGAAAGAGAGTACACAACTAACGAGCAAGCGCAATTCTTTCTAGTCCCATTCTTATTTTAAGTATTTAACCCTTTTAAAAAATTTTATTCTGTAAATTTCCTAGTGGGTCTTTTTTTGGTGAAAAGTAAAAGTATTAAACCTATATGTCTCAAGTTACACAAAATAATAATATTTATCGAGTGGAAATATTTTTTTTTTTTATCCATTTAAAGGTTTTATAATCATTACGTCATAATTTAAATTAAGTTTCGTCTGTAATTTTTGTCCCCTGGCCAAAAAATGTTAAAGATTTTTTTAATAAAGGTAAATATAATCATAGTCTCATCAAATGTAAGTGATATTTTTCCGAAAATTATGAAGTGTTATTCTGTAAATTTCCTAGTGGGTTTTTTTGGAAAACGTTTAGAAATTAACCCTATATGGATCAAGTTACATAATATAATTATTCAATTTTTTTTTTTATCAATTTAAAAGCTTTACAATCTTGAATTTATATTTAAATTAAGTTTCATGGGTTTTGTCCCCAGGTCAGTAAGGGTTAACTCTTCCTTAAATAACAGTAAAGAAAATTATAGTCTTAATGAATTTAAGTGACATTTTTCCGAAAATTATGCAAATAAATAAAACATTAAAATTTCGGTAAATTTTTGACAAAATAAGCTATTTTCATAAAATGTACTGGAAAGGAGTCGCTCCAAATACAAACTAGAATTATTATTTTTCCAATTTATTTTTTTATTTTCTTTAATAACAACTATTATGTTATAAAAATTGCAATCGACATTTGCAAATTAGGCATTTTAAAAAATCATTAATATTAATTTAAAAAAGAGCTGCATTTTTATCAAATTCATGAGTCAGTTTGGTTACTTGGTTCTAATGTATTAAAAAGGGAAGGCAGAGGGGTGTAATGACAACTCTATTTTTAAGGGACACCCTAATCTTCATACAACACTATCCCATACCTAATATATGTACATGGCGAATAAATGTTAATGCAATGCCACTTTTATTAAATTTGTTACACTATTTTATTTTACATAATGCTGTGTGAACTTTATTTCAACAAACTTTAACATTATTTTAAATAAAATTTGATTTTGATACTTTGTACTGAAGTTTGATTTACATTGATGGATTACTTCTGCGCTCTGCAGGATAAAGTTTAGTGAAATAGAGATGTCTCAAACAAATTTGCAAGTGCGAAAGAACAAAGTTTGCTCTGCATAAGTGGTCCACACACCATTGTGAATACAGTTTCAAAGTGAGATATAGTAACAACCAGATAATAACGAAAATTTTATGGTAGTTTTATCGATAGTATATAATTCACCAAAACTTCTTATATAAAAAATGTAGTTTTCATTATTCCCCTTTAACCAAAAGCCTCTTTAAATTGCTGGGCCACAAGGATCAATATTATAAATTTTTAAAATCGTCCAAATTTAGTTGCTCTTCCTGTAAATAAAAATAAGATTTTGAAAGGAACTCTTGCATTTGAGGGTACCATTTTAGTGTACAAGGGGGCAGTTGCATTTCAAAAATATCAAGTGGCGCCGAATGGACTATTGTACATTAGGCTAATTCCAATATTTTACAAATAAAAAAATTAGCTTACGTGGTCCGACGACCAAATTTTTTATTTTCGGACACAATACTAAAAACTAAACATTTTGCAATTCCCCTGCCAACCTAATGTACACTTTTGGAAGTTATTTAATTGTATAGTTACAAGTTGATATTTGGTATCAACAGCAACAAATGTTGAGTAAATGTATCCCGGAGCCTTATCTTCCAGTTTTATAAATAAGATACATTTTTCACAATTTCAGCAGTCAATAAACTAAGAATTTAATTTAAAACATCACTTCTTTTGTATATAAACATTATTGTTATTAATTAATTTACTCGTTTCACGTTGTACCATACTTTAATTAATTTTTTACAATTTGCTTGGGTTGTTTCTTGGTACATCGTTTGTTGCATTCTCTATTCTATAGACTAGGAAGTTCGTGAACAAACTAGTTCAATTGAACTACTGATACAATTGAATGATATGAACTAGTTCAACAGCTCTTTTAGTTCAATCGATCGTTATTTTTATTCATGAGATAACTCTTTTTCCAATAGGTAAATTTTTTTAAAGTAGTATTTAAGAACCAAATTTAACGAAGTACATAAAAAATATTATTTTTTACCAAGCAAATTTTAATTTATATACATACTTATGTATTATTTTTATTAAAATATTTCATTTTTATTTAATTTATTTTCTTGTCTTAATATTATATATTTTTATCATTATTAATTATTAGCATTAAAAAGTGTAAAATATGAACAGTTCGCTTTAAAATAATCAAACAAACGATCTTAAAAATTGGCCAAGTATACTATTATATTCTGTATTAATATACAGCGTTTTCAACGTTTGATATAGCGATGTTTTGTTTACCTCTTGACCAAGGTTTTTTGGCTTAAGTGTAAGTTTAGTGGCATAACCACTTAAATTTTTTTTATCCCAAATAGTACTTTTTGAGGTGGTTTAAAAAAATGTTTGTTAGCAACGCTAGTTGATACTAGTTTTGTTTTAGAAAAAATATCTTTATTCAAAAAAACGTCTATATAAGCATATAAAAAATTTAGAAAAATGTATAGCCAATTCCACGAGCTTTCATTTAAGGTGTAATATTTCTGAATATCTCTTGAAATAAAAAATTATTAAAAAGTTTTTTAAGAAAAAAGTCATGATTGTTATTTTAAGAGTGTTAATTTTTAGCGATATTTCGCAATCCCTTCAAGCGATTTCAAATATTATAACATAATCGTGTTGAGCATACCAAAATTAGTTAAAAAATCATTTATCAGAAGTTTTATATACAATAATATATAGATCTATTATATATTGTAATATATACTAACACATTCTTATATATAACAATATTATCGAAGTGCTTAGTAATTTTACAACTATATAAGTACTAAATTATTTTTACAAAGTTCTACTAAAATATTTAAAAAATTTTGTAAAATATATACATACAAGTCTAGTAAAAAAATTCTAAAAAAAATCATATATTTTACAAGAAATTTGTAAAACTAACTTGAAACTTATGTAGTTGTATAACTACAATATTAACACAGTTTTTTTCTGCATGTACAATTTAAGATATAATAATATATATTGTCTTATAAAAAATAATTTCGTGTGTGATATAAAATATGCTTATATATGCCGCCATATGTATAACTCCAATTAAGATATTATATATGAAATTAGATTATGTAAGATATAATTATGTAAGATTCAGTATATGAAACAAGATGAACAATTTAGTTTGAGATATGATTATATATGGTCCAAAATCATTAATATTTTCTATGTGTATAATATATAATTATATATTGTTATATATAACCCCATACAAAATTTCATATGTCTAAATTATTTTTACTTAAATTTTATTTAAAATAATATATGTCATTGGATTTAAGTAAATACAATTTAATAATAAAATATATTATTCGAGCCACCAAAAATATTTTACCTTTTTAGATCTAAATATGTCCATTTATATCTACATAAATGAGTTATTTTGGGATCTATCGCGATCTTAAATAAGATATTTTTGGGTCCCCCAATTTTGATCTAATTTAATACAGTAATATATTTGAGTGATCTAATCGTATATTACTGGATACTCCAATTTTGAGATAAGCTTGGTAAGAAGTAATAACGATCTATATCAAATAAGATCTGATTTTGTATTTTAGATATATATTTTTTGATCGGGTAATCACATTTTTAGCGCTTTTTTAATTTTAAGCAATATTTCGTAATCCCTTGCAGCGATTTCAAATATTTTTACATATTTTTGTTCACTATTCCAAAATTAATTAACAAAACATGTATCAGAAGTGAATTTTAAGAAAAAAATCATTAATGTAATTTTTAAGCGATTTTTTAAATTTTGGAGATCTTTCGCAATCCCTTCACGCAATTTAAAATATTTTGAGCATACCAAAATTAGAGAAGTGTAATTGTTCAGTGATTTTTTAGTTTTTAACCATATTTCGCAATATCTTCAAGCGATTTCAAAATTTTTACAAATTCGCGTTCATCATAACACAATTGGTTTAAAACTTGTATCAGAGGTCAATTTTAAGAGAGAAAACCCCATTAATGTAATATTTTAGCACTTTTAAAGTTTCAGCGATATTTTGAAAACCCTTCACGCGATTTGAAATATTTTGAAATATACGTGTTCAACATTCCTAAATTAGTTAAACAAAAACATATACATATAAGAAATGAATTTTAAGAAAAAAAATCAGTGATAAAATTTGTAAGGAATTTTTCGCAATCCATTCAAACAATTTCAAATATTTTGACATATATTGAGGAATAAATAGCTATATAATCGTGTTCAGCATGTGAATTTTTAAGAACAAAAGTCAGTGACGTAGTTTTTAAGGGATTTTATAAGCTTTCGCGATATTTAAAATGTTGTGACATATTCGTGTTCAGCATACAAAAACTAGTCAAAAAAAACATGTATCAGAAGAGAATTTTAAGAAGAAAATCGTTAATGAAATTTGTAAACGCTTTTTTTATTTATTTTTTAGATATTTCGCAATAAATTGTTTCTTTTAGAAAAAGTCTCAAAAACTAAGAACTTTTTCCTGTAAAAAAATCTCAGAAACTTTTCCAATTAATAAGTTGATAAGAGATTTACAAGCCTTTGTTGAACCAAACTTCAGTTAAATCAGAATTTTTCTTTTTAATAGATTTTTGTACTTCAATTTCTACACTATCAACCTTAAATAGATTAATGAGTAAAAAGATTAAGGTTTTTTTATATTTTAAATTTTCTTAAAAACAATTAAAGTCATAAAAATAAAATGTTTTTTACACAAAATAAATAAATTTTTGTTAGAAAAGTTGCAATTTTATAACGCTTTTTGTCTATGTACAGTAAAATTTGTGAAAAAACTCGTAAAATATGAATAGTGAGTAATAATTGTCAAACGAAGGACATAGTACACAACACGCAATTCAGTCACAAGTCAAAGCAAAATTGAACGAATTGGACGACCTAGTTCACTTCTCCAATTGAACGATAATGACCGGTACATACAAAACGTACATAACAAAAACAGCTGATTATCACCAGTGATGACAACGTGCTTTGTAATAAAAACCGTGTGAAATACATGTCTAATTGTAAGAACTGTAGAGTGTTCTCAAATAAAACTGAAACTACAAGCGCTAAAATGTTTCCATACATTTTAAAAGAAACGCTTAATTTTTCAAGTAGCCTAGCAAACTTTTTCTTTAAATTCAGTTACGATACATGTTTTTTAACTTACTTTGGCATGCTGAACACAAATACGTAAAAATAGTTGTAATCGGTTGAAGCGTTTGCGAAATATCGCTAAAAATTAAAAAAAAACGCTTAAGGGTAAAATGACTATTTTTGATTAAATTCACTTATAATACATGTTTTTTAACTAATTTTTGTATGCTGAACACACATATTTCGAAATATTCGAAATCGCTTGAAGGAATTGCGAAATATCGAAAAACTTAAAAAAATTGCTTGAAAGCACATATACCCAGAGTTCGAATTTAAACACAATCAAACGTTTTTCTATCGTTCTGTTTTGCTTTTTGCTGAAACTCAACACAATCATTTTGTTGTGCACAGTAAACATAAACAGAACATTTCTTTATTTTCATTTTGATTTGTAAACAGAACACAAACACTTTCACAAACTAGTTTTCGATGAGAGACCGAACTAAACGATTTTGTTCTGTTTGGCCAATATTTCAAACAGTTTGATTTTGTTGTGTTTATGGAATGGAACAAAACTATTCGTAAACCGTTCTTAGTGTTTATGTCATATTACAAGTGAAAAAAAATTGTATTGAATTTTATTATTAATTGCATTTGTTTAATAAAAAGATTCAACGGAGGAGTTCCAGTGAAATTTCATAAAACTAATGCAAAAAAACATTGATAACATGCAAAAAAAACATTTCTTTATTTTGGCAACCACAACGTTAAAAACGCGTTTTAATGTTTAAGTTGAATGAACACTAAAAATAACCACTACGAAATAATAATGTTTGACGAAAGAAACATTTTCGTTTTGTTCCGTTTGTTATATTACAAACAACGATTTGAACACTTGTGTTTATAAATACGAACGAAACAATAGAGATCGTTGTATTGGTTTTTTTGATAGCAACGTTACGTTAGTGGTACATAAATTTTCGAACTCTGCATATACCTTTTTTTCTTCCAATTCAAAATTCCCATATAGTACAAGTTTTTTAATTAATTTTGGAACACCAATATGACAAAATATTTGGAATCGTTGAAGCAATTGCGAAATATTGCTAAATATTAAAAAAAAAACTAAAATGACTATCTTTTCTTAAAATCCACTTATGATTCATGTGTTTAAACTAATTTCAGTATTCTGAAGACGAATATATCAAAATATTTGGAATCGTTTGAATCGCTTGCAAAATATCGCTAAAAATTAAAAAACGATTAAAAGTACAAAATTTATTTTTTTATTAAAATTCACTTATGATATACGTTTTTTTTAACTATTTCTGAAAATATTTGAAATCGCTTGAAGAGATGGCGAAATATCGCTTAAAATATTAAAAAAAAGCTTAAGTATAGACCATTTTTTTTTTTCTTAAAATTCACTTATAATATATGTTTTTTAACTAATTTTGGTATGCTGACCACGAATATGTAAATCGCTTGAAGGAATTGCGAAATATCCTTAAAAACGACAAAATCACTTGAAAGTAAAATGAATAGTTTTTTCATAAAATTCACTCATAATTTGGTATGCTGAACATAAGTATTTCAAAATATTTGAAATCGCTTGAAAGGATTGTGAAATATAGCTAAAAATTAAAAAAAACGCTTAAAAGGACAAAGACTATTTTTCTCTTAAAATTCGGTAGTGCTACATGTTTTAATTAATTAATTAATTTTTGTATGGTGAATACGAATATGTGAAAATACCGAAATCTCTTGAAGGGATTGCGAAGTATCGCTAAAAATTAAAAAAAAACCCTTAAAAGTACAAAGAACTTATTCACAAGTACTGGCAAAGCACATTTTTATAAACTTTGCAAAGCGATCTAAGCCAGGGCTGTACCAGTGCATTTATTATTTTTACTTTTATTATTTATTGTTGGCAGAGGGTTGTAAATCAGTGCTTTGCCAGGTAATTTTAGTATGCTGAATATGAATAGGTAAAAATATTTGAAATCGCTTGAAGAGATGGCGAAATATCTTTCCTGTTTTATTTCAAAGCACGTGCAGTGGAAACGTTGTATAGATTTTTTTTTCTTAAAATTCACATTTGATACATGTTTTTTAACCAATTGGTATACTGAACACGAATATGTTAAAATATTTAAAATCGGTATGTTGAACACGAATATGTGAGAATATTTGAAATCGCTTGTTCTCAATTAAAAGCGCTAAAATGTGTTTTTGCCTTGTAGCTTAATAAAACTCTTGAAATAAATTTTTAATGAAATTAAATAAAACCAATAAACAAAATCTCAACAATTGAAAGTGCATTATCTATGGATGTTGTCCGCCAATTGCGTTTATTTGTACATACAGAATATGTTACGGATTGTTCCATAGCCAACATTTTTAAAAGTTCTGTTTCTTTCGGGTTTGGAGAAAATGTTGGTCGCTGATATATGCGATGTTATTGTTACTAATGATGGCGGCAGCATTTTAAATAATTGGAAGTTTGAAATCGTTCTGTCTAAGTTGAGCTTTCTTAATTAAAGATGATAAAGTGGGTGCTGTGTTGTGATACTTTGATTAACATTGCCAAAACCTCTAAAAATTACCAAATTATTGATGGTGATGATAGTTTCTTCTCAGCCATGGAGGTAGATTCTGTGCAAGCTGCCAAAATCAGTGATTCTAGAGGCAGAGCTGCCTATTCTATTAAAGCACATTTAATGTTTTAAAGGTTCATGGCAAGTCAGCACGCAACAGATGCTCAAGAAAATTGTCAATACTAAGATTGCCTGCTTAGATTTTAAATTGTTAACAAATATTAAAAATCAAAAATATATTTGAATAAAAGACGTGTTTTTTTTTTCAAAAGCTTGGAAGTGTAGTAGTAACATTATTTTTACCCTTAGTAAAAAAGTATTTTTTTTGTCGGCTACGTCCCCTCTCGGCTGGGTAGAGCATTAAAGTTTGAACAACTTTTTTCAATTATCTAAAAAAATACAGTTCCGATCACTATCTTCACTCGGCTACAATAGTCTTCATTTATTAGCCCATTGCAGTCCAGTTCTAGTTATTTCTGTTCTTTACACCATTTTTTTAGAGCAAAAGCGTATAAAAATGTATATCCAATTCCTTAAGCTATCATTAATGGTATAAAATACCACTGGAGTAAAAAATAAATAATTCGAAACTGGGCTGCAATCGGTTAATTTATGACATTGTATCTCATTTTAAAGATATTTTAGAGAGCTTTCATATGGTACTTTTTAAGGTTATTAAAAAAAAAAATGTTCCACCAATGGTGAAATTGTTTCTCCACTCTACCTGGAAAAACTTTTTAAAAAAAAACGGCCTTAGTGGAGTTTAGTGCCATAACTCCAATCATTAGTAAAATTTTACTTTAAATATCATTTTTAAAGCTGATTCAAAAAAAGAAACGTTTTGTTATTTCCGATCAGGACAATATGTGTAACATAATATATCTGAAAATAACCAGTGATCGAAAAATATTCGTGTGCTGACTTGCCATGGGCCTTTAGAACACCAACCTATTTAAAAGACTAAGTAGCATTGACTTTATGAGCAGTGATTTTGGAAGCTTAAGCAGCATCTACCACTATGTCTAAGAATGATTTATGCTTAGTTTTTAGGATGTAGATTACCTTTAATCTAAGTTTAACGCAGTTTGTAACTGGAATACTGTTTTTGGAATTTTGTTTATTTTGCTTTATTTCAGAAAATTCTAAACTAGAAAAAGTTCTTAAAATATTTGTTAATAACATTGGAAATGGTGGACAAAATTCGTTGTCGGTTTAGCTAAACGAAGTTTAACTGACATCCCAAAAAAAAACTACGCCTCAGAATCATCAATAATTTTAGAATTCATGAAGGTTTTGGCAGTGTTAATCAAAGTAATTCTTAACTGCTTAGTTCTTCAAGTGCAGCAGTCAAATATTCCGAGATATTTGTAGGCTTCTTTCCAAGCCAAAATATAACAAGAAATGATAGTTTTTTAATTTTAGAAGTACCAGCACCAATTTCATCATCTTGTAATTAAGCCAGTTCACCTAAGACTTTGGTAGCACGATGGTAAACTTCCAAACTTAAAATGCTGGCGTTATCATTCTTAACAGTAACATCGCCAATATCAGAACTCAACATTTTGTCCAAACCCAAAGGACTTTTCGTAATGTTGGCTATGGAACTACCTATAACTTTTTGTGTACGCACACGTTAATCCGATTGACGGGTACCAGACGTAGATATTGAATTTATAATTAATGTTTATTGGTGTTATTTAATTTTATAAAAAATGTTTTAATAAAGTTTTACAGGCAATTTTGATCAGCTGCTAAAACACAAAAACGCATTTTAGCTCTTTTAGTAAAGTACAAGCTGTTTTTAAAAAGAACTCATTTACATAATTTTTTTAGAGATTTTTTCGCTAAAAATAACAAAAAAAAAACGCTTAAAAGTAAAACGAAAATTTTTTCTTAAAATTCACTTATGATACATGTTTTTGAAGTAATTTGTGTATGATGAACACGAATAATTTAAAATCACATGAAGGAATTGCGAATATCGCTAAAAACTAAAAAAAAAAACGCTTAAAATTAAAAAGACTATTTTTTTAAATTCAGTTGCGATACATGATTTTCAACTAATTTTTGTATGCTGAACACGAATATAGCAAAATATTTTAAATCGCTTAAAGAAATCGCGAAATGTCGCCAAAAATTAAAAAAAAAACGCATGAAAGCACAAAAAAATTTTTTTCTTAAAATTCAAAATTACAATTTAATACAAGTTTTTTAACTAATTTTGACACATGAGTATGCCAAAATATTGGAAATGGCTTGAAGGAATTGCGAAATATCACTAATAAAAAAACGCTTAAAAGTACAGACTATTTTTCTTCTTAAAATTCACTTGTGAGACATGTTTTTAAAGTAATTTTAGTATTCTGAACACGAATACGTGAAAATATTAGAAATCGGTTGAAGCAATTTCGAAATATCGCTAAAAAATTAAAAAAACGCTTAAAATTAAAAAAACGCTTAAATTTAAAAAGGCTATTTTTTTTCTTAATATTCAGTTGTTATACATGATTTTCAACTAATTTTTGTATGCTGAACACGAATATAGCAAAATATTTGAAATCGCTTGAATGAATTGGGAAACATCGCTAAAAATTATAAAATTGCTTGAAAGCACAAAGACTATTTTTTTTCTTAAAATTTAAAATTCCCATATAATACAAGTTTTTTACCTAATTTTGAAATCGTTTGCAAGGAATTGCAAATATAGTTAAATAACACTTATAAGTACATAGATTATTTTTTTCTTAAAACTCACTTATAATACATGTTTTTTTACTAATTTTGGTATGTTGAACACGGAAATGTCAAAATATTTAAAATTGTTTAAGCGATTGCGAACTATCGCTGAAAATTTAATAAAATACACGAATTTACCTTTAAAATTCTCTTATGATACATGTTTTTTTTTTAACTAAGTTTGGTATGCAAAACACAACTATGTCAAAATATTTGAAATCGCTTGAAATATAGCTAAAAATTAAAAAATCACTTTAAAATAAAAAGAATATTTTTTCATAAAATTCACTTATGATACATGCTTTTCTACTTATTCTTAAATGCGAAACACGAATATGTCAAAATGTTTGAAATCGTTTGAACATATTGCGAAATATCGCTAAAAATGCAAAAACCACTTAAAAGTAAAGAGAATATTTTTTCATAAAATTCACTTATGATACATGTTTATCAAGTTATTCTCGTATGCGATCGCTTGAATCGCTTAAAAGTAAGTACAAACATTTTTTTTTAATTCACTTATGATAGATGTTTTTTAACTAATAATGCTGAACGCGAAAATGTCAAAATATTTTAAATCTCTTGAAAAGATTGCGAATATAACGCTTAAAAGTACATAGATTATATTTTTCTTAAAATTCAGTAATGATACATGTTTTTAACTAGTTTTGGTATGCTGAATACAAATATGTCAAAACATATGAAATTGCTTGAAGGGATTGCGAAATAGAAACAAAAATGCGCATACGAGGAAAAATCGATGTTGTATGCGAAAAATATATTAGAGATTTTGGTGTCATTTCAATGTCGTGTGTCGTCACAAAGATACATCATTAATATCCCGAAGTTTGGAAACATGTATCAAAAGTGAATTTTAAGGAAGTGCTTTTTTATTTTTCAGCGATTTTGTAAGTCCTTCAAGTGTTTTCAAAATAATCGTGTTAAGCGTACCAAAATTATTTTGAAAACAAGTATCAAAAGTAAATTTAATCAAGCACTTTTAAATTTATTATATTACACTTGTACATTGTATTAAATGTACAATTTATTATGTATGCAAATAACTCAGCGCTTTTAAATAAAGAATTGATGTCATCACTTATTCCATGTGAACATAATTTGGCGCAATTTTTTTTTGTTTTGGCGCGCACAATTAACTTGTATGCCAATCATAATTTTGACGGCGTCAACGACGGATATGAATGAACTAGTATGGCAGCACTGCGAAGGTGTGGTCAACCTTTAAACGTGAAAATAATACCTTTAAAGAGTGTATATAACAAAAATGTTTGTTTTATTGGATAAAATAATAAAGTAGGAGTGATATTTAATTAAAATCTACAAATATACAAAAATGTCCCCAAACTATCACTGTCCTCAAAGTATCCGCAAGGTATATGAATAGTTTGAGGACAGTCCCCAAAGTATGCAAATGTCCCCAAAATATACGCTAGATCGAAAAAATGTCCTCAAAGTATGCGCTATGCATATATATATATATATATTAGAGTTCGTTTTCAAATTTTTTTTGATTTTGATTTCTGGATATTATCACTTTTTAGAAGGTTTTTGTATCAATAAAAATAATGGCGTATTTTTTTTTTTAATTTGAACTCCTTCCCGTGCCTATAGGCGACTAAAATCGCGGATTTTGGGTCCCTTTTCCCATACAACAAAAACGGCTTAATATATGCCAAATCTGACTTCAGTATTCGACTGTACGGGAAAACTTAGGCCCATAAGCTTTTTTTTAATTTTTGGAATGCACCAGAATGCATAATAAGAGTGGTCCAAAAAAATAATTTTTTAAAAAAAAATTAAAATATTTATTTTTGTTAATATACAATGAAAAAATACTTACATCTGACAAAAATGGTCCAAAAATTTTAATTTTGTAGTTACGCGTTCAAAAGTTATTAAAGTTTAAAAATTTAATTTTTTAGTGAATACAAAATATTTTTTTTTTTGTAATTTCTATTTAACAACAATTGTAATTAATTCTATTCCTTTCCACAGCAGATAAAGCTAAACAATTTAAATAATCTTTATTTTTAACTAAACACGAGTTGTTCAGGCGCGAAATATTACCAACAAGTTGTTCGGTGTAAATACTTGTTGATTGTATATTTTTAGCTTGTTCGATTGCATTACGAAAACCTTTCTGGGCTGGCCACTCAACAGTATTATAAAGCATAATGGATATGTTAATTCCAAAATTAACCAGAGTTTTTAAACTTTGAAGAGTAATAAAATCAAACAGTGACTCACTAAAAGCGGAATCAATATATGCCAAATTGTTAGCTGCATGAACAACATTATTAACCACTTCTTCTCCCTCTTCTACTTCTATAAAATCTTTTTTATATAGCATTTATTATATTTATAATTATATTTATTATATAACTTTTGAACGGGTTGATATAAAATAAAAATGTTTGCACAATTTTTCTCAGCTAGGAGTGCTTTTTCATTGTATATATAAAGAAAAATTAAATTTTTAAACTTTAATAACTTTTGAACTTGTAACTACAAAATTAAAATTTTTGGACCATTTTTGTCAGATGTAAGTGTTTTTTCATTGTATATTAACAAAAAAAATATTTTAATTTTTTATTTACAAAATTTTTTTTTTGGACGACTCTAATTATGCATTCAGGTGCATTCCAAAAACTAAAAAAAAAGCTTATGGGCCTAAGTTTTCCCGTAGAATCGAATACTGAAGTCAGATTTGACATATATTTAGCCGTTTTTGTTGTATGGGAAAGGGACCCAAAATCCGCGATTTGAGTCGCCTATAGGCACGGGAAGGAGTTGAAATTAAAAAAAAAAAAAATACGCCATTATTTTTATTGATACAAAAACTTTCTAAAAAGTGATAATATCCAAAAATCTATTTTCAAAACTAACTCTAATATATATATATATAAATGTTATATATGTTAGCACATAATAAATAGATAATAATATATGGATATGCATGCCACCATATATAATCACATATTATAATATATTTTAAGATGAAAAAACAGAGGGCCATATTAATTTTTTTTACTCGGGATGAGTAAGTCTCAAAAAAGCTAATTTAGAAATTTGTTTTCCAAAATATGAAATGACTTCAATTATTTTAATGACGTCTTTTGAGAAATTTAAAATGCTTAAACTTTTTTATTTTTACGTAAATATATCGCTTATCGAAAACGAGTTTAAAGTTTTCAATTTACTCCCAGTTTGAAGAAAAAATAACGACATAATTTCTTCTCAAGAGGTTTAGTATACAAGATATCAATACGACTTTTTTACGCAATATGATGCGTTATTAGGGTTTTTCATTTCCCGGACTTTAACATTTCCCGGGAAAGCGGGATTCATTTTCTCATTTCCCGGGATACCGGGAATTCCCGCTCTATAATAAAATAAAATATTTTGGTTTTTTAATTTATTTTTATTTTTTTATTTTATTAATTAATAATCATATAATTACAAATTATATACTATTTCCCTAATCGAGCACTAGCTACTATGGCCTTCGGCGCGTTGTAGCGAAAACAGACCAGTGCCTCTAATGGGAATCGAACACACGACCCCCGCACTAATAAGCCAGCTCGCTACCAACTAGCCTACCGGGGCGCACGGTTTTTTAATTTATTAATTATATTTTATTTAAAACAAAAAATCACATTAAGTTCAAACTTTTTAAAATAAATTAAAAACAAAATAAATTAATTCAGTTCTTTCATATACATTAAAAATGTATGTGTAAAATAAAAAGTTAAATAAAAAATTAAATAAAAATAAAAACTTATTGATTTTGATTCTTAAAATAAGTTTTCAATACTGTTAGAGCATTTATGGTCTCATCAGAAAGTCTATTTCTAATTTTAGTTACCAATAGTCCTGTAAGAGAAAATACTCTTTCACTTTCAACAGAAGTGGGCCGTATTGTTAGTAAAGCGTCAAACAATTTCTGAATATTTTCAATTGTTTGGCCGTCAAAACACAAACGGCTGTTGTTAAAACTAAAAAAAGGTGTTGCCACCGTAATATAATAACACCAGGCAATCACCATGAGTTGATATCACGAAAAACCCTATGCGTTATACAACGAATAATTCTGCGTTATTAACTTAAAAATCGTGTTTTTTGAGTTGCGACGTTCTTGCAGCAAATGAGCGATATTAAAAATTTAATACAAATTTTATCTTAATTTCTTGAAATATGTACTCGGCGTTCGGTTAAGTTCGCCGAACTCACAAGCCAAATACTCGGTCGGACACTATCGTCTTAACCTATAAAACCTACAACCTTAACCTACTAAATTGCTAAACTACTTTCTTAATGCTTTGAAACTTAAAGGAAATTTTTTTGTAATCGTATTTTTCTTTGAGATATAAATTTCTATTAAAAGCTGCCTTATGTACAGTTGACAGGTTAATTTTTATGCTGGTTTTACTTGTTTTTAAATTTTAAATATTGCGTTTAATGTTTTTATTTGTATACTTTTAACTTGATATAATTTATAAATATTCTTACCCATTCTTGAATCATAACTCCCACCTCTGTCGGTTTAAGTTTGTTGGGCAAAATATGAATTGTAGCTATATTCTACTAACTATCTACTTTGTGTTGTACGATGGTTTGAATATTTTTTTATGTATTTCAGAACTAACTTCCTAGACAGTTTAGTGTTGATTTTAAATAGGGTGTTTGTTTATATTTTTGGCTGGTTATTGTTTTTTGCGTAGTTAAAGTTTATTTAAAAGTTTAATTTTCATATCATCATTTACGACTTCCACAGATAAGCAATTGTGTGCAATATTTAGTTTTACACTGAAAGAATTATCCTTTATGAAACAATTTCACAGATTTTTTTCTTAGAATTTCATTACATCCAAGAAATTATATTAATATTAATAAATTTTTCATAAACTTTTTTTCATAATATTTCATAGTTTCATAAAAAAAAATTCATTCGATTTTATAAATTATCTCTTCATAAATTTAATGAACATTTTCTTTAGAGCTATGAAATTATTTCAAAGACTTAATTTTTTTTTTTATTTTTGCATACAATTTCATAATTTCAATAATTTTCATGCATTTCAAACTTTTTTTTAAGCAAATTTCAAAGTATTAAAAAAGTAAGAGTCTTAGAAAGTCGCGGGACCGTACACATAAAAAAATAAAAAAAACTATTCCAATTACGAAAGTAACCGATTCAATAACTTTAATTGCTGAAATTCCGCCAACAACGAAAATTGCAACAACGAAATTGATGATAATTGAATTATTTTTAAATTAAATAATAACTCATTCGCTTAAAAAGTGATCAATAAAGTATATCTTCCCAAAAACCAACAAAAAAATTGTTGTTGCCATACCAAATGTTTTTTTTTTTTTTTATAGAAGTGTTGTTGCCATACCAAATGTTTTTTAACAGCTTGAATTTTATAACACTGAATTTAAACCGGTATGAAATTCTCATTTACTTAGCAGATTTATTTATACTTATGTGACCAAATTCACACATAAATTAGTTTTTTCTTTCTATTGAAGCGTAGGGGCTATGGCAAACTTTTTTTTCGTTTTTTTTTTACTTTGCAAAAATTTTACCTTTTGTTGAAATCAGAGTATTTTTTTTGTTTGAAATAATTTTTAATTTATTTTTTGCACTTTCTTTCTGTTAAAAAAAAAAATTTTAATTTTTATTAAACCAAATTAAACTTTAAAAATTACATTGTCAATTTTATGATAATGCTTTAGAATAAACTAATATTCAGATTTAAAGTACTGAAACTAAATTGTACAACTTAATAAAGTAATAAACCTATTAAGAATTCATAAGAACTTTTCCATAAAAAATCAACAGTTATTTAAAAGTTTAATCGGTAAAGTTGTTTCAGTTAAATTAACTTTCGTTCTGTTATTCAATAAAGAAAATAAACAAAAAAAAACGTACTTTCGGTAGTAGTTAAAATATTCTGTTAAAATTTTAAACAAAAAACTAAATAGAGCATTTTTGGTCTTCAAAGTTTAGTAACGTCATGATGCTTGTTAGGAAAAGACCTAACCACGTGCTTGATTACTAAGAAGACAAGAATGCAGAAAAATTGATTATTAATAGGTTTTTTGTTGAAGTTCTGCCTATTATGGAGGCTCTAACTTTTCTAAAACTTCGGGTTCTGATGAGATCTTTAGCCAGATCGAAATACTAGTATCAACCTAGCTAATATGTTTGATTTGCTTTATTTTTGTAAATATACGGAGGTTGAAAGCTCGTTATAAATTGAAAATAACATAAAAATAATCTCGATGTATATAAAAACAAAAAACTAATATAACTGTAAAAAATATTACTTGAGCCAGAGTACAAACTAAAAATATTTTATATAAATAGAACATTTTTGGTCTTCAAAGTTTAGTAACGTCATGATGCTTGTTAGGAAAAGACATAACCACGTGCTTGATTACTAAGAAGACAAGAATGCAGCAAAATTGATTATTAATAGGTTTTTTGTTGAAGTTCTGCCTATTATGGAGGCTCTAACTTTTCTAAAACTTCGGGTTCTGATGAGATCTTCAGCCAGATCGAAATACTAGTATCAACCTAGCTAATATGCAGCCTGACTGTCAGAAAGAATGTAGATCTCGCATCTACATTCTTTCTGACAGTCAGGCTGCACTGAGGGCCTTAATGGCCTATAAGGTGTCGTCCGGGTTGGTCATGGAATGCATTCAGACTCTCAATAGGCTCGGTAGAGGCAACTCTCTAACCTTGGGGTGGATTCCTGGTCATGAGGGGCATGAGGGCAACGAAAGGGCAGATTGTCTTGCCAACCGCGGGGCCCGAAAGCCCTTTATTGGTCCTGAACCATTCTGTGGAATACCTGCGGGGTATGTTAGGGAAAGGGTCAGGGCATGGAGAGAGTGTAAATTCTCTGGTTACTGGGAAAACTCTCCTGGTCAGCGCCAGGCTAAAAGATTGATCTCTTTTTCCAGTAGGGGGTCGAGGCGACTCTTGTCGCTTGAAAGGGGGGGTTTAAGGACCCTGGCGTCGTACTTAACTGGACACTGTAATCTCAGATACCATCTGCACAAGAAGGGTCAATCGGACACGGATTTGTGTAGGTTTTGCGAGATGGTGTCTGAGACCTCGGAGCATGTTCTCTGCGAATGTCCCAGGCTTTGTGATAGGAGACTTAGGTTTCTAGGTGATCGCTTCATTTCGCCTTCCAACATCGCGAACATTTTGCCTAATAGGATAATTGGCTTTATAGGTAGCTTGAATCTGTAGGTAATCTTAGGCAGCACAAAAGACCTACATTGATCGCGGTGCATAGTGCCTTCTGATCTAATCTAATCTAATACTAGCTAATATGTTTGATTTGCTTAATTTTTGTAAATATACGGAGGTTGAAAGCTCGTTATAAATTGAAAATAACATAAAAATAATCTCGATGTATATAAAAACAAAAAACTAATATAACTGTAAAAAGTAGTTATATTATAGTTATATTAGTATTGAAATAAATGAAGACAATCTATTGTTTTAAAGGATTTTGTAAATTAATTTTTCAACAGTTGAAAATAAACTAAAGAATACAGTTGTTTTAAACGAAAACTAAGTAGTCCTGTTTTTAACTGATTCGCAGTTAATTTAATGTATATATTCCAGTAGTCTTTACGAAAAAAATATTGTGTGTGCACTAAACATAAACATTTATAAAAAAAACTACATAAATATGTTGATGTATTGATGTTTGCTTTTAAGCGATAATATAAAAAAATGTTAAGCATGTTCCGAATTTGAGCAAATATTTAATTGATTCAACTAATTTTTAATTGACTGCTTTTTAAATTTTCAACAAACCGATTTAATTGAAAAAAGTAGGGAAATATTTTTTTCTGTGTATGATCATATGATCAACATATGCTAATATAAAACAGACGATAAAATGATATGATGATCATAAACTAGGTATACGATATGAACATATATCGTAATATATTGCCACACATATAAGCATATATAATAGGGCGGGTCGATTTAAAAATCGCTCAACGTTCAAGGAAAATCGTATTCTAGTAATCAAAATAAGAAACTTTTCCGAAGGAACCATACCTCTAAAACGAATTCTAATGTCCCGACTTTTGACCCGTAGGGTAAAATTTTTAAAAATCCCACTTTGACCCATTTAGAGTGCCCCAATCGAATCCAACCCAATCGAATATATTTATACCCTAATCTTAGAAAGACTCCTCCTACTTTCTGAAATATCTCTATCCCGAGATTTGTACATTTTGCTAAAAAAAAACACGGCTAAAAAGGCCCTCTTTTAACTTAAATTTTAACACCTAGAATGATGATTTATGCATTAATCTGCTAGCGCGTCTCCCAGAGAAGAAATATCTCCCATAATCTTGGAGAGATTCCTCCTACTTTCTGAAATATCACAGTGGGCTTTTTCAAAATTTGACCCTACGGGTCAAAAGTCGGGCCGTCAGAATTCGTTTTAGAGGTAAGGTTCCTTCGGCAAAGTTTCTTATTTTTATCCCTAGAATACGATTTTGCTTGAACGTTGAGCGATTTTTTTGCCTCCATACAAATCGACCCAGCCTAATATATAATGATGTCAAGTTGTATATGAGTATATAAAAAATTTTTTAATCGTGTTATGCCCAACATACCTACCCTTAAACAAACTACAACGACTGATTTTATTGAAAAAAGTAAGGAAATATTTTTTTCTGTGTAGCATAGCAATACAAGGTAAACGCATAAGGTAGAATAAGGGTTTTTTATTTAACTTTCTATGGTTTTTTGTTTCCTTTTTGTATGAGTTTTTGATATTTTGTTTTTGATATCGAGAGAAATTCTTTTTAATAAGTCTACCAGGTAGTGTTATGCCACGATCCGGACTATATATTAGGTTTTTTATTTTTAAATGCAAAAATCTCAACCGAGGTTTTCATCGTTGGTTAAAAAACAATAATTCAGTATTCAACAATAGATTACACTCGATCTATAAAGACTCTCCTTCCATACCAAAAACATGGTTAACACCATCACTGACTTCATAATATCATTGCTGTATCATTTACAATTCCTCCCACATTATTGTTCCTCCTTTATGCAGTTTTAAGCCGGATAAAAATCTGTATACAAAGTTTCAAATAACACTTTTGATGTGTTCTATAAAAAAGCGAAATACAATTAAAATATTATAAATGTTACATATTGACCTGACCTAAACGTAAACAAGGCGTAAAATGCCTGTTGTAACATGTAAAAATTACCTCTTGTTATGCCAACCCAAATCGTGTAAATGTAAAATTGATACTTTCAATGTTATTTTTTTATATGCAGGCGTTGAACGTTTTTTTTTCTCTCATTTCATAATGTTCATGTTACAAGGGATTTTATGATGTTAAAGTCAGTTAAAAATATAACATAAAAAGTTAACTATAGTGGGCAAGACCAACTAAAGTGTTCCCATTTCGACTTGATTGTGGACTGGTTGCTAAATACTGTGATACTTCAAGAAGACTGCACTTGCATTTGAGACTATGAACTATGAAAGCGATCATATGTTTTGATCATAAGCGAGTTTTAGTTTAAGCGGCTATAAAGTTTGATTTTTACATACTAATATGAACGCATGTCAAGATTTTATAGTTATAAGGACCATAAACTTTGTTTGCATCATTTTAATCTGGTGACTCACTTTTGACTCGAGAGATTTTAAAGTTCAAATGACCATAATGTTAAATTAGCAAGGTTAATGTATTTTACAAGTACACTGATAGAATTTTCCTTCATAGTATTAATGAAACGATTTCATTAAAATCGATTTATTTGTTTAATGAAAAATTTCATTAACTGAATGAAAATTCATTAATATTGGTATTTTTTTCATTAACATTTTTTATGATTTTTTCATAACTTCATAAAAAAAATTCATTAAATCAATGAAAAATTTTAAAATTTTTTTCAATAAAAATTTTGATTTGTAATAAGAAAAAAAATTGAAATAAAAAAGCTGAAAAATTTCTTTTAAACAGAATTAACCAAAACTTTGATATAAATAAATTTTTTTTATTAAATTTGCCTAGAGCTAACAGTTTTTGACGAAATTCCAGGGAACAGATTCTCTAAGTAAATCGACATAGTTTTGTTCAAAACGAGACCTAAATTGTTATCGTGTTGACGATGTTACACAAAATCGTTATGTTAAACGATAATAAATTTTTGTTTTTAACATCATTGTTAACAATATTTAACATTTTTATCTAATATGGTCGTAATTTAACTACAAAAAGTGGACTATAATCGTCGATCGTTTTACAGAATTCCAAGCCAGATCGATAAAAAATTACATATTTTGTACCGAAATATAAGAAAATATAGGTGACATATTTAACACAAATTATAAAAAATGTAAAGAAAGATTGAACAATTTTGTAAAAATAAAACAATAAAAGCAGAAATAAATTAAAATTGCACCAGACCAGACCTTATAAATAATATCAACGAATGATAATTTCTCAATAACCACCCAATTAATGCTATGCTAAAATAATCATAAAAAGTGCAAATTATTAAATATCAACGAAAATATTTCATACAAACTATGAATTTTATTCATTAAACACATGAAACTTTCATAACGATTAGGCTAGTATTTATGAAAAAAATTTCATATACTTTATAAAATTTTCATTGGGTCAATGAAACCATTCATTAAAATTATTTAATGAAACACCTTTCATTGACTCAATGAAACGTTTCTTTGGGGACTTTTTTATGAAAAAATTCATTGGATTGATGAAGGAATTCATTAATGCTACGCACAAATTTCTATCAGTGCATTTCAGTTGATTTTAGACCGACCCCATTTTTCTATAAGTTTCAACAGAGACGGAGGATATTAGAAAAATTAACAAAAATCTAAAAATAGAATATTTCTGTTTGTTAGTGTTGGTCACTTCTGAGTATAATATACAATAAATTACAAATACAAAAAAAAAAGAAGTACAAAAAAAATAAAAATACAAAAAAAAAAATAAAAAAAAAAATAAACAGAAATCTAAAAATAGAATATTTGTGTTTGTTAGTGTTGGTCACTTCTGAGTATAATATACAATATCAGAAAAGCTAATAGGAAACAAAACTGCAATTTAGCTGCATTACATTCGAGACCATACTTGGGTGTGATTGCTAAACGGTCATGACTTGGTATTGTTACGTTTGTAATGTAAGAAGAAGCGCAGGTTTGATTCTTGCAGCCGCAGGTTGTTGAAAAAATGTATCATATAGAGAAAATCTGACAATTATAAATACACAAATAATAATACAATTTAAATGGTCTGATTTAAAAATTAATATTGTTTATAATTTTTAGAGAAAAACGTTTATTCTTCTTCTTAACCTCAACATTTCTAAATTAAATCAATAATTTTAACTATAGTGAGGGTGGGTAAAGACAAACTAAATAGTATCCTTTTTGACTTGCTTGCGGAATGGCTACTAAATACTTCGGTACTTAAGAAAATTTTCAAGAAGACTGTACTCGAATTTGGGACTATAAATATCAGTTTGATTATGAACTAGTTTTAGTTCATTCGACCATAAATTTTGATCTACACTTACTAACATGAACTCATAGCAAGATTTTATAGTTCGAAGGACCATAAACTTTATTTCCAATTTTTGAGTCAGTTTTGACTAAAGAAATTTTAAAGTTCGAAGGACCATAATGTTTGATTAACTAGGTAAACGAATTTAGATTTTAGATGCCATTATTCTATAAGTACCAAATTTTGGAGTATTTTGAAATCTTTTTGAATTGGTTTGTAGGGTGTTTAAAGACAATATACAAAAAACAAGTGTATTACGTTGAGTGCTTGTAATTTTGGTAGATAAATTTTAAATCTTGTTTTTTATTTAATACATTTTTTTCGTTTCGCCATTTATTCTATATAATATTATTTTTTTTTATAACAAACAATAATTTATTTAAATATTCATGGGTCATTGATATGGTTGGGGATTTTGTTGTTTCGTATTTGATGACGCGGGAAGGTTGTAGTAAAAAAGCAGGATTTTTAAATGTATTTGTTTAAACTTCAAATATATTACAATATTCTCGGAAATCCTGTATTTTGTTCAAAAAAAAAATTTACAATTTATTCAATATTTACACTGACCTCAATTACGAACTGTATTTGTATTTGTAATGTAATTAAATTACACAGTTAAACACTAAAAACTCATCGGAGATGCGACTTTTAAATTCTGAAACTGAAATTCTAAACTTTATGTTAAAATATCTCAAAAACCTGATAAGATATTGTGCAGGTTAAACCTGGGCTTTGAAAACAATACGGAGGAATTTCAGAAGACATAAAATATTTTGTAAAAAAGTCATGTTATAACGTTTAAAGTTTTCTAAACTTTATGTTAAGATATCTCGAAAACCAGATGGAGAAAATTTTTCTCAAATTAGAAATATTGTGGAGTACTTTTTTTTTCCAGACCACCCGTGAAATATACATACTATTCAAATTTTGGTTCTTCTTTTCGTTGTTTATTTTCGTTTTTTATTAACGAAATCATAAAAAATTAGAGATTTTATCTTTTAGAAAGCATAGTTCTATTTGAATGTTGTAAAAACGATGCGTTTTTATTCTCAATTTTGTACATTTTTCCAAGAAGTGGATCAAAAAAATTTAATTTCCTACAAAAAGTTTTTTTTTTTGCAAATATTTCTTTAACCATCTCAGCAGAAAATAGTGCTTACCCAGAAGCATTATTTAATCACGAAGCGCTTCCAAAGTAAATAAAGAAGGCATGATTTTTGTTGGCAATGCCCCACTTGGTATGCCACTTTTAAGCCTGTGAAAAGCGCTCCTTTAGAAGCAATAAATTCATGCCTACTTTGGCAATAAGAAGCGTTTTTTTGTATGTCGACAACCATTATTAACTGCCTCAAAGAAGGCATTATGGGAAGCACTACACAATGCCTTGCCTAATTGCTTTATAGTATATATATATAGTATATATAGTATATATATATATATATAGTATTTATAGTAGTAGTGAAGCGCTATTTTGGAAACATACAAATACAGGTTATTTTTTGCTGGGATAGCTAACTTTAAAATTCTAAGGACAGATTCATGTTCTGCGTCTCTAAGTCTTTTTAACTTTAAACCGATGCATAATTTTTTCTGATTTTGCTGAGCTGTGTTATTATTTATGTTTACTTTATTGTAAAATAAACCAAATAAATTTATTTATTTTTTCTATTTTTTTTCTCTATATTTTCAGGTAAGCTTTGCATTTTATAATTTTTTGATCAAAAAACTATATGAAAACAAATTGATTGGGTTAAACAAATTTAAATAAATGGTAAGTCTTAATACAAACAAAAATAATTGCATGGAAAATAATGAAAAAATTTGCATTTATAGTAATTAAATGAGCTAAAGTCCCAAAACTTATTTAACAAATTGTGAAAAGCAATCTGATGTAGGCGTGTCCCTATCCGGATTTCATTCCTGCCCAAGGAAATCTTCAGGGGACTTTGTTATTAGAATTTCTAGAGATATTTGTTATGTTAAATCACAAACTCAATGAGAATTTCTTGTCCTCGTCTAGGAGCGAGATTCAAAATTTAAAATATCAAAGAAAAAACAAAAACAACAACAAAAAATTGTCACAATTGGCTTTGTCATCTTCCAAATACTACTCTGTTTTTTTGACAGACCTAGCAATGTAGTGACGTTTATTCAAGTAAATCAACAACAGAAAATCATATGTTTTCTATTAGTGTCAGTTACATTTAAATTTGCACAAGCACCTGCATATTTGTTATTTAAATTTATTTTCATCGGGATAAACATTAATTGCATTTATAGTAATTAAATGTGCTAAAGTCCCAAAACTTATTTAACAAATTGTGAAAAGCAATCTGATGTAGGCGTGTCCCTATCCGGATTTCATTCCTGCCCAAGGAAATCTTCAGGGGACTTTGTTATTAGAATTTCTAGAGATATTTGTTATGTTAAATCACAAACTCAATGAGAATTTCTTGTCCTCGTCTAGGAGCGAGATTCAAAATTTAAAATATCAAAGAAAAAACAAAAACAACAACAAAAAATTGTCACAATTGGCTTTGTCATCTTCCAAATACTACTCTGTTTTTTTGACAGACCTAGCAATGTAGTGACGTTTATTCAAGTAAATCAACAATAGAAAATCATATGTTTTCTATTAGTGTCAGTTACATTTAAATTTGCACAAGCACCTGCATATTTGTTATTTAAATTTATTTTCATCGGGATAAACATTAATTGCATTTATAGTAATTAAATGTGCTAAAGTCCCAAAACTTATTTAACAAATTGTGAAAAGCAATCTGATGTAGGCGTGTCCCTATCCGGATTTCATTCCTGCCCAAGGAAATCTTCAGGGGACTTTGTTATTAGAATTTCTAGAGATATTTGTTATGTTAAATCACAAACTCAATGAGAATTTCTTGTCCTCGTCTAGGAGCGAGATTCAAAATTTAAAATATCAAAGAAAAAACAAAAACAACAACAAAAAATTGTCACAATTGGCTTTGTCATCTTCCAAATTTGTTAGTTTTTGTATGAAAATTACAAATGAAATCTCTAAAGTATAATTTATATGAAAAACTCTACGATTAAAATCTAGTTCTCTGAGACTTTGGTCTCAAACTATAATTTAATTCAGAATTGAGTCTTCCCTTTGTGAGACTGCGATTGAATCATGAGTTTCTTAAGTTTTGATTGATTTAAAGGACTTTGATTTAAGCCTAGGTCCCTAAAGACTGATTCCCCAGAAGTCTATGATTAAATGTTATAAAAGTTTCTAAAACTTATGGGTAATTAATGGCTTTCGATTTAATCGAAATTTTTTTATAAAAATGTAGCTAAAATGTAATCTCTGAGTAAACTTTAAATATTTTACTGAGGCTTTGTACGGTTTTAAAGAGCTTAATTCAAAGATTTCATTTAAATCTCCTATTGAATCCCGAGTTTTTGGATTTCTACATTTAAATCCTAATTTTGGCTTAGACTTAGATCAAAGTAGAGACCTCTGATTTAAAATTGAGTTTCGTAAGATAGCCTAAACCCCTAATACATAAGTTTCTCAGTTCGGGAGTCTCCCGATGATTTCTCTCTGATCTTAATGAAATTTGGATATGTGATCTTACGTTTAAGGGTCAAAACTAATACATTTTTGTTTTGCAAACATGTCTTAAACTAATGAAATTCGGATTTGTTTGAATGAATTTTTGATTTACTCGAGGTTAACAAGCTCTTTGGAAAAGTCGCATAAAAGCCGAAAAATTACGAATGCCGGCAAAAGCTCAGACACCCCCTCTATCAAAGTTGATAGGCATTATTATACATATTTTTTTAGCTTTATCCAACTATAATTCTTTAACAAAACGCCTGTTTTAACGTCGTTTAAAACACATTTGTTTTGAATAACAAAAATACTTGAACTTTTGCGGACCAGTTAATGCGTCTTCAAAAGCTCTTTCATTTGGTACCCTACATTGTCTAATTTTTATCTGAAACAATTTGAAATAAGCCGAAAAACGAAAAAGGGGTAATTTTTTACCTCACTTTATAACCGCTAAACATTAGATTGGGCCGCTAAAAAAAATACGTGTCCCTTATTTAGCTTTTTTTTTTATCACATATTCCAATTTCATTAAGTAAGTTGTAAGTAAGAATTTAAAATTCACTTTAATGTGGATACATGATTTAGATGATCAACTTAACCGAATTGTATTTATTTTCTTTTCGGCCCAATCGCATGTTTAAGGGGTAAAAATTGGGTTAAAAATAAAAATATACGCCATTTAAGATTGGGAAGAAAATAATATATGCTAATCTATTAATTTTGTCTCCTCTATCGTTTTTTCAAATTTCAACGAAGTCGGAACTCTTAATATAAATATCTCCCGCGGTTTAAACCTCAGCCTTACTTTATCGCTTTTAAAACTCGAATTAAGGTGAATTTCCAGAGAAATTGATATCTTTCGTTGTCCTCGAATTATTCGTTAGTTTTTGAGACTATCGATCTAGAAACTACATACAGAAAAATAAAGTGCCAGTTCAGTAGTACCAAACGACTAAAATTCCTAATAACCGAATTTTAGTCGAAGTACTCTAATATCAGTTGGCAAACAGCTTAATTTTTCTCTGTGTCTAGATTTTAACAAAAAAAAAAAAAAAATGCTGGATTGATAAACTGATAAAACTAATGATTTTTACACAAAATATATTAATATAACCAAAATACCATTGTTTCGTCAGCGAACTTTAAATTTTCCTAGTCTTTTTCCCTAATTTTTTTTAAAATTTCAATTCCAGAAAATATTAATAATTGAATTTAAACAAAATTGGACAACAATAGTGAACAAATTTAAACAGTTTTTGGATTATTCGATTTTTTTTTTGCCTTTTTACTCATGTTCAGTTAAGCAAACATGATTATTTTAGTGTTTTTAATAATTCCCTTGAATTCCGACAAAAATGCCCGGGAATCGGGAAGTGAAAAATGGGAAAAATTTTCTGCAATTTCGTGCCTAGAGTTCCCGGATTAAAAACCCGAGTTAAACAATGCTAATAATAATCCATGCATAAAAATACGAAATTATTTTCAAAACACCGTCAACTTTTGTAAAATGAACATATATTCGTTTATTTAACGAAAGTTTTTCTTATTTTGACATTTATTTTCGTATTTTTATACATGGATATTAGTGTGGACATATCTGTATTAAGAGTTTAGGTATTGTGAACAGTTTAATATTTGGCAATGTTCTACATTAACCCATTTTGAACCGTTCATCAATTCCAATAGAATTTGTTAAACATTTTATTTGGTATTTTTTTAAATTTTTATAATTTAAATGAGTTGGTTTTTCCATTTTATGAAAATTTTTCCATTTTATGAAAATTTTTCCATATTTTGAAAAATTCATGAAAATCTAAATTGGTTGTTAATAAGAGATATTTCAAAGACCTATCTAACGGATTTTTTAATTTTATTTTTTTTATTTTATTAATTAATAATCATATAATTACAAATTATATACTATTACCCTAACCGAGCACTAGCTACTATGGCCTTCGGCGCGTTGTAGCGAAAACAGACCAGTGCCTCTGGTGGGAATCGAACCCACAACCCCCGCACTGATAAGCCCGCACGCTACCAACTAGCCTACCGGGGCGCATATCTACATACATATTATATATTTCTACCAAAAAGTTTAATGACTTGGCCTAGGTTTTGCAGCATACCAATAGCGATCAATTTTACCCTCCCGTTCATATAAAGTTACCAGTTCTTAAAAATTTCCCTTAGGGAAAAAATCAAATTTTATCCAAATGATGCTCATTTGATGCAATCGAATAATGTCTTGTAATAAACAATACAAAGAATTTTAAAATCATTATGATAAAATTATCTTTTAAAAAATTATGTTTGCCTAAATTCATACCAAAAATTTGTTGACATAATGCCAAATATTATTGATTTTCATAAGAAATGTGTAAATTTCATTTAAGTATAAATTTCCACTTTATAAATTTATATCACGATAATGACGATGATACTTTTATTAGCTGGCAGCAGGGGGCATTCAAATTTATATTCTTATACACTCTCATACATATTTTGCTAAAAGGTGCATAATTTAATCTCTGTAAAAGACACATTTACAATGACATTATCATACACATACATTTATATTTGGATTGCACTTTTTTTTGCATTTCTTATTTGGGTGGTTTTTGTTTGCAACATCATGCATGCATAACTTGTCGTACAGTTTTTACACCTGCAATCTACATCTGCGAAAATATAAATCAATTCTAATTAACGCTCTAAGTGTATTTCTTGTGTGTTGTAAAACATGGATGGAGGGCACAAAATGACATGAAAAGTCTTTAGAGATTTTGCCAAAAGGCTTATTATACTTTTTGTCTCAATCTTGTATGTAGCCCTGTTCACCCCCTTCTCCTCTTCAATTTCTATCTCACATATTACTGCTGACTGTATTTAGTTCGGAAAATGTCAACTAATTTAAGTGGTTTATCAAGCATTATACCAGCGGTTCCCACCAATTTTGGATTTTTTATATTCCTAGTTATGGATTTTTTTTAATTTCGGTGATTTTTTTTTTTTTTTAATATTGGTGATTTTTTGTTTAAATTTGGCGGTTTGTCGATGTTTTTCCAACTTTTTTTTCTTAAATTTTTTTTTTTTTGACAATTTGGCAATTTTTGTAATTTTTTTTAATTGTGGTGATCTTTCCCAATTTCAGATAGTTTCCCCAATTTTAGCGAGTTTTTTATTTTTTTAATTTTAATTACATTTTATTATCTACTAAACATTTGTTGAACATTAAAAACAACATTCAATCACATTTTTAATATATATGATCAAAACATTAATTGAAATAAAATCAATTAAATAGTTACAAATCATTTAAATTGATGAATAGGACCGAATTCAATTAAACTTTTTATTGAATCAACAAATATTTTAATTGAAACTCGATTTTAGTTTTTTCTGTGGAGTAAACAAATTCAAGAAAAATTTTAATAAGTTAGTAGATTTTTTTGACCTCATTTGCTTGTAGATCTTTTAAATTAACTAAAAAATAAACTTTTGTTTAAAATTCTAAAATAAATATAAACAGCAAAAGCAACTTGAATTTTTTTTGAAAAAATCAATTAAATATCAGTTATGGTGCACAATTATAAATTATTGTAAGTGAATTTATAAAACCAATGCAGTCCAAACGAATTTTCAATTGAAGAGCTTATTAAAAAAACTTGATAAGCCACATTTACTATTTTCTAGTTTTTGAAGTTTTCTAGAAATTCTATGATTAAATATTAAATAAAGTCTTGCTTAAACACTTGTCTTACGTATATAAAGTATAAAAGTCCTGCAATGAACATATTTCTTAAACTTAGTCACTTTTTAAAAAGCGAAAACTAACCATAAATTAAATGTGGCTTATCAAGTTTTTACAATAAGCCCCTCAACTATTCAATTAAATTTTTTTTTTAATAATTTGAATTGTGATAAAATTACAAAAAAAATATTGTAAAATTTTGTTAAATTTGTTTTAAATAATATTTCTGTTTGAACTCCTCGCGGACCACTGAAACACTCCAACGGATCCTGTGGCTCTGCGGACCCCCATTTGGGAACCGTTGCATTAGACTTTTGCAACAACATCAATCTCAACTAATGCATTTAATAGAACCAAAATTGACTGACCAAACAACAGTCGATCGACCAGACAGACCATTTCTTCTATGTCCGTCCATCATTTTCTTGTACTATATATTGACATAAATTCAATATCAAAATGTATTTTAATTGTATGTACGGATATATACCCTCTAACTAATTAAAAATTAAGATAGATAGAGAAGGTACCCTTAATATAGGAAATTGAGTTGAACTTGTCTGGATTTACGAACTTTGATAATTTATTTATTCTTATTTTTTTTTTTTTAACAAATTTTAAAAATTGAAAAACGAGAAATAACATAAAAAGAAGAGACGCTTCTGAATTTAGTGAATTTTAAAATTGCAGCATAACAGAATGCCGCCCAAAGTGGTGTCATTTATAAGGTATTGGTTAGTCCCGGTTTACACACGGAAATTTAACTTGCGCAAGTCTTGAGTTTATAGAAGAGGGAGGAAAAGAGAATGGAAGGGGGTACAGACTGGCCCGTTTTGTTTTGTAATCCGCAATTTTCAACACGAAGTTGGCTGCAGGTTGATATACGAAAATTGCTGAAACTAACTTTTCCTGTGTGAACACAAAAGCAAGTTCAAAGGAGAATTAAAGAAAATTTGCGCAAGCAAAATTTCCGTGTGTGAACCGGGACTAAGGGAATGTTTCCTATTATGGTCCTTTCGATTTTTTCGTGTTGTTCCATGAATATGTCATACATCTTGTTTTATTAGATTGCATATCAAACTGACGGTTTAACCATATAACGGGCAAGCGCTGTTTTGCAATGAAATTCATACCATGTGCCCATGTCTCTAAAAATAAGCAATAAGTGCTTTTACGAAAATTTTTATCGTTGCCTTATTTAGGCTATATGAGCTCTTACCAAGATATATATATATATACTATTGCTCTTGCCAAGATATAACCACAATCAAAGAATTATTTTTTTCGGCTTCTACTTAAAAGATGTGGCGATTTTCGCTTTTTGGAAAAAGCGAACTTGGCCGAGAAAGTTTCTTAATATCAATATATATTGTTTAAATTTTAACGCTTTGCTACGAATACTCAATGCATTCTTTCTGGCAAATATCATACAAATCCATGTATTATTTCATAAGTTAAGACGATATCCTTTAGAGGTAACCTGATATATTGCTGTGCGTCTTTGGACCGAAAATAAGAACTATTATTAAAGATAAAGCTTCAATATTTCTTTTCAGAAACTGTTATGACAAAATATTATGACGCCCAACGAAGGCCTTTTTTTTAATAAATCTGAATTTTAATCAACTAAACTTTTAATCCATTAAAAGTTTAACTTAACATTTTCAAAAAGTTCTTTCAAAAATTCAAAAAAAAAAAAAAAAAATTTAAAAATGTGCCAACAATTTGGGGATTCTTAATAGTTTTTACACTCTGAAAATGTTTAGCCAATAATTTTTTCTCTGTAATTTAAGTTGTTAGTTCATTAAAACACTATCGCTCAATGCGTAGTCCGCATTTTTATGAATCTAAATTTTAAATTTATTTAGTAAACTCATTTCAGATTTTTTAAACTCTAATTTAAGTAGTTAGTTCAATAATGAAAGTGGCTGTCGATGTCACTCTTTTCGACATTTTCAAATAAGTGTAATTAGCATCATTCATCTTTTACATCATGTAGTTTAATTAACAAAATATTCTCCTGTCATATTGATTTTATATAAGATTTGATGTCATTAAAATACAAACGAACCTGTCATCACAAATAATGTAAGAGGCGCTTTAACGCCAAAAATACTCATTAATGGCACGTCATAGTTCCGCTGTCTATTTTTCAACCAAATTTTGCAGATATAATAAAATCATGCTTCATTAAGTGTGACTTCTTTGACAGTATATAACTCCTAGATAGCTGAAGATGTTTTAAAAATTAAAATTTTTCAGTTTTGTGAAAAATTCTTAATGTAAAAATAATATGAAAAATAGATTTGTTTTAAGTTGACAATTTTTAAAAATTTTGTTTAAAAAATAACATGGATTTCTAACAATTTTTTTAAAATTGCCATATGGCAACCCTGGCTGTAGAATTCTTCTAAGTTCAGTGGTATTTTAATGTTGACATTTTCATTAAAATATAAATATTTTTTGATTAAAATCTTTTCACCTATAACGCGACCAGTCCTTTCAATATAATTGACACCGCTTAACCCACAGCAATGAAAAATTGTACCAGCTCTTGTAAAAAATACATACGAGGGCGGATCAATAAGTCCGTGACTTTTCGAACTTCCCTCGTAGTTATATGAAATGCAACACTGCTTCCATCAAGTAAATATACTACTATCAAATTTTGACCAAGTTCCGTCATTTACTTTGCGTTTAACAGCTGCTTAAAACATACCAGCTCGTGGATTTCTTTAAAAATTGAAAGAAGTGAATTTCGAGTGCTCATTAAACATTATTTTTTGCAAAAAAAAACCGTCAATCTAACCAAGGAAAAGCCTGATAAATACTTTGGGGACTCTGCACCATAGAGTGGTTTACTGACTTTCGTTGTGGTCGCGCAAGTACAAATGACGCTAACCTTATGGACTGCCAATTGAGGTCAATACACCCGAAAATGTCGAAAAAATCCACGATATGGTGTTGGCCGATTTGAAGAGTAAAAGTGCGTGAGATTGTTGATGCCATAGACATTTTATATGGCAGTGTGGTTTCGATTTTAAATGATCAGTTACGTTTAAGAAAACTGTCTGCAAGATGGGTGCCGCGTTTGCTCTCAATTGACCATAAACGAAATCGTGGCCAATTAGATGATGGCAACAGTTTTTTGGGATGCACGCTGGATAATCCACATCGATTACCTTCAAAATGGAAAAACAATAAACTGCGAATATTATGCCAACTTATGGGACCGATTTAACGAGGATTAAAAAAAAATTACCCTTGTGGTCAAGTAATGTATATTTTATGGACTTCGAAAAATCCTATTTTTTTGACAGGGATACAAAAATTGGAGAAACGTTGGATATTGAGCTAAAAGGAGATTATGTTGAAAAATTATTTTTGTTTTTTTTGTAAAAAAAAAACTGTTTCATTCAAAAAGTCACGGACTTATTGATCCGCCCTCGTATTATTTAAAAATTACTTCTAGTGTAATGAAATTACCAAAATTTTATTGGAATATAATTTAAATAAAATAAATAAATTGCTATAAATTATATTTATGCCCAGTTGGTTTTAGGTTAATAATTTTTGTTAAAAACAATCAACTATTTAATATCAAATTATAATTAAAACCTATAATTTATATATATTTGTTTCAGTTTGAATTAGACATCATCATCCTGTATAATTATCATCATTGTATGATTTTGAATATTGCAAATCAAATTATAATATTTTAACACTTGTTCTATTAAGGCCAGTGTTGCCAAGTATTTTGTTTACAAATCATCCTAAATTGTCCAAAAAATCCCCTAGTTTTACTATAACACCTAAAAAATCACCCTAAAAATAATATTTTAGTTTTTATTTCAAATTCTTTGAATAAAAATGTTAAACTACAGATAACATATCGTCACTTAAAATCCAAATGGCCGGAACTACACTTTTTATTTTTTTTACAGGAGAGCCAAGAAACATTATAAATAAAAAACTACTTGAAGTTTAGTATCCAAATTTAAGAATTATGCTTTAGAAACGATGACGGATTTGTTTCTGAGAAAAAAAAATTCACGAAAAAATCGTTGTTTTTAAGTATTGTAGTTACGGGCTTTTGTTATCGATTTTTCTAAAACCAAAAAGCACTAACTCAAATTTACAAAAATTTATGCAAAAAATAAAACAAACGTTTAAAATTAAAAATACTGATTAACGGCGACTCAATCTCTAACCTACACTTGGTATCCAACTATTGTATGTGAATAAAGCGCATCAAAAAAAAAAAAAAAAACCTGATGGGCAATTCCATATGTGACTTACACTACATTTGACAAAATTTTTGCCCTTTTCCATCGTATTTTATGAATACCAAGATATTAACAATATTAATGTTATCGAAGATCTACAGAAAATAATACAATTTACATGTTGTTATAATAACTTGCACACTTGTCATAATAGAGATAGGATTTATTCAGTCATTTGTGATTGTGACTTACACTACATGCAAAAGGAAGTCGGTTTTTAGAGTCTTTTTGAACTTTGAAAATCTGCGTCGTTAGCAGTGTTATGACAATAAATTTTATCTTCAGCCATAATAAACAAAATAAATCATTGGGAATTAGTAAAACGATATTCTTTACTTATTTAAAAAAAAAAAGTTTCAACAAAAATAAATTGTGACTTACACTACAGGCCAAAACGTGACTTACACTACCGTCATTTTAACATTCAAAAATTTAGCCTTTTTGCATTAAACATCCAAAACTGAAAACACAGGATTCAAAACTGAAGTCTTGTTATTGCTTTAAACAAATAAAACTATATTTATTTTCATTATATTGCAATTTTATTGCAATTTTACAAACTTAAAATTTTATTCAAAAAAACAGGTAATGAAAACAAAGAAATTCATTATTCAAAGTAAATAAGTAAATATAACGAAAAAACAAACGTAAAAATAAAAAATAATTCATATACAACCGCAAAAATTGGTAAACTTAAAAATATGCTTCATGCTACTATGTTTCATGGCTTCATTTTTCTTAAAGTTGCCGAAAAGCCCTTTTTCCTTTAATGCCTCCCGCTGCTTTTGTTTTCTCTGAGCCGATGTTTTGGCCATCACTAAAAAAAACTATCAAAACGTTACATTTCATGTGATTACGCCAAGACTTACACTACATTGTGACTTACACTACACACATGTGTAAAACAGTTTACTATTTATGGATAAAGATTTTTGATTTTTGAGGATGGCGTTATATAGGCAATGCTGTCTAGTACGAAAATTTAAAATTTAAATGATGTGCGATAAGATTTGAAGAAATCAGAAAGAAAATTGTGTTTATATTGTGACTTACACTACAACCTTATGGTGCACTCTTTTTACATGAATATTTCTTAAACGCATAATGCTACATTAATAGCAAACTGTTTCGTCAGTAAGTTCATACTTTACTTTTCAAAATATAATTATTAATTATTCACAATTTAAAATTTAAAATACTTACCGAGAAAATGCAGTTCCTATTCAAAACTAATAGCACAATCAGCTGATGCAAACAAGGTCATATGGTATATGTCAGTATTGCCAAAAAACAAAAATAAAAATTAGGGTTTTCATTGCAAATTCTTAAAGTATAACTATCATATGATCGTATGAAAGTATTTTTGTTTCCAAAAATTAATTTTTATTTTTGCCACTTAAGGTGTACTTTCATATGGAATTGCCCTGATAACTACTTGTGAAAAAGATCGAAACAATACTTGTGTGCACGTAGTGTGACAAAACTCCACTTTAGCCACAGTCATCGCTGTGTCGACCGTGGCTCAACTCGTTAAGAGGTTAGATTACGATGCATAGCTTGATGCTAAGGCAGTGAGTTCGAATACCAGTACGACACCAAAAAATAAAAAGTTTTTCATATAGAGCAAATTAACAATATAAAATACTTTGTTCAATTGACACATAAAGTAACCACTGACGAGTCCCAGGAGGGAGAAGAAACTGCTGCAGTCTGGTGTATCCCTTGTGTCCGTAAAATTTTTCAATAAAAATGTTTTCTTCTTCTTCCTGTAAAGAGACTAACTAAAAAAATACTGATTTTCGACAATAATTAAAAAAGTTTTAGGTCAAATTCTGTATTTTTATCTATTTATTGTGCGAAATAATCTATATTACACTCAAAAAAAAAAGTTTGTAAAGTCAGCAAAAAATTTTGCTGAGTCAGCAAAATTTTAGTCAGGAGGGTGCTAGCAAAAAAATTGCTAATGTCAGCAAAAGCTTTTGCTGAAAATCAGCGAGCTGATTTTTAGCAACAAAATTAGTAGATTCAGCAAAAGTTTTGCTAACACTTAGTAGATTAGAAATAAAAAAGCGTTGGTAAAAATTAATAAATTTTTTGCTGAATTTTAGTAGACTGAAAAAAACGCAAAAAATTTGTAGAAAATTTGTAATTTAGTTAATTTATTTGCTGAAAATCATAAAACTCATTTTTTGTGATTCTTTTAAAAACAATTTACAATAATTACGAAATATAAAAATTTTCATTTTCCCACATTGACGACATAAATTAATTTAATATCTGAAAATATATAGAAATAAATATATATAACATAACAAAAATTTTCTTTCAATTACTTACATCAATGGTTGTCTAAATGATGCTATCGTTTATAAGGCGCAACTGCCGAAACGAAAAAATAAACAAAAACAAACGAAACGAAAAAAACAACCCTTTTTTGCAATAAGAAAAAGGAACCATAAAAATCTACCTAAGATGTGTGTCTTTGTCTTTCGCTTTACTCTGTCTACATTTCTGTATATGTTTGTTTGCAATTTGACCACACTATACACATTTAGTTTAAATAAATAAATATTTTATTTTGTCTTTTATTTAATTAATAGACAATTATTTTCACAAGCCGGTGACAACGCAAAATTTAAGTTGTTTTAATCCTCAATTTTGTTTTATGTATGAAAAAAAGATACAAAAACTTCCATGGTTGATTTTTTTATATGTCTTATTAGAGTCGTACTTTTTAGTATCATTTTCCTCTTCTCTACTACATCTTGACATGCCGCGACATCTACTTCATTCTGCGTATATCTTTCAATCTGGTTGTCGTCCACACTATTAATGTGCTTATCAGCACAATTTTTTTTTTAGCAAAATTAATTAGTAAAACATTAGTATATTAGTAAAGCATTAGTATAAAACAGTTAAGTGCTGAATAAGTATAACAAAAAATTTAGCTGAAAACACAATTTTAGCAAAAAATTTTGCTAAAAAATAGTATACCTGATTTACAAGACGTTTTACTAACTTTTCTACTAACTTATTTTTTTGAGTGTAGTTGTTAATAAATAAATATAGAGTATGGTCTCGAACTTGAATAATTTTCATTTTCATTGCACAATTAAAGGCCGAAAAAAACCTAATTTATATTTTTTATTAAAAATTATATCAAACTTGTTGTGAGTATTTTTAAAACAAAACGCATTTTAACTATTTCAAAAATTTCCAAAAATTAGTTAAACAGAAAACAGTGCAAATGATTACATAAATGGCAAATAACAACACTATACAACTTATAGGTTAATGGATATATTAAAATTGCAGTTACGGTCTTTTGATTTTCGTTAATAAAATTGGTGTTTGTGAAAATGTGTAAATTCAATTTCGAATTTTTTGTTAGTTACGGCCTTTTGGATTTTAGGTGACACTAATTTCGTTAGAGTTTTACTGTATTCATTGTCCAAATCTGAAATTTTATTTTAACACCGCCGTGAAGTGACTTAAATTTTACCAACAATCTTAAAACAAAAAGTTAAAATTTTGGCAAAAATTTGACAAATATAAAAATCGAACAGAAACTTTCATTTAATAAACCCAAAAGTATCTCTTTTAATCAGATTTTTTCTTCACAAAGTTCCCCCTAACAAATTGTTACCCCCTAAAATCCCTTTAAACGACTTTAAAAACTCTTAAATCTAGGGGGGAAACCCCGTACTAGGCAAGACTGATTAAGGCACACACTCCAAAAAATATTTTCCAAAATTTTAAGTAATTTAAACTAAATTTTATGAAATTCGGGAATGATTTGGCTACAAATAAAATTAAACTCAAATAAAGTATACAGTTTTCATTAAAACAAGTGAAAGCTATTTACTTCAGTTAAGTAAATTTGTATTAAAATTTGGTAATTTTGGTCTTAAATTTTATAAAACTTTACTAAAAGTTAGTATATTTTTGACTTAAATTAAAATAAATTTCTTAAATTTTAAGTTCATTTATTTTTAGTTCATATGTTATACACTCAGGGAACTTCTGCTGTAAATATTTGTAGTTGTTTGAGTTGTAATTCAGTATCTTTATTTTTAAGTGAAAAAACCCGTAATTTGTAGAAGAAATTTAATTTTTGACTACAATTGTAGTTCATTTAAAATAACAAACCACATCAAATTACTGTATTGTGATTTTACATTCATTTTATATAGTAGTTTTGAGATATTTAAAAAAATAAAATGTTTGTGTATTGTTTACTAACATACGTGGTTAATTTTTACTACAATTGTGGTTAATTTTTTGAACAGTAAAAAACAAATGACAATGTTAGTTCAATTTACTGAAATGTAAGTCATCCTCTTTTGAAATCAAATTTCATTTGTTTTTAACTACATTAAGTAGGTATATTTAAACAAAAAACAACAAAAAAAAGTTTTGCTTGTCAGTTTAATTTTTTTTAGAATTTTTTTTATTAATTGCCAATTCTCAAAAGGTTTATAGTTCCAAAAATACAAGTGTTTAGGTAATGCACTGCGTTGCAAAACTATACATTACACATTAATTTCATTAAATTTTGTAAGTTAAAAAATAAGTAGAAGATACAAGTAAAACCAATTTAAAATTAATAATATTTAACAAAAAATAATATAATACAAAAATAAAATATAAATAATATTTAACAAAAAAAAAATTTCATTTATTTTTTTATTTTACTTTTTAAAAATGAATAACAAAATCAATTATTGTTTCATAACCAGTGATGCCAACTTGGTGCTTTTGGCACTATTAATAGTGCTTTTCAATGACACAAAACGTCACAATTTTACTGATGGTGCCAAAATATAAAAAGCACTAAACTAGTGCTTTTGTAATTTATCGTTAGTGCTTTTGTAGCTTTTAAAATAATCTCATTTTAAATAGCATTTGTTCAAAAAGCCCTAAAACTTAAATAAAACCTATCGAAAACATAATTTTTTTACAGTCTTAAGGAAGGTACAATCGAATTTCACCTTTTCGCTACATTTTCATGGTCTTGTCCGTTAAATTGATTCGAAAAACTTATTTTTTTTCGCAAAACTATGAACAAAATACTGGACTGAACACCAAAATTATCGGTGAAGAAATGTGGTTTCTTTATTGTATCACGAAATCCAATTACTATAACATTGTTTTATGGTTCACTTGAGTTCATTTCTATAACTTTGTAAACTAATTTTAAAAAATCTGTCTGGTGCTTTTGTATGCCTTTTTAAGAAAAATTTACTGGTATCAAAAAGTTGGCAACACTGTACATTACTAAAACTACACTGAACGTAATACATCAAAATTTAAAAAAAATTTAAGACAAATATTTTAAAGCAGATTTATTTGAAGTTCTTCCGTTATCCACGCATCAATAACTGCTTCTTTTTGGTGAAAAACGCTTTCATATTGAGGATTTTGTGCGTAAACTCGACGGGTTAATACTCCACAAATATTCTCAATGGGTCTTTAATCCGCAAAATGAATTCTTCTTCGTTGCTATTTTCAATAAATGGCACCAATTTCTCGTCTAATACTGTAATGTACTCAGATGAATTCATTCAGGTCCTTGAAAATGCCAAATCAACCATACTGTCGAAACAAAAAAGCGCCACAAACCATTAAGGATCCGCCTCCGAAATTTCTGTTTGAGAAATATCGTGGATCCTTACGTAGGTCTATCCAATAGCTCTTAAAACCATCTGGAACCATATAGATTGAACTTTGTCTCTCTCTCCAATGGCTGTTAAAACCATCTACACCACCAAGGTTGAACTTTTTCACATCAGAAAAAATCACCTTTAAAAAAAATTTGTGTTTAAACAGTCCTAAAAACAACAGCGATTATTGACTTACCTTTCTCCACTTCTTTTTGGGGGAGTTCAAGTCAAGGAGTTTTGTGGCTGGGTAATAACCTTGGCACAAACATCAGCTTATGGCGAGTAATTCTGTGGGAATCCTATACGAGCCTACTTATGGTTGATTTGGACACATTTACCTTACATTCATCGATTATCTGATTAAGACTCTTTATTGAGTTGCTGGCACAGAAAGCTTTTCTACGGGCCGCCTGTTTTATTTTTGCCATAAGCACTCAGTTTATTTTTCTATCAATTTCATTTGTAATTATAGATATGCAACGCAGTGTATTAACGAACATGTTTTTAATATTTTCGTTAAAACAAACGTTTTGACTATGAAATTTATTACTTAACTTTTACTTGACAAAACTACAACACTTATATAATATGAACTATTAACCATATGAGAATTTTATTGGTTTGAAAATTTTAATCTTTCTAAAGACATTTTTTAAGAAGGTATTACACTTAATTTTAAGAAGTTATTTATTTTGAAATTTAAGTAAGTTGCGCATTTGGTTTTAGTTTTTTCATACAATTTTAAATTTCTTAACTTTTGGTTTAATAAATTCTAAAAATTTAAGATTTTTTACCGTAAGCAATTTTATTTATTTTAAGAAAAATTTTAGAAACTGAATTTTAGTAAGGCGCAAAATTAATTTTGGTTTATACTTTTTTTTTTGTTTAGTGTAGGAAGGACTGAGCGATATAAATACAAAATTATAAATACCATAAATTTACAAATAATTTTATATTATACAATAACATTTGTTTAAGAGGAAAGATAAGTTAATTAAAGGATAGGTTGTTGTATTTTGTATTTGAAATGTGGTTAGGTCAGCATTGACAGACATCATAGACAACATCATTATCATCATCAGCAGGGCAAGGAATTTCTTACAAATTCATGTTTTTCACGATAATCTAAAAGTAATATAGTGTAAATATTTATCCGAATCATGAAAGTTAGGACAAAATGGCATCAATTTGTAGTTGCATATTTTGGCAAAAGTGAATATATTTACAAATTTTGACTTTTTATGCCTATTTTGAACTTTTTCTTGCATATTTGTGCATATTTGTGCATATTTTTAATTTTTTTTTGAGTATTTTTTTTTTTAATTAAAAAAAAAAAAAACTAAATTTGAATAAATTTTTATATTTTGATTTAGGTGCCTATTCACAGGAAAAAGTCTGTGACTATTGTCAAGACTGTATACTGGGGTGGGGCGATTTGAACATCTTAATGGGCGCTTCGAGTTTCTGATTCTTGGGATTGTACTGAGCAAAAAAGTACACTATACCATACGTCTACGGTGACAATCGAGCTTCCAGATTTTGACTTTTTAGCCGTATTTTGTGAAAGTAACAATGTGTGGGATGGACATATCTCAGGAAGTAAGAGGATCTTATCCAAGATTATGGTATCAATCTCTTCTTTGGAAGATTCTCTAGCAGATTAATGTGGGTGTGGTTTAAGGGGTTAATTTTTAATTTTAAAATAGGGCTTTTTTGCCGTATTTTGTGAAAGTAACAATGTGAGGGATGGACATATCTTAGGAAGTAGGAGGAGCTTATCCAAGATTATGGTATCAATCTCTGGAAGATTCTCTAGCAGATGAATGCATCAATCATATTTGTGGGTGGGGTTAAAGGGGTTAATTTTTAATTTCAAAATCGGGCTTTTTGCCGTAGTTTGTGAAAGTAACAATGTGTGGGATGGACATATCTCAGGAAGTAGGAGGAGCTTAGCAGATTAATGCATCAATCATATTTGTGGGTGGGGTTTAAGGGGTTAATTTTTAATTTCAAAATAGGGCTTTTTGCCGTATTTTGTGAAAGTAACAATGTGTGGGATGGACATATCTCAGGAAGTTGGATGAGCTTATCCAAGATTATGGTATCAATCTGTTCTTTGGAAGATTCTCTAGTAGATTAATGCATCAATCATATTTGTGGGTGGGGTTTAAGGGATTAATTTTTAATTTAAAAATAGGCCTTTTTAGCCGTATTTTGTGAAAGTAACCCTGTCCCTTTTGCACTTTCACAAGGTCAAGACTGCCTGAAGGAGCGTTCCAATGCTTTTGCGATGTACTAGAGAGTTCTTCACTATTGGCTTGTCTTAGTATTGGATCGAAAATCTCAATGGTTTGGCTGTTATAGGCCAAAATATCCAAAAAAACGTGACAAAAGTCAGAGAAAAAACTGCAAGTCAAGTACTCGCCTCTCAATTGGGCCATTGTTTCGAGTGCTGTGTGGCATGCGGCACCGTTTTTGTTGAAACCACATGTTACCCAAGTCCAGCTCTTCCATTTTGGGCAAAAATAAATTTGTAATCATCGCACGGTAGAGCTCGCCATTTACAATAACGTCCCTGTCTTCGTTGTCTTTGAAAAAGTACGATCCAATGATGCCACCGGCCCATAATCCATACCAAACAGTGCATTTTTCGGGATGCATTAGCAGTTCTTGGAATGCTTCTGGCTGCTCTTCACACCAAATACGGCAATTTCGCTTGTTCACGTATCCATTCAACCAGAAATGAGCTTCGTCGCTGAACACAATTTTCCGATAAAAAAGTGGATCTTCATCCAACTTTGCCAGCGCTTATTGACCAAAAGTTAGCCGTTGTGGTAGGTCGTGTGTTTTTAATTTTTACATCAGCTGTATTTTAAATGGTTTTACACTCAAATCCTTCCGCAAAATTTTCCACGTAGTGTAGTAACAGATGCTTAATTGCTGCGAACGGCGCCGAATCGATAATTCACTTCATCAACAACACTGGCGGATGCATCTGCGATATTTTCCTCTGCCCGTACTCTACGTATGCGTGTTGGTGGTTTCATGTCCAATAATGTAAATTTGGTGTGAAATTTAGTCACAAGATTCCGAATAGCCGCCTCAGAAGGTCGCCCAAACTGACCATAAATTAGAAGAAGTGCACGATGCACTTTCTTAACCGAGCATGCATTTTGATAATAAAATTCAATAATCTGGAAGCGTTGTTAATTTGTAAGTCGATTCATTGTTAAATTATAGACCAAACTGAACATGTTTAACAGTAACATGTTACGCGAAAAAAGCTAAGCTGCCAGAAATAGTGTTGCCAAAAAGAAAGTTGCTAAAAAATCACCCTTGACATGCATCATCATAATATGACAAATAAAATTTGAATTTTGTTAAATTTTATTGTTGTTTTGTATAGAAAGTTATGACTTTCAGTCTTAAAAAAAGTCTTCTGACAGTCATGGCCAGTGTAAATAGGGACCTTAAGCTAAATAATTTTTTCATTTTAAAGTTTACGATTCTATTAATATTGAAGGAAGATGCCAAATTTAAAATTTTTTTCTATATTTACTATGCTTTTAAATTTTGGTTTTTGCAAAAATTGTTCTTTTATGTCCATTTTTTTCATATTTTTAGTACATTTCTGTTTAATTTTTAGCTGCATTTTATATAATCGTCATTTTATTATAATCGTCTATTTTCCTTTATTAGTTGCACGAAATTCCTTGCCCTAATCATCAGTTTAAACAATTACAGTAGCAAATTGCAAAATGGCAAAATATAAGAGTACATTTGAATTGATTTAAAATTTATAAATTTTCCAAGTAAATAATGCAATTATAATTAAAACAACACACAACACTTTCAGCACTTATCATCCAAAATATTACATAAAGTTTTTTGAAAAACCACAAATTATTAATATATACAAACATCATCAAAACCATAAAACATAGATTTAAGTGCATGGGTAGTTTAAGAAGTTTTGGGCCTAAATAGGAAATGGCATCACATATTTTTTTTTCGGAGCGAAGGACCAAAATTTTATAAAAAAAAAATATCAAGTTTGATATAATTTTTATTAATAATATATAAAAAACAAAGTGCGGTCTTGTTAACTCCTCCTTTACATCTTGTTTTTAAACAAAGGAAAACATGTGTGAAAATAAAAAGGGGGAAAAACAAGAAATGTGTATTGTATATCTACCAAAGGTAGACCTTGCACATAACAAACAAGTTTTCAATTTATTTTTGATCAATAGTGATAATCTTTAACTTCGAGCTCAAATATTAGTTCTCATTTAGTGAGAAAACTAGTTTATGTGAATGTTTGATGTTTTGCATGGGATTGTCACTTCTTTCAAAACGAGTTCTGATGATGGGAACCTAGAAAATTCCAGAAATAGATCTATCAACACATTCCAGAAATGGTCAATTAATAAATTTGAAAACAAAAACTCTATAGATTATTTGTTAGGACAATATCCTAAATGGCCGCATTTTCATTAAAAAAATATCTTTAATTAAAATGTTACTTGCAAAAGTAGTGTTATTATAACTTAATATGGTTTGAAGGACCAACAATTTTTCTTAAATATTTTAAATTAAACATCATATCACAAATACTACTTATTTTATAAATTATATCATCAACATTTAAAATTTTAACCGGCTCGAAGGACCAGCACTTGTATAAATAATATACCAAAAAATTAAAAGTTTTCTAAAAATATAAATACTTTTTAATTGTAAAACACCCCACTAACTAGCAAATGTTTTACAAACAATTATTATAAACTTTATAATGAATTTAAATTTGCAACATAAGTGAATGGTAATATTAGTAATACACTCAAAAAAAAAGGAGTCAATAAAAGTTACATACAAATCTATAATTTTACAGAAAACCTATCAATTTCTAGTCCAGAAGACCGTTTAGCTAATTTGAGCAAAACGTGTCTGTAATTATTAGTAAAGTGAGTAGAAAAAAGTAATAGGAAAAATTAGTAATTGTTAGTAAAATTAGTAATTGTTAGTAAAATTTTAGCAAACCCTTAATGGAAATTCATTTGCTAAAATCAGCCAACCTGTTTAGTAACAATTAGTTAATTTTTTGACTACAAATATGTAATTTTTTTATTAAATAAAATCCCGACTAAAAATTAATTAATATATTAGTACAGGGGTGCCCAAGGCCTATGCGCTTGGTGCTCATTTGTTTTTGTAAAAACACTTAGCTAGGCTGTGTGTTTTAATACACATATAGAGCGCTCAGCACTAGCAATACGAAATACACAAAAAACTTTGTCTTATTAGTTTTTTTTTGTCGTTCTTCACTGTATACACGCAAGTGCAAAGCAACAACACTTTCGTATGCTTTGCTGGTAAACGTTGAAATATTTTTTTCTTTTTTCTTTGTATGTATTGGTTTTTACAACAAAAAATATTGAATAAAAATTAGTTCTTCTTTAAATGTATTGGTGTTTGCTCTTCCATAAGGAACTTTTGGGCACTCCTGTATTAGTATATCGATTGATACAATTTGTATGATAAATTAACAATTTGTCGATTTTCGTTCATTACAAAAAAAAAAACCTATGAAACTTTTTTAAATTATGACCACAAGACAGACAAGCAGCATATAAGCCATTAAATGGATAAAAAAAATGTTCCTCTTGATAAAAACTATTATTTTTGAAACTTGACCCATATATGGCTAATGTTTTCACTTTTCATCATAAAAGACCCACTAGAATATTTACAGAATAACATTTTTCAAATTTTTCTTAAATATGGATACACGGCAAAGGGTATTGAACTAATGATCAAGCCCAATGCTTTATAGCCTCAAACCTATTTTTAAGGGTTACTTTTGAAGAAGATTGTGGTATCAATTCAAATAATTTTAAATTATTTAATTGATTTAATTTCAATTAAGATTTTAATTATATCTATAAAAAAATTTATTGAATATTGTTACTAATTTCAAACTAATTTTAGTAGATACTAGTAAAATCGACCATATAAAATTTTTTTAAATTAAAAAATCGCTAAAATAAAAAAAAATCTCCAAAAATTAAAAAAATTATAAAAATCTTCAAAAATTAAAAAAAAATTGCCAAAATTTAAAAAAAAAAAATGCAAAATTAAAAAAAAATCGCAACAATTGAAAAACATAAGCAAATTTAAAAATCGCCAACATTTGAACAAAAAAAATCTACACGATTAAAAACCGCCAATAATAAAAACATCGCTTAAATTGAAAAAAAAAACTCGCTAAAAGTAAAAGTAAAATTTCTCGAAAACATTTTGAAATTTTCCAAATTAGTTTTTATCAATATTAACATTTTATTTTTAGCAATTAAATGTGCTAAAATTCCTAAACTTATTTACCAAATTGTGAAAAATGTGTTTGTTGTGACTGGTACCTATCCGGTTTTCATTCTTGCCTAAGGAAATCGTCAGTAAACAATGCTATTAAAATGTCTAGAAGCATTTGTGAGATTAAATCACAAACTCAATGAGAATTTATTGTTCACGTCTAGGAGCGCGAATTAACAGTGAAAATATCAAAGAAAACAAAAAGCAACCACAAAAAATTCTCACAATTTGCTTTGTTGCCCTACAAATACTACTTTGCTGCTTTGACAGATTTTTGTAGCAATGTTTTGAGTTTTTAATCTCGGCAATTTTTTTAATTTTGATTATTTTTTTTGTCGAGTTTTTTTATTTTTATAATTTTTTTTTAAATTTTAAATATTTTAGTAAATATTTTTGTTAATTTTAGCAACTCGGGCTTAAAAAATTTGTAAAATATTATAATCAAATCAGCAACGAAAATTAGTAAGAAAATTTCATAATTGTACGAGTGCGGTCCCAAAATTATCCGAACTAACAAAGAAAACACAACAAAGTTGGGAAACATTTTCTTTATTTTTCAACATATTCATCTCCTTTTCTCGATTGTTTTTCCTTGCCTGCAGATGGAACTACCTTCGCCTTCTTTGGACACGATTCTGCCATTTCAGGCCATTGCTTCGACTGTTCCCTTGTCTGAGGTGCGATCTGGTGGAGCCATGTCTCATCGATGCTTATGAATCGACGCAAAAACTCGGCTATATTGCGGTGAAACATCTCCAAACACTCTATTGCAACACCCATCTTTCGCACAGCTTTCACAACTCCAAATTTTTGGTAAATATGTGATGTATAGCTCTGTTTCCCTTTAATTTCAGTCAGCTCACGTACCTTCAACCGACAATCATCCAATACCATTTTGTAGATTTTCTTAATCGTTTCAATTGGTCAACCACTGCGTTGTTCGTCTTGCCAGCTCTTACAGCCTTGTTTAAACACTGGCCACCCAATATTTTATAGTAGTTAACGAAGGAGCAGACTTCCCCAGAGGGGAATCCATATCGGCTTTAATATTGGTTGAACTGTGACCTGTCAAATAAAAGTATTGAATTACATAACGGTAATCAATTTTTTTACATGTTTACAAATTCACTGAGATCGTTAATTTTTGATGACTCAAAAAAAAAAAAAAAAAAAAATCCGACAACGTGGCTCCTTGAAACTTAAAACATATGTTTTATAAGGTTGCCACTTTTCACTACATTGATATTTTCTCAAACTACTGCCACCATCTATTATCTCTTTAAATAGAGAAGAGAAAAAAGTTTTCTAAAAATTTAGTTTGTACTAAAAATTAGTACTAAGACTGCTAATTATTATATAAGGTGGCGCAAAAGTAACCCTCCTATCAGAAAATGCTATACATAATAAATACATAATAAAAAAAACATCGGAAGGTTATTTTTACGCCACCTTATATAAAATGTTGTACTAATTTGTATTCTAACGTTTTTTTTGAGTGTAGTAAATGTATTTAGATGAAGTCTTAAATATTCACATATACACACACTTTCAAACCACAATTTGTATAGTATATTGCTAACAATTAAATTTTACTTCAACAATTGCAATTATTATAATAATTGTTGTATTGCATTGAAATGAAAATTTTTGTTGAAAAATAATTATGATATCCAAGTTCAAAATATTGTGCTCCTCTAGCAACATCATCATTATGAAACTGTTGATTAAACCATAAACATTATTTCATAATTAAAAATGTCAAAATGTAATAAAGCTATTTTTAGATTTGAGGCAATCATAGTCTTATTATCACATGAATTTATGTTATATAAGTATCTCCAAGGTATTTATTTATAATTGGGGATTGTGCGAAAATTTTAACAGAGTTTTAACACTTCAATTAATCGCCAAAAATTTGTATTGATGTAATATAGTCATCGTCGTCGACACCAACAACAGCATCATCATTATCATATTAAGATATTATGGCGAGACTTTATTGCTACGACAACAGCGTGATTTATAGTAATTTAAGGATATTAAGACTTAAATGATTTAATTTTGCAATTGAGGGGCTTATTGTCAAAACATAATAAGCCATATTTGTGATTTTGTGAATTTTCGATGTTTTCTAGACATCCATTGATTATTAATATTTGATAGAAGTCTTCTCAATCAATTATTACATGTTCCTAGAATATAAATATGCTGCAAATGTCATGTTTTTTGCATTCTTTTAACCTTTAAAAGGCGAAAACAAATTAAAAATAAAATGTGGCTTATCAAGTTTTTGCATTAAGCCCTTCAACTGAATTAACTGCAAATGAAATTAGAAGTTTAATAATTCTGCTGGTGTATATTTTGTTTTTTTTTTTTTGAACATCTTGAATTGTTTTTAAAATATTAGTAAAAGATGTTTACTTTCAGTCGTAGAGTTTGAGGGGTTTTCTCTTAATTTTGATTTTATGTAGTAATTTTTTAATAAAAATACAGCATTTTTGGTTATTTATATGAAACATTTTAAACTATTCAAAAATTACCATATATTAACAAATTCAACTAATAAAACTATCAAAATGTTCAACAAAAAAACTACCCCAAGTAATATTTCGAAAATTCCTGTTATTTTTTTTAAATAGTCCAAAAACCAGGCGTAGGTCCACTTTCGCTAACATTTCCTTATCGTTAATTAATGAGTTCGTTTAATTTTTTTTTATAGTAAATTAAAAAAACCGAGTTCATAAAAACAATTAAAATTATTTCAGTTGTTATGTAGTTAATTTCTTAATTTAGCTAGTAGATTTTTGTTGGTAATTCCCACCAAATAATTAGATAGTTGATTTTAAATTACTTGTGGTAGTTTATTGGTCATTTTGATATTTTTTTTAGTTGATTTTGTTAATATGTGGCTATTTTTTTTAGACAAGAATAAAGACTTAAAGCAGGGGTGCCCAAGGCCTATGCGCTTGGTGCTCATTTGTTTTTATAAAAACACTTAGCTATAGGCTGTGTGTTTTAATACACATATAGAGCGCTCAGCACTAGCAATACGAAATACACAAACAACTTTGTCTTATTAGTTTTTTTGTCGTTCATCACTGTATACACGCAAGCGCAAAGCAACAACACTTTCGTATGCTTTGCTGGTAAACATTGAAATATTTTTTTCTTTTTTCTTTTTATGTATTGGTTTTTACAACAAAAAATATTGAATAAAAATTAGTTTTTCTTTAAATGTATTGGTGTTTGCTCTTCCATAAGGAACTTTTGGGCACTCCTGACATAAAGAATAGTTAGGCTAAAACTTTGAAACGCATTAAAAAAAAACTAAAAAATAAGAAAATATCGCTCATTTATTTTAATAACGTCATAATTCAAAAAGTTTTATTTTGTAGAAAACGAGTTTAAAGTTTTCAATTTTCTCACACCTTAAAGAATAAACTAACGACATAATTTCTCTCAAGAGGTGAGTATACAAGATATCAATACGAGTTTTTACACAATATGATACGTGATATAACGAATAATTCTGCGTCATTAACTCAAAAATCATGTTTTTTGAGTTGTGACGTTCTTAAAGTATATGAACGATATATCAATGACTAACTTTAGCGAACACTCTTGTGTGTTAGCGAACGTAATAAAAATTAAAGTTTCTTTTTTTAGTTAGACCTGTTAACTTATCTCAAGGTAACCAAAGTTGTGAATGTCAAATTGATATGCAAATATCTGTGTATAAAGTTAAACTCTGGTTATGTATAGAAAAGTTACTCGTCCTAAGGTAAGCAAATTAATTTTTGACATTAACAAAATGTGTGAGGAAACAAATTTTGATTTTAAAAATGCTCAAGTCGATAAATTTTCCAAGTAATATATTTTAGTGTTATTAATAATTTTTATAAAAATTGTGAACAAAATTTTTAACGTTTGCATAAATCCGACTTGGAACATTTTTTATAATTTGTTTTAAAAATGTAAATGCCTTTAAAGGCTGGAAATGAAAATAATTGACAATTTTGAAATTTTAATATTATTAACACGCAACTAAGAACAATACTCTAAACTTGAGAGTTGCTAAACATTAGTTTACCATACAATTTTTAAAATAAAAAATGCCTGAGCCAATATTTTGGATGATGTTTTTAAAAGTGCACAAAAAAAGGTCAGTAAAGTCAGCAACATTTTTGCTTTAAATATCCTTGCAGAAAAATTGCTAATATCAGCAAACAAAAAATAGAATATAATTTAGTAAATTTTTTGCTGATGTTTGAATTCTTCTCCAAAGATCCTTCCAGCAAAAATGTTGCTGACTTTACTGACTTTTTTGTAGTGCACTTTTAAAAAAAGCATCCAAAATAAAGGCTCAGGCATTTTTTATTTTAAAAATTGTATGGTAAATTAATGTTTAGCAACTCTCAACTTTAAAGTATTGTTGGCGTTCTTTTGTATGGAAAACATATATAAAAAATCTTCCTTGGTTGATTTTTGTATATATCTTACAAGAGTTGTACTTTTTAGTGTCATTTTTCTCGTCTCTACTACATCTTGACAAACCGCTACATCTACTTCATTCTGCGTATATCTTTCAATCTGGTTTTCGTCCACACTACTAATGTGCTTATTAGCAATATTTTTTTTTTTTTTAGCAAAACAAATTGGTAAAACATTAGTAAAATATTAAGTGCTGAATAAGTAAAACTAAAATTTTAGCTGAAACACAATTTCAGCAAGAAGCTGAGAAATATAAAACTTGCTTTACCAGACGTTTTACTATTTTTTCTACTAACTTATTTCTTTGAGTGTTGATATTTAATTGATTTAGTTGAAATTAAGATTTTAATCACACCTATTAAAAATTTAATTGACTATAGTTTTTAATATCAAACAATTTTTTCGTTCACACAGAGAAAAATTTCGCTATATGCCAAGTGAAATTCGGCTACTACGAGAATCCCAGACGGTTGGCATAAGTAACATAAGTTTTCATAATAAAGTTCGGTTAATTCAACTGGTTATTAATTGCAACACGCAAAATATTCAGACATCTAATGTAAATATCGTTGTATTCGGTTGGCACGTTATTGCTTTGTATGTAGATGCTATTAAATAAAACTTTATTGAAATTGCAAAAAAAAAACGTCAAAAATTGCGAAGAAAAGAATCGCCCACATTAACAAAAATGCAAAACTTTATAAAATCAAGAAAAAATTAAAAAAAAAAATAAATCAAAATAAAGGGTGTCCCAAGAAGAGCGCAATTTTTAAATTTTAAATAAAACATTTTCATAAAACACAGATATTTAAAAAAAATCGTGAAACTTTATTATATCGTAAAGTAGACAGAATGAGGTTATGTATGGAACAATATATCGTGCAGATGGCCGCCGCGGCTTTGCTGGCATGCACGCGATCTTTTAATGAAATTTTCAATGACCGTTTTGCATGAATGCTGCGGTATTTCATTAATGCAGCGTCCAATTTCCTCTTTTAAGGCTTGAGTCGTCGTCGGCTTATTTGCGTAAACCATCGACTTCAAAAACCCCCAAAGAAAAAAATCTAGTGGTGTTAAATCGCACGATTTAGGCGGCCAATTCTGATCTCCAAAACGCGAAATAACACGACCGGGAAATGACTGATGCAGCAATTGAATTGTTTCTCTGGCTGTATGACATGTGGCGCCGTCTTGTTGGAACCACATGCCTCCACATTCATTTCTTCAATTCTAGGCAAGAAAAAACTGGTTATCACTTCACGATACCGAACACCATTGACTGTATGAGCTTGACCTGCCTCATTTTCATAAAAAAAGGTCCAATGATTCCTCCAGCCCAAAAACCACACCACACAGTGACACGTTGAGGATGCATTTGCTTCTCGTGAATCACTCGAGGATTTTCCTCACCCCAAATGCGACAATTCTGCCTATTGACGAAGCCATCAAGATGAAAATGGGCCTCGTCACTGAAGATGATTTTATCGGCAAAATCAGCATTTTCATGTTGTCTCTCCAATACCCAATTAACGAACTCCCTTCGCTGTCCATGGTCAGCTGGCTTCAGTTCCTGAGTCAATTGAACTTTGTATGCATGAAGATGCAAATCTTTTGTCAAAATTCGCTGCAAAGTGGATTTGGAGACACCAATTTGCTGAGCTCGGTGTCGAATTGAGGTGGATGGATTTTGAGCGACATCATCACGTACAGCTGCGACATTTTCGGTCGATCGACCTGGTCGATGGCGCGTTGTTGCAAATTTATCCATTAATCTCTTTACAGTTGACTCTTTTGGTGCATTATTGTGACCCCAAATTGATCGCAATTTGCGAACTGTAGCCGCAAAACTTTCACCATTTTGGTAAAACAATTTCACAATGAGAATGCGTTGTTCATTCGTGTAGCGCTCCATTTTTATTAACCTCGTACCTTCTACTAGCAAACAATAACAATTGTTCAAATGTCAAACAATGACACTTCGAATGTTACCAGATTTAAAAATTGCGTTCTTCTTGGGACACCCTTTAAAAAAAATAAATCAAAATTAAAAAAAAAATTGCAAAAATTAAAACAAATCCGTAAATTTTTATTTTATTTGTTCGGTTTTTTAATTATAGTGAGTTTTTTCAATTTAGCAGTTTATTTCAATTTGGCGATTTTTTTCACTTTTGACGATTTTTTTTAATTGTTTAGTTTTAGAATTTTTTTTTAAATTTCCTCTTTTTTATGTTTTGGTGATTTTTTTTTTAAATTTTAGCGGTTTTTTTTTTTTATTTAATCGATTTTTTTAAATTCTTGAGATATTTTTTTTTAATTTTGGCGATATTTTTTTTTTTTAATTTTGACGAATTTTTTGTTTTTTATTTAGGCATTTTTTCTTTATTGTCATTATGCGTTATAAAATCTGAAAATTTTGTGTGCAAACTTTCAATTAAAAGTGAGTTTGAAATCAATTAAAATTTTTTTGACAATTATTTTTCCGATGTAGCTCTCAGATTATAAATTGTCCATTGTACTTTGAACGCAACAATTTCTAAGTAACTGTCAAAATGTTTTTTTTTTAATCAAACATTTCAACCTTTTTAACCCTTAAACCAACCCAAGCCTTTTTGCAATGACATTTATACCACGTTTTTGGCACGAAAAATAAACAATACGTAATTCTACCAAATATTTCTTGTTGCCAACTTAAGTCCTGGTTCACACACAGCAATTATAATTGCGCAATTTTTCTTCAATTCTCCTTTGAAATTGCTTTTGTGTTCACACAGGGAAAGTTTGTTTTAGCAATTTTCGTATATCAACCTGCAGTGATACAACAAATTGCGGATGACAAATCAAAACGGAATTGGAGTATGGTCAAGTATGTACCCCCTATCATTCTCTTTCCCTCCCTCTTCTATAAACTCAAGAATTGCGCAAGTAAAATTGCCGTGTGTGAACCAGGTCTTAGGCGATATAATGGTCCCAAATAGGTTTACAGCTAAGCTCAAAACCTACGTCACAAAAATTAATAAGTTTAGGCGTTAATTATTCCTCATCTCAAGATATAAATACAGCCTAAAAATTACACTTTTTGTGTTTTTACTTAAGAAGATAAATGCCATAACGTGAAATTGAGCGAAAACCCACCTTAACTTCAATATATATTGATCGAACTTAAAGGCTTCTGCCAAATTTCATAAAAATACCATATGTTTTCATGTCCTTTAGAAGCATCATATGAGAATCCTGTATGTCCTTGGAGTAAAATATATGATTTTTTTTTTAAAGCTTCAATCTTACGTTGTGTTTACTGTTCACAGATTTTCGTTTACAGAAATACGTTTTTAAATTTTTTTTTTTTTTTTTTTTATGCATTTGATTGATAAATGTAACATCATGGTAAATACACAATAATTTTAATATTATAAGTAAAGAGCTTAGTCTATTATGTATGACTTTTCTACTTAATTATGTTATATCTGTACAATGTGATACATTTTTTTAAAAAATAATTTTGTAAGTTAAGGAAAAATTTTACAAAAACCTTAGAGAGAAAAAAAATTTATAAAAATTGGAAAAGTTGATAGTTAAAAATACACGGTTTAGAAAATTAAAGAACTGATGTGGTCATGTGAGGAGCTGCCACATCTTTTATAGCAGATATCTTATCCTTGACTAGCAGGATATTAGAAAGCGAGTGAAGAAGACGCAATGTTGACAAATGAGGTGGTAAATTGTAAATAGTTTCTAGAAGTTTATTTTGGCTAACTTATAAACGATTCAAGTGATATGTTGATATATCCTGCCATGCAGAACCAGCATAAAAAAGTATTGCCTGAAACATGACTTTTAAAATTAACAACTTGTTTTTTGATACTAAGTTTAGATTTACGATTTACACAGTGCAACACGAAAAAAAAAATAACCATATACGGACACCACTACGTGATAAAAGACTAAAAAAAAGACCCTTGTCTCCCAATTTTTCCCAAAGTCATCTCCTTTTTTGTTTATGCTCCGCCAAAGATTTGGGGCCTCGGTATCATTTATGCAAAAAAGTGATAATTTTCTCAGGCTCATATCTTGCAAACCGTTCAGAATTTCGATTTACTCTCTATGGCAAAGTTGTAGCTCTTGTCATAAAGAACAAAAATTGCGAACATATAAAATCAAAAAAACTTCACCTTCCAGATCAAAATCGCAAAAAACTTAAAAAAATTCGATTTTTTTTACCTTTTTTCCCGTGTTCAGGTCCATAGGTAGCAAACCGTTCAAAATTCAAGGAAATAATCAACTACAAAAATTTACCTATGATCTCAATAAACAAATTTCTAGAACATATAAACTTTCTGTGAATTGGGTTTGCTACCTATGCACCTGAACAGGAGAAAAAAGGAAAAAAAAATTAAATTAAAAAATTTTTCACTTTTGCGCGCTACCTAAACAGTGTTAAGAATCATCTCTAGGAAGTTTATATGTTCTAGAAATTTGTTTATTGAGATCTTAGGTAAATTTTTGTAGTTGATTGTTTCTTGAATTTTGAACGGTTTGCTACCTAGGGATCTGAACACGGGAAAAAGGTAAAAAAAATCGAATTTTTTTAAGTTTTTTGCGATTTTGATCTGGAAGGTGAAGTTTTTTTGATTTTATATATTCGCAATTTTTGTTCTTTATGACAAGAGCTACAACTTTGCCGAAATTATGAACGGTTTGCAAGATATGAGCCTGAGAAAATTATCACTTTTTTGCGAAAATGATACCGAGGCCTCAAATCTTTGGCGGCCCAAAAACAAAAAAGGAGATGACTTTGGGAAAAATTGGGAGACACGGGTCTTTTTTTTTTTAGTCTTTTATCACGTAGTGGTGTCCGTATATGGTTATTTTGCCATGACTTAAAAAATTACACACAGTGTTATTAACGGGTATAAATATCACAATATTAATTTTTTGAAAATCTACTACATTTTTTACTTTCTCGCTTCAAGCCCGTGTGCAATTGCACCCAAGAAATTCACTAAATATTTTGTAAATTTGGTTTTCTATCGAAATGGTTTCATTTCTTACTATATATTACTCTTTCGACGCATTTATGCCCAATTTAAAATACCCCGCCTGGAAGTCGGTCTTGCCCGTTAGAGGGTTGAGCTTTACAAGTTTTATACTTTATCATCTAATTATAAAACCATATTGCTTTCATGCAACGCGTCATTTTAAATTAACCTAATGTTGTTCTCTACACAACTACACAGTAGGTTTTACCCTAATCTAGATTTAAAACACCCCTCCCATACATAAAGTACATTTAAAATAAAATTACTACAAAATTACCTCTACTATATTTTATAAAAAAGTTAGCGGAAACTATACAATTTTCTATAAAACTTTTCTATATATTTTTGCCTTAGAAAAACCCTGTATACTATAAATTCAATGACAGTTGCAAAGTGTAGAGTAGTTTTTGCCCACAATTTATAACAAATGATAAAAATCTTTGTCGGCATTTTGAAAACTACTTGTTGCAATTTCCGTTTTCGTTTTTTAATGGTGGCGAATTGAAAAAATAAGTACGAACAATTTATTTAGCGTAAAAAAAAGGGGGTAGAAAAAGAGAATTTCTAAAATTCTTATAAAGAGCTTGGATATATTTGAGCTGAAAGGACTTTTTAAGAGCATTTATTTATTTTGCAGAGTATTTATTGAAGAGTTCTTTATGCGTCTAATGCGCAGGCTCTAATTCTTACAATTTCGTAAAAAATCAATTTTCTAATGAAAACAACACAAGTTTAAGTGAAAGTAATAAACCGGGTGTGTAACTTGCACTTGTATTTCTTAGAAATACTAAAATTTATATATAAAATGATGACGTAAGTTTTAAAGTAAATTTTTTTATATAGATTTTTAAAAATTTATTTATTTTTTGGTTTTTAATTAATCTTTTTTGGAACAGCTTAAATGAAAATCTCATTATAATTTAAATTTTAATGTTGAAAGATTTTGTTGAAAATGTTTATAAAAACTTCATAAAATATTCAACAGTTATTGTCTAGAGATATTTTCATTGTTATTTATATAAGAGCTTTTATTTTTGTTTGCAATTCGTACTCTAAACATGAGCAACAGTTTCGAATTAGAAAAGTTTCTTTTGGCTCCTCTTTTCGTTTTCATTTAAATCACTCTTATACTAACCAGTAAAAGCTCTTATGCAAATTTGGTTAAATAAACTCTTAAATTACGAGTTGTGTTTGTATCTAGTATTTCTATGCAATTTTATGTCTTTATCAAAGTCTTATACAACTCGTATACTACTCTTATACTTGAGTCTTAACTTTGAATTTCCTTTAAATTTTTAATAAAAAATCAACAGTTTATTGCAGTATGCTATATTTAAAAACCAAATTTTAACTTGACTCTATTATTATAGCTCTTTTAAACTAAAAATACTCTTCCGCAACTCTTACGCTTGTATTCATAAAAAGTCTTAATTCAGGATTTAAATACATTTTAGTTAAAATACATTTTAAGTCTTACAACTGTATGCATAAACGAATATTAGCTTAAAATACATATTTGTATAAAACTTAATATTCGTTTATGAATACGATTTTAAGGCTTAAAAAGTGTTTTAAATAAAAATATATTTCAAATGCAGTTTAATATTTTTATGAATACAGAGGTTATACTCCTTGCACATTTTCATCTAACTTTATTTAAGTTATTCTATTGTTTATTTTATTATATTTATTGTTATTTACAGTCAACCATAATAAATTGCGCTTTCAATTTCATTCTTTTTCTCTCTCTTTTTTTTTATTTATATCCATAGCAAGTGAACAATAACTGAAACTTGGACGTTGCCTGTATTTTTTTTTATTCCGCAGGCGAATTTATGAAACAAACTTTTTATATTTTCTGTGCTGAACAAGTTCATGGGTTTTACATAAATTTAAAATTCAATTTATAAAAATTTCATATTCTTATCAACAAATTTTTTATAATCATAGAAGCGGGCGCGGATCCAGGATGAGATTTTGGGGAGGGAAGTTAAAGTATTTTTGACAAATTTTCAAATTTTTTTTATTGAAAATTTTTATTTTGGGGGATGAAGTGTACCATTTCATTCCACCTGGATCCACACCTACATATAAGATAAAACTTTTTTATACGTTGCTTATTTAAAATTGCGGAAAAAAGAAAGAAAAAAAAATATTTTATTTTAGATTTGCTGCAGTAATTTGCTTGTATTGTTAAAAATTCCGAAATATGGAGACACATTTTGTCAGATTCTGAGTAACTTTTTGTACAAATCTGAAAAACTTTTTCTATACAAAAATTGCCTGCGAAAATCACAGAAAAAATGATTGTTGGTTAAATTTCAAGTAAACTTTTGTTTGATTTCAAATTCAATTAAAAGTTTAATAATATATATTTTATGTCCAGGCGCGGATCCAGAAAAAGGGTTTGGATATGAAAATTAAATTTTTTTTAAACTATTTTCACATTTTTGTATTGAAAAATTAAAGTTTGGGAGAGGAAATGTTCCATTTTTCATCCCCTTGTATCCGGGTTGTATTTGTCTAATTAAAAATGAATTTTTTGAACAAAAATTTTCAGTTTTTACTATCCATAATGACAACAAATTTGAAAAAAAAAAACATGCCAAAGTTTACAAAAAAAAAGCCAAAATTTAAAACAAAAAAAAAAAAAAAATACCAAAATAAAAAAAAAATCAATAACTTTAAAAAATTGCTAGTATTAGAAAAAGTCGCCAACATTTTAAGAAAAATAGAAGCCAAAAACTAAAAAAAATGGCCAAAATTAAGAAAAAAAAAATTTCACAATTAATAAATACTACAAATATAAAAAAACGTCATAATTGAAAAGAATCTGTAAAATTTAAAAACGTGAACTAAGTTTTGCAAGGGGTATTCGCGTTTTTGATTTTGTTCACGTTTGTGATTGGATTTTTTTTTTTTTAAATATTTTACTATAGAATTAATCCACTTAGAATAAATTCTGTTCCAAGTACTTCAGAACCAATCATTGTATTAATTATTCAACAAAAATAATAAAATATGAAAAGATCTTGAATATTTTTCTCCTAAAAAATGCTTAAATTCAAACATACATTTATAGACAAAATTTTTAAATTTTCAGACACTTGCCAATAGAAAAATATTAACATTTTAAGAAATTTTTCCTATTAGAAAACATTCTGATTCTAGGTCTTTTTTAAAAATTCAGAATCTAACACAATTTGTACATACCCAAATTATTGATTTTAATACGTTTTTGATATTTAACAGTTCTTAATTTCTAATACATTTACTATAAAAATAACTGTTAATTCTATTTGAATTTTATTCTTTACGTTTTAAAACAGTTTTGATAATAAAATTCTTAAATTCGGAGATACAGGAAAAGAATTTTTCTGTTCACGTTAGAAAAGATGTTTACTATAAGAACGTGGTGAAATTATTCTTCGGGGATTCCCCAAATTACTAAAATATTGATGAGAAAAATTTCTTATAAAAAAATGTGTTCACGTTTTAGAGCTTTTGAACTTTGTTCACGTTTTGGAATAGTTAATGGGCCTGATTACGGTTGTCGTAGTCGTATTTCGACTCTAGTCGAAGTCGTTGTCGATTTTTATTTGTTGCGGTATTGCGTAAATTTTTCGACTAAAAGGTTTTTGTAATAGATTGAAAACAGCAGAGTGTTGACAAACTTGTTAAATTTATTAATATTATGAAGCACTCTATGACGATCTGTCAAAACAGGTAATTGGCGGCAATTAAAAATTTTTAATTTTGTTGTTAAATTATCAAAAATATAAAAAAATGCTAAGTTTGGACTTATTTTTTAAACTTCAGATGAAAAATATGAGTGCCTATGGCTGAGACGAATGATATTCAAAGAAAACGGCTAAGTGTTGCTTAGCAAAATAACTCCGATCACGTCCAAACTTTTACCTCGCATAGTACTTTTTGAGCTGATTTTAAGAAGCAAAACAAATGTTGTCGCTAGAGCCCCCGTGTGGCTGGATGAGGCATTAAATTCGAAAAGTTTTTTACAATTATCTCAAAAAGTACACGTCCGATCATTACAATATACATGTCATATCAAAGCTTATTAAAATATCTATTCAATGATTTATGATATGACCCTACAATTTAACCCATTACAGCTCAAAATTTCCTTATATTTGTGTTTTTTGTAAAAAGATCACCTTATTAAAAAAAAATAAAGAAAATTTAACAAGCTTTCATTAAAGGTATAATTTACTGCCACATTTTTTTTTAAAAAAAAGAGATTAAAGGTTAAAAAAATCGCAAAAAATCCACATTGTCTAAATTTAACCTTTGATATTTTTTTTTGCTTCAAGAGATATGTGGTCATATTGTACCTCCAAAGAAAGCTTATAAAGCCGGCTATCCATTTTTATAAACTTATTAAGTACTTATACAGGCCAATTTTTGAATAAAAAGCACATTTTATCTAAAAAACTAAAGTAAAAATAAGAAAGTTTTAAACCGGACTTTAATGGGTTAATTTATATTGACATATTGTACACCATTGAAAAGCCATTTAAAAGAGCTTTCATACGAGATGCATATTGTTATATACTTTTTGAGAGACTTAAAAAAACTTTTTCAACTTTAATGCCCAGGCCAGCCGCAAGGGGCGCCGGCGACTACAAATATTTTGTTTCTTGAAATCAGCTCAAAAATTAGTTTTTGGAGTAAAAGTTTTGAAGTAATCGTAGTTATGCACTTGTTCCAGATTTTGCCAATTATGTTTTTTACCCTAAAACGTCCTCCAATTTCGCAAACAGCTTCGATGCTATAATTTTTATTCTAAAAGTATTTAAATTTAATTAAAATTTCATTGAAATTTGCATTTTTTAAGAATTTTTTAAATCTGTCATGAGAAATAAAATAGACGACTGTTTTTATACATTTTGACAGTCGAAAACGACAACCGTAATACGGAAATTGTAATAGATTTTCTAGCAGTGCTGTACATTCGTAGTTTTCGACAAACGTAATACCGTTTTTTAAAAACGACAAATTTTCACTACGACTACGACAACCGTAATCAGGCCGAATGTAAAAAAAAAGTGTTCATGTTTCTGGGACGTTCATGTTACTGGATGTTCACGTTTCTGCGAGTCCACTATATAACCGTTTTTTTTTTTAATTTTGACGATTTGGTTTAATTTTGAAATTTTGACGTTTTTTTAATTATACAGAAAGAATTATAATTCATGATATTCATGAAACAATTTCATAGAATTTTTTTCGTAGATTCAATGACGAATTTCATTATATCCAAGAAATTGCATTAATATTAAGAAATTTTTCATAAACTTTTTTCATAAAATTTCATAGTTTCATAAAAAAAAATTCATTCGATTTCATAAATTATCTCTTCATAAATTTAATGAAAATTTTCTTTAGTCCTAAGATTTAATTCTCAAGTGTTCAACATGATTTATAAATTGCTATTGTCCGACCGAACAGTTCGGCCAAAAAACTGTATTTTGTCGGTTGTTTGATATCTAGAGGCAACGATGACAAGTTTTGGTATTGGAAACATGTTTGTTGAGCCGATTTAATTAAATTTTCTGTATAAAATTTAAGAGAAAAGCCAAAGTTTAGCTATAAAGTTAAAAGTTCGGCCGCCGAACTATTTTAATTTGGCCGAACTTTCTGAGTCCGAACAGTGAATTCATTGCTTAGCTACAGACTTTTCTTCAAATTCGACACTCAAAATAGCATCGAATCAGCCCAATAAACATTTTTGCATCCGCCAAATTTGTCCATAATGCTTTAAAATACCGAATACAGACCAAAAGCATTTTCTGGCCAAACTGTTCGGTCGGACACTATAAATTACTTTATTATTTCAGGGAAAAATGTTCGTCCTTTTAGTGTTTTTTTTTTCACAGTTTTTTGCGTGTGTAAATTATAATCACAAAGTAGTACCAAGTAATAGTATTAACACTGCATTAAATATATTACATTTTTTGCGAATTATTTTTCAGTTTTTGTTGCCATTTAATATTCTCGTTCCAGTTTTTTTTTAAGTCCGTAAATGCCATCATAAGTTTTCATTGGTTTGTTGTTATTTGTTTGGAAAGTGTGTTTTTTTGGTCGTAATTAATTTTTTATGTGTTAAATACCGCAATGTTGCAGAATATCGTTTCTATGCCATCCCAAACTACCAAAAAATGGCATTAAATGTCATGGTTTGCCTAAATGAATTATATAAACTTTTGTTAATAAGAAATTTTTGTGGACTTTTTTAACAACGTTATTTTAATATTTCGTTTTTATTATGTTGAAATACAGTGTTAACGAAACTAACCAATACCCTAGGACTATGCAAAAGTTTTTCTTGTTTGTTTCTTAAAAATTGTGGCATACATTTGGGGATAAAACAAAATAACCCCTATTGTACATGCGGCAATTGAATAATTGATTAAAAATATTATGTTAAATATTAACTTTGTTATTTCTTAACAAATGTAGTATATTTTTAGGAGCTTAATTTATTTACGAAAATGTTGCTTAGTTTTGTTTGGGTGCACTTTGTTAACATAGTTTTTCTTACATTTTTCAATCGATTGTGTTTAAAAATAATATCCTGTTGCAATATTTTTCTGATAAAAAACATTAAATTTATTTTTCCTATGCTTTTTTTTCCTGTTCCTTGTCAATACACTTTTATTTTAAGTGATTTTATTCAACAAACTTTAACTAATTTGCTTCAGTTCTTGTTTTTATAAAATTCTCATAGAGAAAAATTGTAATTCAGTTGCAACTTATCAATACAAAGTGCTAACAAGTGGAAAAAATAACATTTATTCTTTTTAAATAACAACATTTTAGAGTAGAAAACAAATTTCCCAAATGGATAATTGTAACAAATAGTAGAAAAAATTCAACAGCTTGATATAGTTTAGATATTGAGTTTGAATAATGATATGTCAATAATGTAAATGCGCACCCCGATACCGCATATATGTATAATTTTACTTAATTTAATGAACAATAAAATACCAAGAAATAATATATCAAACAATAAAACACCATTGAAAAATTGTCAGATTCGGATAAATTTTTACTATATAAATATCTGAACCTATAGAAAAATTCTCAGATTCTGAGATATTTTTCCTATAGAAAAATTCTCAGATTCTGAGATATTTTTCCTATAGAAAAATTCTCAGATTCTGAGATATTTTTCCTATAGAAAAATTCTCAGATTCTGAGATATTTTTCCTATAGAAAAATTCTCAGATTCTGAGATATTTTTCCTATAGAAAAATTCTCAGATTCTGAGATATTTTTCCTATAGAAAAATTCTCAGATTCTGAGATATTTTTCCTATAGAAAAATTCTCAGATTCTGAGATATTTTTCCTATAGAAAAATTCTCAGATTCTGAGATATTTTTCCTATAGAAAAATTCTCAGATTCTGAGATATTTTTCCTATAGAAAAATTCTCAGATTCTGAGATATTTTTCCTATAGAAAAATTCTCAGATTCTGAGATATTTTTCCTATAGAAAAATTCTCAGATTCTGAGATATTTTTCCTATAGAAAAATTCTCAGATTCTGAGATATTTTTCCTATAGAAAAATTCTCAGATTCTGAGATATTTTTCCTATAGAAAAATTCTCAGATTCTGAGATATTTTTCCTATAGAAAAATTCTCAGATTCTGAGATATTTTTCCTATAGAAAAATTCTCAGATTCTGAGATATTTTTCCTATAGAAAAATTCTCAGATTCTGAGATATTTTTCCTATAGAAAAATTCTCAGATTCTGAGATATTTTTCCTATAGAAAAATTCTCAGATTCTGAGATATTTTTCCTATAGAAAAATTCTCAGATTCTGAGATATTTTTCCTATAGAAAAATTCTCAGATTCTGAGATATTTTTCCTATAGAAAAATTCTCAGATTCTGAGATATTTTTCCTATAGAAAAATTCTCAGATTCTGAGATATTTTTCCTATAGAAAAATTCTCAGATTCTGAGATATTTTTCCTATAGAAAAATTCTCAGATTCTGAGATATTTTTCCTATAGAAAAATTCTCAGATTCTGAGATATTTTTCCTATAGAAAAATTCTCAGATTCTGAGATATTTTTCCTATAGAAAAATTCTCAGATTCTGAGATATTTTTCCTATAGAAAAATTCTCAGATTCTGAGATATTTTTCCTATAGAAAAATTCTCAGATTCTGAGATATTTTTCCTATAGAAAAATTCTCAGATTCTGAGATATTTTTCCTATAGAAAAATTCTCAGATTCTGAGATATTTTTCCTATAGAAAAATTCTCAGATTCTGAGATATTTTTCCTATAGAAAAATTCTCAGATTCTGAGATATTTTTCCTATAGAAAAATTCTCAGATTCTGAGATATTTTTCCTATAGAAAAATTCTCAGATTCTGAGATATTTTTCCTATAGAAAAATTCTCAGATTCTGAGATATTTTTCCTATAGAAAAATTCTCAGATTCTGAGATATTTTTCCTATAGAAAATTCTCAGATTCTGAGATATTTTTCCTATAGAAAAATTCTCAGATTCTGAGATATTTTTCCTATAGAAAAATTCTCAGATTCTGAGATATTTTTCCTATAGAAAAATTCTCAGATTCTGAGATATTTTTCCTATAGAAAAATTCTCAGATTCTGAGATATTTTTCCTATAGAAAAATTCTCAGATTCTGAGATATTTTTCCTATAGAAAAATTCTCAGATTCTGAGATATTTTTCCTATAGAAAAATTCTCAGATTCTGAGATATTTTTCCTATAGAAAAATTCTCAGATTCTGAGATATTTTTCCTATAGAAAAATTCTCAGATTCTGAGATATTTTTCCTATAGAAAAATTCTCAGATTCTGAGATATTTTTCCTATAGAAAAATTCTCAGATTCTGAGATATTTTTCCTATAGAAAAATTCTCAGATTCTGAGATATTTTTCCTATAGAAAAATTCTCAGATTCTGAGATATTTTTCCTATAGAAAAATTCTCAGATTCTGAGATATTTTTCCTATAGAAAAATTCTCAGATTCTGAGATATTTTTCCTATAGAAAAATTCTCAGATTCTGAGATATTTTTCCTATAGAAAAATTCTCAGATTCTGAGATATTTTTCCTATAGAAAAATTCTCAGATTCTGAGATATTTTTCCTATAGAAAAATTCTCAGATTCTGAGATATTTTTCCTATAGAAAAATTCTCAGATTCTGAGATATTTTTCCTATAGAAAAATTCTCAGATTCTGAGATATTTTTCCTATAGAAAAATTCTCAGATTCTGAGATATTTTTCCTATAGAAAAATTCTCAGATTCTGAGATATTTTTCCTATAGAAAAATTCTCAGATTCTGAGATATTTTTCCTATAGAAAAATTCTCAGATTCTGAGATATTTTTCCTATAGAAAAATTCTCAGATTCTGAGATATTTTTCCTATAGAAAAATTCTCAGATTCTGAGATATTTTTCCTATAGAAAAATTCTCAGATATTTTTCCTATAGAAAAATTCTCAGATTCTGAGATATTTATTTCCTTTAGAAAAATTCTCAGATTCTGTGATATTTATTTCCTTTAGAAAAATTCTCAGATTCTGAGATATTTATTTCCTATAAAAAAATTCTCAGATTCTGAGATATTTATTTCCTATAGAATAATTCTCAGATTCTGAATTATTTTTCCTATAGAAAAATTCTCGGATTCTGAGTGTATTTTTTTTTCTTATCTCCGTTCTAAAGTAACGGATAAAGTGTTTTGTGTCATATTACACGAGTATAAAGTAATTGATACTGTGAATTGTATAAATTTTGATACTGTGAATTGTGTCTCCCTTTGTAATGGACTTTGTTGGATTTTCTTTTGAGAATTTTATTAAATTGAGAATTTTGTTACTTTTTCGAAAGGTCGTTATGCGAAATTGTCCTGAGTACATTAGAGATGATTTTAGATTTTCTAGATCAAGTAGAAACCCTCAGATAATATGTCACCGTATATCATCATCTATATATGAAAGATCTTTTCATGTACGTATAACTAGGGTGTGGAATATCCTTCCCATAGATTTAAAATTATTTGCATTCACAGATACCACCTTTAAGCGTAAACTTAAACAACATTTGGATGCTCTTTAATTGATTAATTTACCCCCTGTTCTTTTACGAGGGTTTCCATCACTGACTATAATTTCTTTTATATAAATTTCTGTTATAAGCTAGTTAGGGCCTTTAGTTTTTAGTATTTAGGTTAATTATATAACTTTTTAGTTTTAAGAAATTGTTTTTTTTATATATATACTTTTTTTTTCTTTTGATTTGTAATTTTTGATAATGGAGTAGTATTTGAACCATATTTGGCCTTATAGGCTTGGTTCTTAAATTTGAAATAAATAAAAAAAAAAAAAAAAAAAAAAAAACAAGGAGTTACTTAAGTAAAAGAAAACACTTTGTGGAATAATAAAAAAAAACTCCAATGTTCATTTATCCTTTTGTCCGTCCTTTCAATATTTATTTGAAATTGTGTATATACTTGTACATCTATAGATAGATTTTTGTACTTCAATGCAATTTTTTTATATTCCACACTTACACTCAATTGCATTTTTAATCGTTCTGACCCTCTTTTTGTACACCCACTCATCCTCCATTTTACTACCTCAACACTTTTGGATATTATTGTATATATTCCGAGGACCTTTCATTATTCATTTTTTTTGTTTGTTTTTTAAGTTTACTTTTCTAAATTGTTTTTAGTGTTTTTTTTATATTTCTACACTTAGTCATATAATTAAATATACTTTTTAAAAAAATTATATTAATCTCAAAAATCATATATTTAGGTATCTACCTCAAGTGCAAAATCTAATATGCTGTTGTCATATTAGATTTCATTTGTGGCTTTTGAAAAAGTTTGAACATTTTCATGATAGACAATACAATTGTTTCGTAGGCATCACCCTAATCGTCAGTTCTCCGTAATAAAAAAACGATGATTGGCTTAACTCAAACCGACAAAAATTGACTTTTAAGAGAATTTTGTCTGTTTTAGTGAATAAACTGGCTGATTTGGTAGACCCAATCATAAAATCAAAACTTTTCGAAAATTTTATTTGTAAATATTAATATATACAAATATCTTTATACAAATATCTTTATAGAAATACTTTTCATTTCACAGAAAAAAACTAAAATTGAATTCAATTAAAATATTTGTTAATTCTATTAAATGTTTAATTAAATTCGGTACTATTAAGAAAATTGTAGTATCAATTAAAATGACGTGTAACTATTTAATTGATTTAGTTTCAATTAAGGGTTAAACATATCTATTAAAAAATTAATTTATTATTGTTTTTTATTTAAAAAAAAAAAATATCGAGAAAATTTCAAAATTTAAAATAAAAAATCGTTATTATATGCTAAAATTAACTAAACGCCAAAATAAAAAAAAAAAAAAAATCACTTAAAAAAAATCACTCGAAACATCCATGTCTCCAAAACCTTTTTTGCCATTTATTTTTATTTCGGCTACTTTTTTAATATTGATTTTTTTTTGTAAATTTTGACAATTTTTTTTAAATTTTTAGCCATTTATTTTAATTATGTCATTTATTTTTTTCAATGTTGGCAATTTTTTTTATCAATTCTGACGATATTCTTGAATATTGTGTTGGTCTTTTTTGTCTTTCAATTTTTACAATTTTGTCAAGTTAATCGTTTTTTTTATTTTGGTGATTTTTTGAAATTTTGGCATTATATTTATTAAATTTTTTGTCATTATTTTTTAATAAATATTATTAAGCTTTTAATTGAAAGTGAGTTTGAAATAAAACATAATTGTAATTGCAGTTTTATTGAAAATATTTTCTTTTTATGTTTTCTATAAATTTATCTGTTTGCTATGAGATCATTAGAGTGTCTGTTCAATTTTGTTTACCACTGTTTAATATATTTAACCCCATTCAATCGATACAGTCAGTCTGGACAACTGCAAAACATCAATTGAAAATATTTTCATTGTTTGGTGAACTTCTTGTTTTTTCTTCAACTTTTTTTTTGCTCTTTGTTCGTCATCATGTTGTTGCTTCATATTGTTAGTTTTTGTTGGTCGTTTCCTTTTTTGTTTCCTGGGGAAGCTTTAAATTCTTTGATTGGTTTGATTTTCAATGCAATTCGTTCGAAAAATTTGTTGTTGTATTGTAAGAGTTGTTGAAAATTGCTTGTTTACTTTGACTCTAAAGATTTGTGTTGGTTGTTATCCCGTTCCGTTCGGCATTGTTTGCGGTGTGGTCTCTTGACATGATTTTTAAAAAGTTTTTATACGTATTTTTTTAAGTGCTTTCATTCGTGTTTTTTTTTGTTTTTTTTTGTTTTGTTTTATTTTATTTTATGTTTGTTTTTTTTTTATTATTTCTTTACACAATTCTAGATTTTATTCCATTTATTATGAAACTGTTATAATAATTTAATAGAATTTGTAATGAAATAAAAAGTAATTAAAATACTCTCTAAGGGGACTTTGGGTGTTAGAATGAGAGAAGTTTAAATCATCCCTAAAAGTATTCTTTAAATATTTATAATAATATATCCTTAATTTATGCAATATTACAAAAAAAAAAATCACAAAACTAAGCTTTAAATATTTATGTCGAATTCTCCTCAATCCTTTTTTATAAATGTTTGTTATTTTTTTATAAAAACAATTTAAGAGTTTTTAAAAATTTTTCACAATATTTATTTCTTTATATCGAAATTCTATAACAACAATTTCAAAATAATATCCCTCATATAATATTTTTTTAGTTATAGAAGAAATTTAAAATCGTTAGAATTTTAGAAAATAAAGATTATTGTAAATATTTTCTCCAAAAAGTATGCTTCAAATTTGTAAAACAGCATCTCCTAGAAGAATGAGAGATTTAGAGATTGAAAGAAATAAATATTGTGAAAAAGATTTAAAAACTTGAGATTTTTTTTAATAAAATAACTTTTATAAAAAAAGTATTGCATACTTAAAGGAGAATTGGATATAAATATTTAAAGCCTACTTTTGAGAATTTTTTATTTCAAATTTAATTCTTTTTCTTGCCTAATTTTTTTTTTTAATGTCTTAATAGATACATGATCATATTTGCTTTAGAGATTGTTTTTTGATACATTTTTCTTAAGCAAATATCTTAGAATGTTAATATTGTTTGTTGTAATTTATTTTTTAATTCTTGCACTTTTTGTCATAGTTAGTAAAAATTCCCCAAAATCGGAGGATTATTTTTGGTTATAAATCGATTAAATTCTAAGAACTTTTCTCTAGAAAACGAAGAACTCTTCGTTTTGTATAAAAAAAAACAAAAAACTCTTTCAAGAAATTTGTTCTATAGAAAAATCAAAATTTTTGCATGCATATTTAGCCATAAACAACTTTTAAGATTTTTGTATTTAATTTATAAACATTTTTTATAGAAAATATTTACAATATTGGAAATTTATGAATTCTTAAAATTTTTTTTAGAGAATGTATTCTAAACTTCCTTCTGCTATGAATTTCGTACATTTTTCTATAACAAAAACTTTTGCAAATTGCAAAAGCCACTCCCTTTTCCGTTAACTATTAAATGTTCTTAGACTTTCAAACAGGTTTCTCATAAACTTTATTTCTATTTCTTCTTAATGAACTATTTAAAAAACATTTTCATTATTTTAATTGTGTTCTAGTGTTTCTTCTCATAAAAACATCGTTGTGCATATTTTCCAAAATAGTTTTAATAAACACTTATTAATTTCAATGTCTAGTCATTTGATCCTTGTTTTGCAATTTTTTTTTAAAGACCATAAGAATCCCAATTCAACTCATACACTAACGCTTTAGACTAAACATTAAACGAAGATGCACATATAAAAGGCAACACAGGAACTATGGACAGGCATAATGGTATAATAGTCAATACTTTTTGGTATTATGTAATGAAAGTTTAATGATTTTCTCTCTTTTTATACCAGAATCTCGTAAAATCCACTTTTGTAAAATATTTTTCGTGTTGGTGTATTTTTTGGAGTGATTTTCAAAATTTTTTGAGTTTTTCGGTGAAATTTTTTTTCGGAGTGTCTTTACTCTTCGGACTAATAACTAATTTTCGGAGCACTTTTTAGAGTTTTTTAAAATATTTTTTGGAGTAATGTACACTTCTTGGACTAATTTAACTTTTTGGAGTTATTTAATTTTGTTTACTTTGTGCTTTTACACGTAAATTTCTATTCGGAATTATTTGTACTTTTTGGAGTTATTTTCACTTCTCGGAGTAGTTTTTACTTTTCTGTACTTCTGTGTTTCTCGGAGTAGTTTTAACTTCTCAAAGCACGTAATTTGCAGATGACTTTGATTTGTATTTTGCGAAGTAAATTTTATCTTTCGGAGTTATATTTTTTGGAATAATTTATACATTTCAGAATAATGCAAACTTCTTGGAGATATTTGATTTTAAAGGAGTAATTTTCTATATTTTCCGAGAAATTTTGCCTTCTCATTTTAGTTTGTTATTTATATTTTTCGGAGTAATTTATACTTCTGGAAATTATTTTACTTCTTTGAGTTATTTGCTTTTATAGTAGTAATTTGTTAGCGTTGTAGTAATTTGTACTTTTCGGAGTAATTTTATATTCGGATTTATTTGAACTTTCGGAGTACTTTTTACATATTGGACTAATTTTTCTGAATAATCTGTACTTTTCGGAGTATTTTTTTACTTTTCGAAATAACTTGAAGATACCCTAAACATATACGTTGCGAAGTAATTTTTACTTTTCGAAGTAATTTGAAGATGTCCTATGGTTGATATTTTCGTAGTAATCTGTACTTTGCGGAGAACAAGTCTTTACTTCTCAGAGTAATAAGTAGTACTCTGAGTACTTTTCAAAACTTGTTATATATTTCAGAGTAAATTTATATTTTTCGCAAAAGTTCAAACCTCTTGAAAATGTTTTATTTTTTCAAAGTAACTTTCTATTCTTAATTATTTGTACTTTTCGAAGTTATTTTTACCATTCGGATTGATTATTTTAATATTCGGATTGATTATTTTACCATTTGGATTGACTACTACTAAACGGAGTATTTTATATTTATCAGAATAATTTGTAGATGCACTCGATTTGAACTTTTCGGAGTATTATGTACTTTTCATAGTAAGCCGTACTTTTTGGACTACGAATCTGTATTTTCGGAAACCTAATATGTACTTTTCGGAGTACTTATCTTTATGGAGTACATTTCAAAGTTTTCTAAATTAATTCGGTAATTTTCTATTCGGAATTACTTGTACTTTTCGGAATAGTTTTTACTTTTCTCAGCAGTTGCAACCTTTCGAAGTAAGTTGCAGATGCGTTCGATTTTTTCTTTTCGGAATTAACTGTACTTTCTGGAGTAATTTACACTTTTTGTAGAAACTTGTGCTCTTCGAAGTAATTTGTTATTTTCGAAGAAATTTGTTATTTTTGAAGTTATTTGTTATTTTCATAATACTTTGACCTTTTCAGAGTAATTTGTGCTTATATCGTAGTAATTTATAATCTTTACAGAAATTTGAATGATTCGGAAATTTTAACTTTTAAATTAATTTGTATTCTTTAGAGTAATATTGATAATATTTTTCTTTTCGGAGTGATTAAATATTTTTGTTATAATGTATTTTTTTCGGAGTTATCTTTCTTTTCTGTGTGTTATATACTTTCTGGATTGATTTGAAATTTTCGGACTGTTTGACGCTTTTTTGACTAATTTTTATTTTGGTGTCTTTTAATATTTTAAGCTCTTAAAAGTCCTTTTCTGTTTATTCTATATATTTCGAATTCAATTGAAGGGCTTATTGTAAAAACTTGATAACCCACATTAAATTTTTGGTTAGTTTTCGCCTCATAAAAAGGGAATAAATTTAGGAAATATGGCTATTACAGGACTTTTATACTCTATATACGTATAACAAGTGGTTAAGCAAGGCTTCATTCAAAATGTATTCAACAGATGTCTAGAAAACAGCGAAAACTAAAAAAAAAAAAATGTAAATGTGGCTTATCGAGTTTTTACAATAAACTCTTCAATTGTAGTTTTTCTTTTAGGTTTTTTGTGGTTTAAATAGTCTTTTTCGAGTATGACCTACCGTTCGTAAATTTCTCTCTATCTTGTTTTTAGAACTTAAAACTTTTTGCAGCAATTTTTATTTTAAGTAGAACTCTTTTTAAAATATCTTTAAAGTCTTGCCAATATTTGTATTTTTTATACGTTTTCCAAATATTGGGATGCAACTTTTGCACCATTGTGCAATTGCAAAAATTTACACGAACAAAACCCTTTTGAAAAATATTCATGTTCAACATACTTTCTTATAAACTTAACTCTACTGCATATTATTATCTAAAATTACTTGTTAAATAACTTTTAAACTGTGTGTTTGTACATGTATGCGTGTAAAACTGCTACTACCACTACACACTAACTCTATCTGTATTATCATCATCATCGTCATTATGGGTAGGAGTATGCATCAAGTTTTGTATGAGTTTGGTTGGTTGGTTGTCTCGTAAAGTTTTTAAGGAAAGAAGCTTAAACTCTAGGAAAACACACACACACAGCCAAACTAACAAATTTATACACTAAAAACACAAACACAGAAACATCAAAAATCACACATACACGTTCAAAATACCATTTGTTGAGATTTTAAAGCCATAATCTTAGACTAGGATTTACTAAAAGTTTTTTTTTTGGCTTTGTTGTGGTTTTTAGCACAGAAATGGGTGATGAGGGAGGATGGGATTTAATAGAGAAACTATTCTTGTAAATATAACTAAAACTTTGAAACCCAAAAATCGGAAAATTTTCTTTTTAATGAAGTTGACTGTAAATGAACGAACATACCAACATGTAGAATACAACAGAAGTAATTCCAAGCATAAAATCTTTGAATTTTATATTACTGAATAACATGGCATGTAATCAACAAAATTAATAAGATTCTGACCATCAATTCTATATATTTCGGGCATGCTGATTTCAATGGCGTACTTTATTTTTTGATATATGGTACAGTTTTTCCGCAAAATGACTTTAAATGGTGACGAACCTACATGCTATTTTTTATATACAAATAAAGAGTGTTTCTTTTAGCAACTTTCATTTTGGCAACACTGTTTTTGGCAGCTCAGCTGTTTTCGTGTATCATGTTACTGTTAAACATGTTCAGTTTGGTCTATAATATAACCATGAATCGACTTACAAACGTACAACGCTTGCATATTATTGCATTTTATTATCAAAATTCATGCTCGGCTAAGAAAGTGCATCGTTTACTTCTTCCAATTTATGTTCAGTTTAAGCGACATTCTGAGGCGGCTATACGGAATCTTTTGCCTAAATTTCACACCAAATTTACATTATTGGACATTAAACCACCAACACGCATACGTAGAGTGAGGACAGAGGAAAATATCGCAGCGGTATCCTCCAGTGTTGTTGGTGACTGTGAATTATCGATTCGGCGCCGTTTGCAGTAATTGGGCCCCTGTTGCTCCACTACATGGAATAATAATATAAATATATTATAATATATAAATACATTTCAAAAGTATGTTTCCAAATTTTCAGCGAAAAATCATCACAAAAGAAAAATGCTTATATATGCAAAAGTTTTTTATTTTTTTTTAAAGTTGGGGGTTTGTTAGAAAAACATTTTTTATATAAAAACAGTTTTGGATGATTTTTTGCACATATATTTTTTAACGGTATTCACATATTATACTACACTCAAGGAAATAAACCTGTTAAAATAGCAGAAAAAACTACTAAAAATTAGCTAAAAATTACGTTGCAGAAACAACTGCAAAAATTAGCTGATTATTTTTTTGCTAAATGTCCGTTAACTTAACAAAACTTTAGTTGTATCCGATTTTTTTTTTATTTTTTATTTTATTAATTAATAATCATATAATTACAAATTATATACTATTACCCTAACCGAGCACTAGCTACTATGGCCTTCGGCGCGTTGTAGCGAAAACAGACCAGTGCCTCTGGTGGGAATCGAACCCACGACCCCCGCACTGATAAGCCAGCACGCTACCAACTAGCCTACCGGGGCGCACAGTTGTATCCGATGTAAATTTTAGTTAATTGAAAATAGCAATTTACTCTGCTAAAATTAGCAAAAACTTCTACTAAATATTTGTAGAGTAATAATAGCAAACAAAAACTGTAATATCAACAAAATTTTTGCTTTGTATACTGTACCTCAAATTTAGTAGAATGGAAATAACAGGTTTTTTTTTACTAAAAAATTGTAGAATGCTGATTTCAGAAGGGCAGATTTTTAGTCGCAACTTTTAACTTTTAAAAATTTCTCTTTTTGAATGATTTTTTTTGTCTACTAATGTTAAGTAATTTTTTTTTTTGCTGATTTTAGCAGATTAATTCGTTACTTGCAATTAGAAAAAAATTTAGTTCAAATATAACTAAATATTTGTAAATTCAACAGATTAATTTTTTGCAATTTTTAACTTACTAATATTTAGCAAAAAAAAATCTGCTAATTTAATAGTTTTTTCTGCACCATAATTTATGACTATTTTTTAGTAACTTTTTACTGGTTTATTTATATGAGAGTAAAGGTAGGACTTTGGGTTTCGGAAATCTATATAACATTTTTGACAAATTGCAAGTTTAGCATATGCGGACCATATTAAAATAATTGTTTGCTTGCTGAAACACCAAATCGATGCCAGAATTCGTCAATTGTTCTGAGAAGGATAAATATCTCATACATTTTTCAGTATGAAGCACAGGAAAAAACAGGTTGCCCTGGTTATTTCCAAAAATAAAGCAAATCAAACATATTAGCTAGATTGATACTAGTGTTGCGATATGGCTGAAGATCTCATCAGAACCCGAAGTTTTAGAAAAGCTAGAGTCTCCAGAATAGGCAGAGCTTTAACGAAAAAACCTGTTACATAAATATAAATTTTGCTCAACTATTGTCTTCTTAGCTATCAAACACGTGTCTAGGGTCTTTTACTAACAAACATCATGACGTTACCAAAACTGTTCTATATCAAAATTATTTTTTTAGTTTTTACTCTATCTCAAGTAATATTCTTTATAACTTTTTATTTATTTTGCTTCCAAAATACATTATTTATTTACAGTACATTCATAAAGAAAAATTAAAAATGTATCATTCCATTCTCAGTCTTCAATTTTATCTAATATAATGTTGAAAAAAGTTTTTTCGAATAATAGCAACAAACCCATTTTTACATTATTTTGTTTATTATAATCTCGGTAATCCATAAAAACTATAAAATATTTTCTTGTTGACCAAATAAACTGTTGACGGCAAAAAAATATAGGTGTGCTCATATGGGGACAGTGGGCGGTAATGGCTTAAAGATATATCCAATGGTGTAGATACTAAATATATTAAAAATCGAAATATTTTACTTTTAAGTTTAAAAAAATTAAAACAAAAAGTTTATTTTTCGATCTTTTATCAGTTTTTATCAGTCTGCATTAAATTAGCGGATGAAGTTATTTTTAATTAATAAAGGGTGGTTAAATTTCAAGGGCCGATGTTGATTTTGAATAAAACACAAACTATTTAGGAAATTATTGTAATTTTATTTTATTATGATATATTGGTATTACTCAATTATGTATGGAACAAAATATCGGCCAAATGGGCGCCGCGACCACGGCGGCACACCTCCATCCGATGGTCCAAATTTTCGATGACGCTGAGGCATAATGGAGGTTCTATGCCGTTAATGTGCCGAATTATCTCATCCTTTAGCTCTTCAATTGTTGCTGTCTTATCGACGTACACCTTTTCTTTCAAATAACCCCAAAGAAAAAAGTCCAACGGTGTCAAATCACATGATCTTGGCGGCCAATTGACATCGCCATTACGTGAGATAACACGGCCATTGAATTTGTTGCGCAAAAGAGCCATTGTTTCGTTAGCTGTGTGGCAAGTGGCACCGTCCTGCTGAAACCACATATCGTCCACATCCATATCTTCCAATTCGGGCCATAAAAAGTTCGTTATCATCTCACGATAGCGAACACCATTCACAGTAACTGCCTGACCGGCCTCATTTTGGAAAAAATACGGCCCGATGATGCCGCCAGCCCATAAACCGAACCAAACAGTCACTCTTTGTGGGTGCATTGGTTTTTCGACAATCACTCTTGGATTCTCATTCGCCCAAATGCGGCAATTCTGTTTATTGACAAATCCACTGAGGTGAAAATGTGCCTCATCACTGAAGATGATTTTCTTCGAAAATTGATCATCCACTGTCGCCATTTCTTGCCACCATTCTGCCCATTCACTACGTTTGGAATGGTCAAGAGGCTTTAGTTCTTGAGCCAATTGCACCTTGTAAGCGTGTAAATGCAAGTCTTTATGCATAATGTTCATCAACGACGAGCGTGAGAGGTGCAATTGTTGGGCACGACGACGAGTTGAGGTGGACGGCTCTTCAGCCACACTATCGCGAACAGCAGCTATATTTTCTGCAGTACGAGCTGTACGAGCATGCACTGGTGTTCTCACATCTTCTACAGACCCGGTTTGCTCGAATTTTTCCACGATTTTTGCGATTGTACGCACATTTGGACGATCAAATTGACCAAAAAAATCACGAAGTGCACGATATGCATTTTGATTTGAACGCCCATTTTCATAATAAGTCTGGATAACTTTAACACGTTGTTGGATTGTGTATCTCTCCATGGTTCAAATTAAGTAAGTCTGAAATAGAGAAATGTCAAATAAAATTCGGAAAAAAACTTGGCGTTTAGGTGTGGTTCACATTCAACATCGGCCCTTACAATTTAACCACCCTTTACATAAGGATTTTTTGTTTAACAAAAACCAAATGATCTTGAACTTGAATAATCTTACTCACATCATAAAATATTAAAAATTATTCAAACCACTTTGAAACTCTTTTTTTTTTTATCACCATAACATCAACTCGAGCCGATATGTTAACGACTTTTGCGCCTTTATATATTTCATTGAAATCTTGGAATAGCCCATCGGTATAGTTTCCTTAGTTAATTTGTTTGTCCGTATTGTACATTGTCATCACCTATTTGTTAAAAAAAAAAACTACAAAAAGTTTTTTCCACATGAATTTTTCATTTCCTGTCTTTAAACAGGAAACTAACACACACACACACACTCCCTCACAAATACCACAAGTTTTATAGGCTTGTAAGATCAAATCTCTATGATGTGTTGTATGTATGTTTCAGTATTAAGTTTGTTACAACATTGTTGTGGTTGCTTTATAATCTGTTAAAGAATGTTTGTTCCTTTTATAATAATAATAACAAGCAGGGACAGGAGAACCATCATGCAATTAAAAAGTGTGCTTCAGGCGTCTATAATATGCACGTAAAATCTGAAAATATGCACTTAAAATCGGAAAAATAAGCACTTAAAATTCGTTTTAATTATATTCAAAGCAAAAACTTAAACAAATTCAGTCTCATTGGTTTCTTAAAATAAAAAGTATATAGAGATTAAATATTATTTATATAAAAATGTTAAGTTTTCTTTGGATCTTATTTTATTTAATTCTTTATATTTTAAACGCGCTTAAGATCGTTTATTTATTAATACTACTTATTTATTTCCCATATTTCGTCTCCACATTGGGTGACTTCTTCAGGGAACAATTATTACAATTTGATTGTAAAACTTGTTTTACAATTTGATTGAAAAACTTGATTGAAAAACTTGTTTTCGTCTCCACATTGAGTGACTTCTTCAGGGAACAATTATTACAATTTGATTGAAAAACTTGTTTTAACTTTGAAAAACAAGTTTTTCAATCATATTGTAATAATTGTTCCCTGAAGAAGTCACCCAATGTGGAGACGAAATATTTGAAATAAATAATTATAATTAATAAATAAATGATCTTAAGCTCGTTTAAAATAAGAAGTATTCTTTATGTAAATATTTTTTTTATATATTTTCAAACATAAAATTTAATATATTTGTTCCTAAAAGGTTTTTGAATATAGTAAATGACCGCTCAACGTAGAAGTTTGTGATCAGTGTATTTTGATGTGTATTAATTTTCTGAGTTTTTATCACATCCTTCTTCTAAAATGGAATTTCGAGAGTTTGAAAAAAAAATATCAAAAAAAAAAAACGTGCAAAGAGAGGCACTTTATATTAATAACTTTTCTTGTTTTTAAGCAATTTTAATTAAATTTTAAAGATCATTTGTACTGTTTAATATATGTATGCTTTGAATACGTCTTGCACTAAGAAAAACATTTAATTATTTTTATTTAAAAATACGTACTGTTTCTCTTAACCCCAATTTGCATATAAAATTTAAATATAAAATTAAGAGAAACTAAGAAAAATGTAATAAAAATATGCATTTAAAGCAAAATAAGTAAAAATATGCATTCAAAGTAAAATAAGTAAAAAAATTCATTATATATATTTTTGAGCTTGAGGCCTTTTTTTCTTATACATATTAAATAAATTTGTATTCTTTAATATTTATAATAAAAAATGTCGAAAAACACAACATTAAAATTAATAAGTAGTAATAATATGCAAAAAAATAAGCATTTAAAGCAAAATATGCAAAAAAATATGCATTTACAGCAAACTATGCATTTATAGCAAAATATGCAAATATATGCAATATCGAATCGATGTCATTTTAGCGCAAATTCCTTGATTCGCAAAGATATTTTATTTTAGTCCTATTCTCAGACTTAAAGGAAACAACATGCATTTGCATGAACTTACGGTCCCTGAAAATAATGGTGTAAAATTACAAACTAATTTAGTTTTCTAGAGTTAAAATGATAATGCTATTTAAAATTTTAAACTAATAAACATAAAATGTAAAGGATAAAGTTATCGTTGAAGTATGACCTGGTGTCATTAGATTAAGTGTTTTGTACGTTTTGGAGTGATTTTTGAGTTTCGGAGTGCTTTTCGGAGTAGGTGCTATCTACTTTTTGAAGTATTCTGTCTCGGAGATCTATGTACTTTTAAGAGTAGTCAAGCTTTACGTTGTCCTTTTTGCTTTTGGGTTACTATTATAAGCTTTTTGAAGTTTTTTTTTTTGTATTCGGAGTAGGTACTAAGTATGTATTTTATAAGTGTACTTTGAAATTTTTGAAATATTCTGTAGAAGTTTTTTTTTGTATTCGGAGTAGGTACTAAGTATGTATTTTATAAGTGTACTTTGAAATTTTTGAAATATTCTGTACTTTTCGGAGTTTATTTCGGAGAACTTTGTACTTTTTGGAATGCATTGTTTGTACACACAGAGAACAATTTAGCTGTTTGCCAACTGAAATTCGGTTACTTCAACTCATATTCGGTTATTACGAATTTCAGCCGGTTGGAATAACTCAACATTAATTTTCACAATTTTCAATAAAGTTCGGTTAATTCAACTTCATTTTAGTTGCAACACCCAAAACATTCAGAAATCTAATGTAAATATCATTGTACTAACGGAATTTATATGTTGTTACCTTTTCAATTCGGTTGGCACTATATATCTATGTGTGTACTTTTCTAAGTACATTTAACTTTTTGCTTTACTTTGTACTTTTTTATTTCCAAAATTGAAACCGTTAACCGTCTTGGGTTAAAGTTTTCCAAAAAAAAATCCATTTGGAACCATTTGCAATAAAACTGGGGGTGTAATGAATGAAAATCGGGAAATCAATATTTTAAGGGATATCATACATAATCTATATATATTAAAGAATAATGTTACTCACTCACTGATTTACTCAACATCGCCTTGCCTGTACCGCTAAAGTTAGGATTTTGAAATTTGGCGCGGAGGTCCATCCTCTAGCATAGACGTTCCCTAAGACGGGATAATTGGAAATTACTATGGGGAGGGGCAATAATGGGAAAGGTCTCCCTCCACCTTGGCGGCCTGACCAAACCCCTTGGGATAGAGTTGTATCCAGTTTAATCCAGCTGTATCCAGTTTAATGTCCTCAACTTATACGGTATATATGTATATGAAAACTTTGAGGACAGTCCCTAAAGTACTCAAATGTTCCCAATCTATGCGGTGTATCGAAAAATGTACAATTAATAAAAAAAAAAAAAAAAAAATGTACAATTATATAAACTTTTTTACACGGGTTGTCTAATTTTTTTTTAAATTTAATATATTCTAAAAATGCCGCAGCTTTTATAATTATGGGAATACAACATACAGTCCCACCTCGCTTAACGCAACCCTCGATAAACGCAAATAATCGATTATTGCAACTGGTAAATTGTTTGCATTGTTGACTCAGTTAACGCAACTTTTTTTAAAAAAAACCTCAGTTGTCGCAACTTTCCTCCCAAAATGATCAGTTTCTCTTTTATTAACATATTTTTTTTATTGAAATAGCTTTTATATCCCTATGGGGAATGGGACCGGTTCTGCGTGTGCCACAGGATCGGTCCCTTCGTGCCAGAGACCGGTCCTCTGCTAAACCCTACCCTATGTAAACAACTGGCAACTTTAATATTGGCTTGTCATAGGAGGGCTCATTTGTTCTGCTTTAAACCTCACAGTGGCATGCCACAGGACTAACTTAAGATGGTCATCGCACAAGACTGTCGCAAAAGGGCCATGTCGTATAAAATAAACGAAAACTAAACAGCTTCCAATGGGTGAAATTCTGGCCAACTGGCTTTTTCTTGTTAATAAGCATTCTGGTTAAGTGGTATGTCCTCCCTTTACCAGTCATTGTTAATTTTAGGACAGGATTGGTAATTTTAGGACAATTGACACTGCTTAACCCACTTCAGTATTAAATTATACCAGTCCTGTGATAACTCCTTCTTTAACCAGCCACTTTTAGGTCAGTTGACTCCTCATTCCCCATAGGGATGTTACTACTGCCTAAAACTATTGCGTTTGAAACTAGTTTTGGATTTACCGCTATCCCAAGAATACTGAAATATGCATGTTGCCATAAACATAACAAAACTGCATTACAAGAATAGTCTTCTAGCATATATTATCGGAAGTAACGCTTCAGATATTAAACAAAAAATAAAATCATTTAACTTACGGAATGCAGTTTGCCTTCTATCAAATGCTTGGGATATACCTACCGTCAAACAAGATTAAGAAATGCTGCAAATTTTAATGTCTCATAATAACCAGTGAACCGATGAAGATGGTTTGCCACTGAACATAATAAGAGCTGAACTCCCTAATGAACAATCGACGTTTACTGTTGTTGCTGATTATCTTCATGATATCACTCCAGAGATTTCAAGTAAAGAAATTAATGCTTGGATATTGTGGGCGCTGTGGTGTAATGGTTAGCGCGTTGGACTATTACACAGATGGTCCCGTGTTCGATTCCCGCTGACGAAAACATCAATTTAGAAAAATAATATGTATGAGTTTTCTATCACTTATATGTATCGCTGCGCCCACCTTCGGTGTTCCCATATCCCTTAACCCCACCGAAGTAAAATAATGAATCAGGGCTATGAAACAAAAAGCTTCAATAAATTCGCCAATTCTACATCAGGTGGCAAGCAACAACTGTTCTAAGACTTATCTACTCGCGCAAGTACAGTGTTGCCATGTTTGAAGCCCTTTATCTTTCACCACCTTTAATCTCTCCACTATCCCCTGTCCAAAGAAAGCAACACATTAATTAATAGTAAGAATTTCCTGAGTGCTGCTTCTCTTTAAACAAAAAAAAAAAAAAAAAAAAAAGGACTACTCTAATTATTCAACTGTAGAAGAAACTTTTTTCGAAGCAAAGACGAGATCGAAAATGTTGACATTACTCCAGCGCTTCACAACATTAAATCTCAGAATGCTATTGCTTCTATTAACATTTGTCTTCAATGGGCTGAGGAGAATAGAATAGCCTACATTATGTTTCTTCAAAATCTTCATGAAATTGTAGTGCAGAAAAATATTTCATATAATAAAAACAGTCAAAAATTTCCGACTTTTTTGATGGATTTTTTTACGTTTAAGTTTAGAAATTCAAATTTGTATTTTCATTATACATGAGAATGTGTATTTTTATTTATTAATAGTGTAATTTATATTATTTTTAATAAAATTAATGAATTTATTTTAAAAATAAATGATTTAAATGTGTGATAAAATTAGTTTTTTCAATTTAAACCAAAAAAAAAAAAAAATTGTAACTCGGTTATCGCAACAACCTCAGTTTTCGCAACCGCCAAAAATTTCTATTAGTTGCTTTAAGCGAGGTTGCACTGTATTTTAATATTATTTTGAGTATTACATTTTGGTCTTACACCTAAACTTTTTTTTTTTTTATACAAATTTTACTGCATAAATTTTATAATTTTTTATTTTGTGCGATTTACATTTTGTTCATTTAATTTATTTTACATTATGTTCATGTGACTTCTGGTGTTTAATGAACTTTGTGTAAATAATTATTTTGCCACAAATTAGAATTGATTAAAGCACAATTTGTTGTTGTTTCTGTTATTGCAGTCGTTATTTTTATTTAGTTTGTAATTAAAAATTTTGAATAACAATTTGTAATTTGCGATGTGTGTGTGTGTTTTTTTATCGCACAATTTTCGGGTTGAACGTGTTGTGTTTTTTATGTTTGTTTTTGGGTTTTGATTTGGTGTGTCATAAATTAAATTTTTTTTTTTTTTTTTTGTTTATTTTTAAAATTTAATAAATCTAATATGAAATAAATATTGAAGTTTTTTTATATAAAATTTCGGTTTAAAATATAGGAAACTAACAAGGGATGTATCCCGAGCCGAACCTGAAGATTTTAATGAACATGAGAGGAGCTAAAAAATAGACGCGTTTTTGTTTTAAGGCAGAATTAGTTTGTACTTTCTGTTCTGTTACGAATCAGCTGTTTTGTTTCTGTTCAATTGAAAGTCTGTATGTATGGTTAGTTTTCACTTTTACGTTCTGTTCTGTTGCAGACAAATCTATTGAAAATAGAATTTAACGTTAAGTGACAGCCTAAAGTGCGTATGTATTGGTTTGTTGTGAAATCATTTTCTCAATATTTGAATCAGGGATGATAAAGTTGGTACTATAGTACTTTTTATGGTACTATTTCAACCTCAGATGTACCATGATACTCCTATGACTCATTTAGTACGATTTGTAAATTTTTCTATGTATGCATTTCTTAGTCCCTTTAAAATTCAATAATTATTAATTCGATTTGCAGTCCCATATGAACAATGAATTAATTTGTAACCAAACGCTGTGAATTCAATCACATGATTTCACTGAGTGCGACTGATTACACATGATTATATTAGAGTTTTATTAATCGATTAATCCAATTGTTGAATTCAATCACTAAGGGTTATAATTATTATTAACTAATTTTGATTTTCAAAAAAGTAAATAATAAAAATCTTATAAAAATGTGAAATTGACTATTTGCTGTGTGTTTTTAAAATCGAATGAGTTCACGAACAAATTTGTTTGTCATTTCATTTGTAATTGTTCATTTTGGAGGGTACAAAGATTTGTTTATTAATTTATATTTAAATTTTTTTTTATACTTTTGACGCCGAAAAAGTACTATTTTATATGCAGGTTGGTACTATTTCAAAATAGCATTTATCATCGCTGATTTGAATGTTTTTGGTTGGAGTTTCTTTTACTTTTTAAAACAGCTGATTCCTTTCACAGAAAAAGTAATTGCAAAATATTACCTACAGAACAGAACGGCAACAGAACGTAACAACTAATGAGGCCTTTAGCTGGCTAATCTTACGTTTAAGAGTAAAAAAGTGAGGTCTGAAATGAATTTGTTTTTGTATGAAAACTTGAAATTTACAAAAAAATTAAATATTTTTGTTTATAGGGTACTCAAGTGCTTGAGAAAATAAACATTTTGATAGCCGTATTGCCAATATAGTTGACACAGAGTGGCCACATTTTGAATTATTTGAAATATAAGAAAAAAAGGCTCTTCAAGAAAAATTGCATAAAAACCGAACGATTTTGAATATCGGAAAAACTCATTATTATACGGCATTATTATGCATTATTTTTAGATTAATACAACTGCAATTCCTTATTTACTCAAAAAACAAATTTTGTTTTTTCAATAACAAAAATATTTAAATCCTTAGACAAAATTCAAATCACAGCAAATATGTGTTCAGAAAGGCTTCCTTTGATACTAAAATTGTGAACAGAAAGAAATAAACAGGAAAAAAAAACGTGAAATGGGGAAATTTTTGACCCAACCAATTTTTGACCGAGTAACCCATAGACATGTCATTAAAAATCTTACAAGAAACGTATTTCGGCCCGCACCGTCATATCTTGATGAACTTCAGATATGTTATAGTGAATAAAAATTTAAGGGACACATGCGTTTTTTTTAGCTGCCCAATATCATGTTTATGTGTTGTGAGGTCAAAACATACCCAAGTTTACGTTTTTTTCTCGGTTTTTGCGTTTTTAGTAAAAGTAACTCCAGAGTAAAAACGTTCATATACAATCATATGTTATTTAATATAAAATTATATAAAAAAAATGTAATTAAATATACCCAGCCAGAAAAATACGAACGGCAAAGCATTGGCCCAGTGCTTGCAACGGTGGTATGAGCGTTGGATTTCTTAAGATTTAAGTGCTTTGCCAACCCTAAAATGATAACACCGGGCAGGGCTTCGCCGTTCCTTTTTTAAAACGTTGGCAAAGCACTGGCAATGAGTGCTTTGCCAGTACCAAAACCATAATTTTAAAACGTTAGCAAAGCATTGGTATAACAACCAATAAAGGGCTTTTTAACGATACAATAAGTGCTTAGCCAACCCCAAAATGATAACATCGGGCAGGGCTTGGCCGTTCCTTTTTAAAAACGTTGGCAAAGCACTGGCAATGAGCGCTTTGCCAGTACCAAAACCGTAATTTTAAAACGTTGGCAAATCATTGGGAGAACAACCAATAAAGTGCTTTTTTAATGATAAAATAAGTGACGAAATGCAAAATTCTGAAATGTTTATTTTTAAACGAGGTTCAATTCTTCAAAAAAATCTTTCTAATATATCGAAAGACGTACCAGTCCAGTTTCAAAGGAAGACATTTCATTTAATGGATTTGGGAAATTGGAAGGCCACTCAATTTAGATTTTTTTTGTTATATGCTGGAGGGGTTTTGAAAGAAGTATGAGAAGAAGATCGATGTAGGCACTTCTTCTTATATGCATCACGTCGCATCTTATCTTCAGTGAAATTAGCGACACAAAAGGCGCCTAATGTTAAAAAGTTTTAAAAAAATTTGTGGAACTAATGCCGCATTTTTATGGTCCTAATTCTCAGACCATGACTATTCACAACTTAATTCATATTGCAGATGACGTTATAAACATAGGGGCAGCAATTTCTCAATATTCCGCAACATTTGCCATAACTCTTTCACATAAATAATAGCAATAAAGTATGTAAAATATATTTCAAAAATACTATTTAATTGTTATTTTTATTAAAACCTGCTAACTTATTTAATAACAAGTACATGCATTAAATTTCGTTTTTATAAACGGTTGCAAATTTAGTAAATCGAGACCCGGCAAAGCACTTTTGGCCAGCGTTGGTAAAGCGTCGTGAACAAGGGCTGTGCTACTGCTTTTATTATGTTAACGGTTGTAAATTTTGTAAATAAGTACTGGCAATGCACTTTTAGCCAATGTTGGGAAAGTGTTCTAAACCAGTGCTGTGCCAGTGCTTTTTTATTTTTACGGTTGTAAATTTTGTAAATCAAGTACTGGCAAAGCACTTTTTACGAACGTTGGCAGAGCGTTGTAAATCAGTGCTTTGCCAGCACTTTATTTGTTGGACCATTGGCAAACAGTGCTCTGCCAGTGCTTGATTTTTCAGACCATTGGCAATTTCTGGCTGGGTAGTTTAATATAGATGTATGTGATGGCGCATCTGATCATATAAAACTTTATCTTAGATTTCAGTTTTCAAAAATTTTTGATATGTACTCATTAGGGCGGGTCGATTTAAAAATCGCTCAACGTTCAAGGAAAATCGTATTCTAGGGATCAAAATAAGAAACTTTGCCGAAGGAACCATACCTCTAAAACGAATTCTGATGTCCCGACTTTTGACCCGTAGGGTAAAATTTTGATATTTCAGAAAGTAGGAGGAATCTCTCCAAGATTATGGGAGCTACTTCTTCTCCGGGAGACATGCTAGCAGATTAATGCATAAAACATCATTCTAGGTGACCGTTAAGGGGTTAAAATTTAAGTTGAGAGAGGGCCTTTTTAGTCGTGTTTTTATAGCAAAATGTGCAAATCTCGGGATAGAGATATATCAGAACTACGTTTTATTAAAAAATTACGTTTTATTTTAAAGACTACGTTTAATTTAAAAGACTACGTTTAATTAAAAAAACTACGTTTTATTTAAAAAACTATTTAAAAAAAACGAGGTTTAATTTGAAAAACTTAGATTTTATTTAAAAAAACTACTTTTTATTTTTTAAACGATGTTTTATTTGAAAAGCTAGATTTTATGAAAAATAACTGCATTTCATTGAAACTACGTGTTACTAAACAAAAACTACGTTTTGTTAAACAAAAAACTGTTTTATTAAAAAAAATATACGTTTTATGTAAAATACTAAGTTTTATGCAAAAAACAACATTTTATGTGGAAAAAAAATTTTTTTCTGGAAAACTACATTTTATATTCATATTGAAATAGTAAAATGTATTAGTATAGGAAACCACCACATTATAACCGCAAAATAGCTTGATGCAACAAATTGTATATCAACCATATTGAAACCAATAAAAGCTCTCCAACACTACCCACACATACAAAACACCAATACAAATACGTTATCAATAACACAAACCACAAAAGCCAATTTATAAGACAGCAAAATAGCCAAAAATGAATCACATCAGCACAAAAATAAAACAACACAAAAATCCATATCTATAAAGTACATTGACCATTAGTTAGCCTTTAAAGTTCCTTTTGGAGTCTGGGGGAAGTCCTTTAACAATATCAACAAATATTACTAGATTCTACTGTCAACAATCAAATCAACACTCATTTGAACTCAATAAAGTTTTTCGTATTTTAAAACATTTGAGACAAATACAACATTTGGCCTAAAAAACAAATACTGTGATGAGCAGAGATAAAATATGGGGGGTATTTTTCCTAAATGCCTAGAGGAGGGCTGGCAAAACTATGACACACAACCGGATTTTCGGTGACACGTGACATTTTCTTGAATATGTTTAAAAATCGTAATTTTATTAGAAAAATTCGGTTAAAAAAATTATGAGAGGCTTAAATATCTATTTTCGCTATTAATGTATCTTGATTCGAAAATGGAAACATTTTTATAAACATTGAAAATCGCCTTTCGAAACAATAAAGAAAAACCCAGCAAAACCACACATTACCAAATCATGGGTAAAGTAATGTATCGCCATAGGGCTTCACGCATTATATTACACCTTACTTCACTGATGAATATTACAGGCGATGAGCCTAAAAGTAATGGGTTGACTCATTACCTTGTAGGGGGTAAAGTAACTGGTTACTTATATGGTTACATGGTGGGAAAATGTAATGTGTCTATAAATAGATTTTCATAAAAAAAAATGCATAAAAATTTTTTTTCACAAATATTTTTTAATTAAAAAAATAACTTTTTTTTATTAAATAAATTACGTGGTCATGCTGGGATTCGAACCTGAGGTCACTGGTATTTAGCAATTTGTTGGGCAAGACTTCTACCAACTGAGCTATCGATATATATAATATTTTATTGCTTAAAATGTAAATGAGTTGTTGTGCTTTGTGTTTTCGGTCGTGATATCAAAAAGATACACCTTACCCTCATGCTTACAAAAATTCACAAAGTAATGTGTCTATAAATAGATTCTCAAAAATATATATTAATAATTACTTTACGTTTATAATTCATGCATTATGTAATTGATGATCGGTAAGTCATTATTTTATGTTTTGAAGTAATGTAAAATGTAATGAGGTATCATTACAAGGTAATCCACGAGTGTTCAATTATCGGTAAATCATTACTTCTTGTTGGAAAATAAATACAATAAATAAATAATACAAGGTACTGCATTACTTGATCGCACCCATTACCAAAGTTTTGCTGAGAAGTTAGAAATGTCTTTAATCCTTTTTTAATTGAATTTAATTGAATAATATAAACCCCACCCAACAAGCTTTTCAGAACATAAATATTATAGTTTTTTCTTTAATTTTTATAATCAAAAGTGTCGAAATTCTTTCTCAAATTTAAATTAACCACATTTTTTGTTCAAAAAACCGTAAATTTTAAAGTTTAAATGTTTCGGTGGAGAGAAATCGGAGGAATAAAAACGATGCCAGAGAATTTAACAAACAATTAAAAATTCTGTAATAAAATTGTAATTAAAAAGACCGGAAAAAAGCAAATGTAAAGTTAAATCACTTAAAAAAACAACAAATTTAAAAAATTTATTTTTTTAAAACCAGAAAATCGTATGAAAAATTTACACGAGCGCTCGAAAATTAAAAAAATAAAATTGCTAAAAAGCAATAAATACAAATTCAACAAATACAAATCTCCGGCAAAACCACACATTACCAAGTAATGGCTATAGTAATGTATCGCCATAGGTTTACACGTATTACAATACAACATACTTCACTGATGAATTTTACAGGCAATGAGCCTAAACGTAATGGGTGGACTCATTACCTAGTGGGGGGTAAAGTAAACGGTAAAGTGGCTATTAATAGATTTTCATAAAAAAACTTAAAAAAAAAATTATTATTACAAATATTTTTTTAAATTTAATAAATACCGTGGTCGCCCTGAAATTCGAACCCCTGGTCTCTGATTGTTAGGCGAGACCTCTACCAACTAAACTATCGTCACATATAATAATGGGATGTTTAAAATGCAAATAAATTGTTGTGCTTCGAGTTTTCGTATGTGCTGTTAAAAATACATACCTTACCCTCATGCTTTAAAAAAACCGCAAAGTAATGTGTCTTAATATAGATTTTCAAAAAATAATTTAAATATTACTTTACGTTTATATATCATGCACTATGAAATTGATGATCGGTAAGTCATTATTTTTGTTTTCCAATAATGTTAACGGTAATGATGTATTATTACAAGGTAGTCCATGATTGTCGAATTATTGGTAACGCATTACTTTATGTTTTAAAATAATGTTAAAGGTAAGGAGTATTCGTTACAAAGTAATGCATTATGTAACCCATTATCGGTAGTTCATTACTTTTGGTTGGAAAATGATTATGCAGATAAGGAGTATACATTACAAGTTAATGCATTACTTTATCGCACCCATTACCAACATTTTCTTGAGTCTGGTAAAGACATTTTTAAAGGAAAACATTTTGCGAACTTTAAAATTTTGTAATAGAAAAAGGGTTAACAGAATGATTACAAGGTGGCACGCAAAACGTTTTTACAACAAACTATATGTGTTTTTGGCACGTAACGAAAAAAGTCTTCCCACCCTTGGCCTAGATGTATTTACTATTGTGAATTGCACAGTCAGTTGCTGTTGGCATTACGTTTATATTAATACGATTTTTTCTACTTTTCTCCCCTCCTTCAACCCACTTACACTTACACACTTGACTTTTATATTTTCAAATCTGGCCTATTTTGTAGTTTTTTTATTTTTGTACAATTTTTTCATATTGTGTATGGGGTTTTAGTAGTTTATTTCCATTGTAATGGCAAGGTATTGTGGTTTCTATTTTGTTTTTATTGTCCAAAGGTTTCTCCATTTCACATTATTGATTGAATGTCCTGTTTATTGACAGTTTTGTTATATGTGTTGGGGATTTTTTTTTTTAATTTTTGTTTGTGTATGCTGGAATAACAATTAAAAATGTTGAATTGCATTGTTGACATTTCCAGTTAGCAATCATATAGTTTTTTTTTATTTAACTTATTTTCGTATTTACAGTTTAATTAAAATTTTATTGTTGTACAAAAAAAAAAAATGGAATGTTTTCAATCAAATGATTTACAACATAGTACTAGAATTTGAATTAAATATAGGAAATAGAATAAAGATTTCCATATTAAATTTAAACTTATATGAAAGAGGATGTTTAAAGAATGATGTACACAGTAAAAACTAAAACCGACTTTTTATTAAAATATTTGTTGATTCAATTAAAAGTTTAATTGCTTTCGGTTCCATTAAGAAAATTGTGGTATCAATAAAATAACGTGTAGCTATTTAATTTATATTATTTTGTATTTTTTTTTTAAATATAACCGAATTTAATAAATTTTGGTGGTTTTTTAAAATTTTTTAAATTCATTTTCAATTAAACATATAATAGATTTTATTAAACTTTTAATTGAAATTGAGTTTGAAATCAAGTAAAAGTTTAATTGAAATTTTTTTTAAATTAATTTTATCTGTGTAGCCAGTCAATCATTTTTTTTTTTTTTTTTTTTGAAGAGAAGAAACGCTCAGGAAATTCTTCCTGTTTATTTATGTATTGCTTTCTTTGGAAAGGGGATAGTGGAGAGATGAAAGGTGATGCATGATGAAGGGCTTCAAACATGTCAACACTGTACTTGCGCGAGATGATAAGTCTTAGAACAGTTGTTGCTAGCCGCCTGATGTAGAGTTGGCGAATTTATTGAAGCTTTTTTGTTTCATAGCCCTGATTCATTATTTTACTACGGTGGGGTTAAGTGCTATTGAACCCTGCGATATATATAAGTGATAGAAAGCTCATACATATTATTTTTCTAAATTGATGTTGTCATCACCGGGAATCGAACCCGGGACCATATGTGTAACAGTCCAACGCGCTAACCATTACACTACGTTTAATTTGAAAAACTATGTTTTACTTAGTTCTTGTTGTTTTTCTCTGCGATCTGATTGCATAAAAAATTGTTAAATTATTTGTATTATATTTTAGTGCCCCAAAATAAAAATTACTTAAAAATTACCTTGCAGAAAAAACTGCAAAATTTAGCAGTTTTTTTTTTTTTTGCTAAATATTGATAAAATATCAACAGCAATATATCTGTTAACTTTACAAAACTTTAGTTATATGCGATATGAATTTTAGTTAATTGGAAATAGTATTTTACGTAAAATTCGCTAAAACTTTTACTTAATATTTGTAGGCTCAAAATAGCAAACAAAAACTGTTATGTTAACAAAATATTTTCCTTTATTTACCTTAAATTTAGTAGAATGCAAATAACAGTTTATTCTGCTAAAATCAACATAAAAAAGGGCAGACTTTTATTCGCATTAAAAAAAAAACTTTAAAAATTTCACATTTTTAATGATTTTTTTGTCTACTAATATTTAGTAAATGTTTTTTGCTGATTTTATCAGATTATTGTGTTACTTTCAATTAACTAAAATTTAGCTCAAATATAACTAAATATTTGTAAATTCAATAGATTTATTTATGCTATTCTTATATTACTAATATTTAGTAAAAAAGTCTGCTAATTTTAACAGTTTTTTCTGCAATCTCATTTTTAACTAATTTTTAGTAGCTATTTTGCTATTTCTTAAAGGTTTATTTTTATGAGTGTATGGTTTATAGTAAAAACCAAATGTTATAGTAAAAAATTCGTTTTATAGCAACAACTACGTTTTATTGCAAAATTTATGTGTTATTTTGGAAGCTACGTTTAATAGTAAAAACTACACTTTATTTAAAAACCTACACTTAGGAAATTATGTTGGTAAAGACGACTGCAATTGTAGTCAAAAACAAATGAAATTTCATTTAAAAAAAGGACGACTTACATTTCATTAAATTCAACTAACATTGTCATTTGATTTTTAATGTTCAAAAAATGACTAACATTGTAGTAAAAATGAACCACATGGTAGTAAAAAATAAACCAAAAAATTTTTTTTTTTATTTTTTTAAATAACAAAAAACAACTGTAAAAAATGAATGTAAAATCATAAAACAGTCATTTGATGTGAGTTGTTTTTTAAAATGAACTACAATGTTAGTTAAAAATTTTATTTGTCCTACAAATGACTTACATTTACATTAAAAATAATGAAACAGTATTACAACCCAAACAACTACATATTTTTAAAGCAGAAGTTCCCTGAGTGTACGTTTTATAGTAATAACTACGTTGTATAATAAAAACTATATTTTATAGTGAAAACTAAATTAGTAGTAAATATTACTTATATTGTAAAAACTACTTAAAACTTCGTTTTATAAAAGAACTACGTTTTATAAAAGAACTACGTTTTATAAAAGAACTACGTTTTATAAAAGAACTACGTTTTATAAAAGAACTACGTTTTATAAAAGAACTACGTTTTATAAAAGAACTACGTTTTATAAAAGAACTACGTTTTATAAAAGAACTACGTTTTATAAAAGAACTACGTTTTATAAAAGAACTACGTTTTATAAAAGAACTACGTTTTATAAAAGAACTACGTTTTATAAAAGAACTACGTTTTATAAAAGAACTACGTTTTATAAAAGAACTACGTTTTATAAAAGAACTACGTATTATGAAAAAACAACTTTTTATATATAGTAAAAAGGTCGGTTTATAGTAAAAACTAGAATATTTTTAAATAATAAAATTTAAAAAAAATAGTTTGTTAAATAAAATTGAACTTAAGTTAAAAAAATAGAAAGTAATGAAAATGTTTGTTTGTGCTTTACATTAATAAAAAAAATGCTTAAAGAAATATATATTCTAGAGCAATAAAAATACCGATTAATACATACAAAAAAAAAAATAAGAGTTGGTGAACATGATCTAGAATGTAGTGCGAATATTTATGTTTAAAAAAAAAGCACTCTAAAGGCCATACTACTCCCAGCAATATTTTTTAGAACAGATTACATCTGAAGTTGTTCTAGAACAGAATTTTTTTTACCACCGGTTACATGAAACCGGTTCTATAACTGTTTCCTGGGAGTCAAAGTGTATAGTTTCAATGTCCCAGAACCAGTTATATAACTGGTTCTAGATCCGGTTCTAAAACAACTTGCTTCTGTTTGGAGATAAAGAACCTATTGCAAATACGACAAACTCCATATAAAATGAATCGGTTGTAGAACAGAAATTGGAACATGATTAATACAGTATAAGTTGTTCAGCAAACTTTTATTTGTATTTTACTATTTTTGTATTATACTTTTTTAAAAAGACTATCCCAATGAATTTTTTTTTTATATAAATTTAAAGGACAAAAAAACGGAATCTATAACATTAGCCGCAGTTTTTGCTTCAAGTTAGAGTTTTTCAACATTTTCTAAATTTGATATTTTTTTCTTATAAATGTCATGAAGTGCAAATTGGCCTCTAACTTATTTTCTAATCATATTTTTTTTATCTTAACAATTTGTTTTTTGTAAATGTTTTCTGAGTTATAGTGTTCCATTCATGTTAAACTACTGTATAAATTTATAAAAATGTATAAACGCACACTAAAGTAGCCACAAGCAATAGAATTTATGGCCATTAACTAAAACATAATTTTTACACATTCTCTATACACTTGACTCATACATGCAAACATCTACATTTACACACACACATACATACATACTCATAATATAAATGGACATCCTGTTAAAATAGTTCTGTAGTCTATATACGTTGCGTTCAAAAACCATTATTTTACTTTAGGTCTTAAAAAATGAAGAAAATGTGATGCATTTTCACGTCATACAGATTCTTTATGGCTGAATGAAGTAAAGATTTTTCTTTTGTTTTCGCCTTTCATGTGCTTTTCCATTATACATTTATATGTATTTTATAGCAGCGATTTGAGTTTATACATTTAAGTCTGCGTATGAGTATTTTTAGTTTATACTTTTATATGAACTATTTATTTTGAAAGTGGTCTGAGTCCACTTATTTTTAAAAAGAGAAATAAAGGGATTTACATTTCAATGTTTTTAAAACTATAAACGGCAACTTTTGTGCAATATATGTGTATCAATCGCATCAGGTAACTTTAAATTTATTTATACTTAAAAAATAGCGTATAAATCCATGTTTTTCAGTATTGAATGAACTCATTTTTTTTTTTTTTTGAAAATTTTCCAATAAATGAAAATGAAAATTATTCAAGTTTCTAATAAATTTAAAAATTAGCGACATATTTTATTTACACAGAACATAATCTGTTAATTATTAAAACTTGCTTAAAAAAATGAATTTTAGAAAAAGCAACGTTACGAATTTTGCGAAAATTGTACGTGCTAGGAAAATTCAAAGAGCAAATTTTGAGTCCTGACATCAATGCTTATAAGACCCCGGCTAAACTTTTATGGGAGAATCCAACAAAAAATGTTTCTCTTCTAATATGGCATTTTCATCGATGAATTTAACATTTTCATGGGAAGGAAGCATTCTAAATATGATTCTTTGGAAGATTTCTGCCTAAACAACTTCTTTGCAAGTTATTTAGGCATAACACATTGCTAGCATTATAAGAATGATTCCCTCGTATGACAAGCTAATGTTAAATTCATCCTGCTTGGGCAGAACATTTTTTGCTGTGAATATTCAATACAAGAATTCCGTTAAAATTTGAGCGATTTTTTAAATTATGGTCAAAAAAATTTGGGGCTGTGAAAAGATTCTATTGATTATTATGGAAGCCTATCATTTTCTATTAAATTATTTTGAAAATAGACTCATACCACTTTCAAAATAAGTGGTTCATATAGAAAATAATATAAATTCTACAAAACAGAAACATGAAAAGAAGTATTATTCCCCATGTGATCGTTATATTACATCAAAAATGCATAATTTTCCATGAATTTGTAGTTGTTTTACATTTTTTCGGTTGTATTATTTTTACTTTAGGCTAAACTCATTGTATTGGAAAGAATGTTTTTTTTTTTTATTCAGAAAAATTTTTTTAAAAATGAATTATGGAAATTTTTATAAAATATTAAAACTATAGATTGGGTTTTTAGAGATGTTAAAACAAGTGAGTGTAATCAATTCGAATCTCTTAAAGCTTCACTCTAAATTATTTTCTTCTACTTAAAATTATTGTTGCAATAAATAAATCATTTTTTTAGTTTAAACTATGTCTTTTTTTAAAGTCAAAACTTTTTGTGTTTTTAGTAAAAACTACGTTTTTTAGAATTAAACCTATGCACTCATAATAATCCATGCTTAAAAATACAAATATATTTTTCGTAAATTTTTTTTCGTAGAATGTACAAACATTTTGTTTATATTACAAAACTTTTGTATAAAACAAATTATATAAATTTACAAATTTCGTAAAAAATACAAACATGATTTCGTAATATTTTTTTAGTACATTGTACAAAAATTTGTAATGTTACAAATATTACATATGGATGTTGATGTGGTTAGAGGTCGGATTTGCAATCAGAAGGTTGCGAGTTCAACTCCTGGTCAGGACAATTTTTTTTTTTTTTTTTTTTTTTTTTTTTTTTTTTTTTTTTTATATTTTTTTTGTTTATTAATGTTTTTAAAATTTCTATGTTTTATTTTTTTATTTCATTATTACTATTTTTGTGTTTTGATATAAATGGATATTTTGTATTTTGTTTAATAAAGAGGATCCTAAAACAAGTTAAAGAGGACCCGAAAACACTACTTCCACTTTATTTGCCGGGTTTAGTATGAAATTCAATAAAACAAATATTTAAAAAGATAAAATATTTAATAATAAAATGCAATTAATTTGAAATTGTTATTTAAGTTTTTTATTATTATTATTTTATTATTTTCTTTATTTTGTTTTTTAATATATTATTTGATATATTTATAAAAAAATTATATTATTTTATTTAGTTCCATAAACATAATAAAAATATTTGATAGCCATTTTACCTTTTTTATTAAATATTTGTAGCATATTTTTCTAGTTTTCATAAAAATTTCATAATATTTTCGACTTAAGTTCCTTTTTAGTTTGTTGTATTGCATCAGCTACTTTGGTGCAAATGGTAGAGGGGTCTACTTCAACACAGCAGGACGTCACTGAAATCGTGAGTTCGATTCTGGTGTGGCACCATTACATTTTTTTTTTTTTTTAATTTTAAAATAAACCCGTAAGGTATGCACCACATTTTTATTTAAAAAAAGTTTTCAGAAAACTTTACGAAATGTGATTTGTATATTCTACAAATTTTTTCGTAATGTCAAAATAACCAAAACTTTCGTAAAATGAACAACAGTTTTCGTGTATTTTACCTATAGATTATTATGAGTGTGTTGAAAACTACGGTTTTTTATAACCAATACTTCGTTTTACTGCTAGTTTTTTTTTTTTTATTTTAAATCAATTTTTTTTAAAGTCAAAACTGCGTTTTTAAGTCAAAACTACGTTTTTTAAGTCACAACTACTTTTTTTTTGTAAACAAAATTACATTTTATAGTCAGAACTCTTTTTTCAAGCCAAACCTTCGTTTTATAGTTTAAACGTAAGTTTTTTATTTTTAAAACTACGTTTTATTTTAAACACTACGTTTTATTTTAAAAACTACGTTTAATTTTAAAAACTACGTTTTATTTCAAATACTACGTTTTATGTTAAAAACTACGTTTAATTTTAAAAACTACGTTTAATTTTAAAAACTACGTTTTATTTTAAAAACTACGCTTTATTTTAAAAACTACGTTTTATTTTAAAAACTACGTTTTATTTTAAAAACTACGTTTTATTTTAAAAACTACGTTTTATTTTAAAAACTACGTTTTATTTTAAAAACTAAGTTTTATTTTAAAAACTACGTTTTATTTTAAAAACTACGTTTTATTTTAAAAACTACGTTTCATTTTAAAAATTACGTTTTATTTTAAAAACTACGTTTTATTTTAAAAATTACATTTTACATTACTACAACTGCGTTTTATTTCAAAAACTACGTTTTATTTAAAAAATTACGTTTTATTTTAAAACTGACGTATCCGCTTAAAAATCAACATACATACATCCATTTATGAACATGTATGAACTTATTCATGCTTATGTAGAAGTGATTTGAGGTCATACATGTCCATATACCACCATATAGGATTAATATATGTTCATAAGAGTTCATATGTGATCATATACATAAATATTACCTCAAATTTCGTTAATGTACGTCATATGTCGTTGTTTGGAAATACGATTCCTTATATGAACATATAATAATGGTTTATTAACATATATGCATCATGTATGGATGCATGTGGACATGTATGGATGCATGTGGACATGTATGGATGCATGTGGACATGTATGAAGCATGTGTGTTCAGGTATGTATTCATATATCATAGATGCCCAAGGTAGTAGTATTGGTGAGAGTGACGAAATAACACTAAAAGAAAACAATGTGTGGCGGGTGTGATATATTTCGAAATAAAAAGATTCTTCGAAGTGTTTATAAATTTTCCCTCAATTAATCATTGTTCAATTTGCAATTAAAAAGTAATGAAATCTTCTATGTTGATACTCTTATTGCAGTTACGCAATAAAAGTATATTTCTCAAACTAGAAGAATTCAGCTTATTGCGTTTTTTTGAGCAAATATAATTCAAATCTGAAAATATTTGTTCGCAAAGATACGTTGGGGGAAATAAAGATAAATGACCTGTTCCACGATCTCGAACGAAAACCTAAGCGAACGCAAGCTAGTCACTCGAATTCGAATCAATTTGGGTTTCTCTATTTCGAAAGCTATCGTTCGCCTATACTTACGTGTGTCAATTTTTGTCTTTTACGTATTTACAAATCATAGTGGTGCCAGACCGGATATTTTAAACTTCTATTACAATTTCCTTTAAAAATACCAAAAATACTACTAAATTGTTTGAAGATAAATACAACATTACCTAACAGTGATTACCTAATAAATAAAACAAAAGAAAATTTAATAAATCAAAAGAAGAAAATCAAAAAAGTACACCAGCGTTTTCAGCTGTTCCATTGTGGATTTCATTAAGCTGAAATTTAAAGTTCTTAAAAACTCCAAATATTCGTGTTATTTTATTCTTACCTTTTGTTATCCATTCTTTTTTTTTTAAATATTTATAATTTTTTATTATATCATTCATTCCAGCAAAGAACATTGAAAAATGAGAATTTTTTTTTTAGGTTCTCCGATTTTTTTATATTTTGTACATGAATACTCTATAGTCCCACTTACACATAGCCTTTTTCAGATCTCGAAATTTGTAAAAACTCGCGATTTTATGCGCGTTTTTAATTTTCATAAATTTGATAAAAATGCTAAAAGTGCTTCATAAAAATATTTCCATTTTATAGAATAAAAAAATAATTTTTTCTTTAAAAATCCTTAAAAACAAAAGACATGTTTGTTCCATAAAAATCAGTATTTGTATACTTGCTAATATTCCATATTTTAGTAAACTGTAGCGGATATGACAGTCGCATATACCGTCATATTCATAAATGGCATAATCTCATATAACATTGTTTTGAATGAATGTACAAACCATCAAGCGGTGATCATGTTTCCTTGTTCTAACTGATATACAGACATTGAACTTAACTAATAGTGAAGCATTCTATTGTATTGTATGGTATTTTATGTTACGTTATTATATTGACCTAATTATTATATTATGCTAAGTAGACAATAATTTTACTTTAATTTTACTATATAAACCTGTAACTTTCACTTGAATAAAACATATTGAAATCTATAACCAAATTGAACTCGCCTATTTCCTTAAATGTTAAATGGCGAATATCTATCGCTTATAACTAATTTATTAGCTACATGGCGACCGTGACAGTGTTCACATCAGAACAGTCACGTAATAATAACCAGGGTCCGAAACCGTTATCTATCGAGGAGTACCGGAGACGGACTCAAGGAAGACCAAAAGAGGACACCCCAAAAATTCCAGCCACCAACAAGCCAAAGAGAAGAGGAGGATATCTTGTGGGGAAAAGAAGAAAAATAGCCCAGCTGAAGAGACTAATCAGAAGCAACCCACCACCTTCATGGGACGTATCCACCAGGTTATGGAACAAAATAGAAGAACTGGAGAAGGAGATAAAAATATATAAATTTTCCAAAAACTTAATGAAAACCTTATAATAGAGGTAAAATATAAAGTAATTTTAACAGAGTGCTAACCTGGTTATGCACCGGTAGGGACGGAGGCGATTTCGCCCGTGTCCGACACAATTTTTTTTTCTTTTCTTCTTGTGTAATGGCAACGGTCATGATGATAATTATACTAAATAAATGAATAGTAAATACAAGTAACAATTATGTTAAGTTAATAAAAATTACTACAAATAAAAATTAAAAATAAAAACTATTTAAAATTTAAAAATTTTCAAAAAAAATAAAAAATATTTTATATTAAATAAATGAAAATTAATAAAAATTATTTAAGAGTTAAAAAAATACTCAAAATTTTCTTTAATTGGTGCACCTGTCTTGAATTAAAAACATAAATTCAAATCAGCTTTTTTATACATTTTCGCTCTTAAAAATCATTTTGCATTAAAACTCATAAATTAAAATTGAAATGGGTAATCAAGAGGCAAAGCTAACAAACCCTAAGGCTAATGTTGTAAATGAAGTAATTGTTGAACAAAAAGATAATGGTTGGGAACAAATAAAAATTTACTTGCTTATTATCACTGTTATATTAGGGATAGAATTAGTTTTGAAATTATATAAAATGCATAATAAGAGAATAAAAAAGAGATATATTGGTCAAATTAACGAAGTAGAGAGAATATAATGGACACTTGGTCCGAAGTTTTGAATAAATTAAAGTCATATGAAGGGCAGATTAGAAGATCATATAAGTGTTTGAATAAGAATAGAGGAATTAGAAATGAAACTATAGAGAAACATAAGAAAGTCTTATTAGATAATTTTGAATCATTACGAAAATTTTTAATTGGGTATGAGAATAAATTAAAATCAGATCACAATAAAGAAGCAATTGCTATCTACAATAATTGTAGGGATAGAATTCTGAAAGTTTCCGCAAAACATAGCTTGCATGTGAAAATTTCACACTCACTCACAGAGGGCGCAAAATACGAATGCAGTTCAGAGAGCGAAGATTTGTCCGAAGACGATACTGAAATTAATAAGGAATTGGAATCTGTTGAAAACGAGAACAGCGCAGATATGCCGCAAACTAGTATAGAGTTTTTGCAAACCGTCACCAGGATCTTACCTGATTTCGACGGGAAACACGAAAACTTACAAAGTTTTATAGATGCCTTGAGCATTTTAGAAACTATAAAGGAAACCCATGAAACATTGGCGGTAAATGTAATAAAAACCAAACTAAAAGGTACAGCCAGGAATTTAATTTCTTCAGAAACAACTATACAACAAATTATAAGTAAGTTAAGAAGCACTGTGAAGGGAGAAACAGTCGGTGTTCTCTCGGCAAAACTGATGAATATAAAACAACAAAATAAAAACACAACGGCTTACGTCAAGGAAATAGAAGAGCTTACAAAAGCATTGGAAAGTGCATACATATCAGACGGTTTAACACTTGAAACAGCTGGCAAATATGCAACCCAAGTTGCTGTAAAATCTATGGCGAAAAACACTCAAAATGAGCAAGTCAAAATTATCATGCGTGCGGGACAGTTCCAGACAATGGACGAGCTTATTATGAAATATGTAGATACTTGCACGGAAACAAAAGATTATTCGGTAATGCACTTCAGAAATCGGAGAGGACGTTCTTTTAGAGGACGTGGTCATAACAATAACCGTTGGCGTAATAATAATCAAAATAGTAACGGCAATAACACTAGTAATCGGAACTACAATGCTAATCGGGGCAGAGGCCACCGAAATTTTAATAATAACAACCGTGGTTATAATAATAATAATCACTACCGTACGAGTAATGTACGAGCTCTAACTCAACAAGAACATGAAACGGAAACGGAAAACTAATTCACACCCTTGAGAATACAAAGTATGACAAAAAACGATTCAACCGTATTTTACATTTAAATTTGAATTTAAGCATTTTTGTAAAAGTCTATGATGGTGAGAACAACCAATTAACTTTGCTGGTTGATACTGGAGCAGATATATCGTTACTAAAACAGAATGGCATTAAATATGAGGGGGTAAATGAATATAATACAACAACAATTAGTGGAATAGGTGAAGGAACAATACAGTCACTGGGTACCATACATTTGAAACTTCGTATTAAAAATTACTTTGTTCCCCATGAGTTCCACATAGTACCCGAAAATTTTCCTATTCCATGCGACGGAATACTCGGTATAGACTTCATCAAACACTACAACTGTATCTTGGATTTCGGTGAAACGCAAGATTGGTTTATATTAAGACCCGGAAATGTTCGGGACGGAATTCACATCCCAATCTTACACTACAGTTCGGATGATACTATCTTGTTACCAGCTCGTTCTGAAGTTATTAGACAAATAAAGATAAACACACCTTATGAAGAAGTACTTGTTGTTAATCAAGAACCACAACCAGGAGTAATAATAGGTAATACAATAGTAAACAGTAAAAGAGCTTTCATCAGGGTTATTAACACTAATACAGTAACAGTATCACTTAAATGTATTGATATCGTATCGGAAAATCTCGACAATTATACAATATCAGCTACACAGAAGTGTAGTGGATCCGGAAAAGTTGAAATTATGCACAAATTGTCAAAAAGCTTTCCTGAACCATTTAAGGAACAAATGGAAAAATTATGTACAGACTACATTGATATTTTCGGATTAGATACGGAACCCATCACTGCGAACAATTTCTATACACAAAAACTTAAACTCAAAGACAAGGAACCCGTTTATATTAAAAACTACAGGATACCCCATACACACAAGATCGAAGTAGATGCACAGGTTAAAAATTTAGTAGAAGACGGCATCGTTGAACCTTCCACATCAGAGTACAATAGTCCACTACTCCTAGTACCAAAGAAATCACTACCTAATTCAGATAAGAAGAGATGGCGTTTGGTAGTAGACTATCGTCAAATAAACAAAAAACTAGTCGCTGATAAATTTCCACTACCAAGAATAGAAGATATTTTAGATCAATTAGGAAGAGCAAAATACTTTTCGTGCCTAGATTTAATGTCGGGTTTCCACCAAATTGAACTCGACGAGAAGTCAAGAGACATTACATCCTTTTCTACAAGCAACGGCTCATATCGGTTTAAAAGGCTCCCCTACGGATTAAAAATAGCTCCAAACTCTTTTCAGCGGATGATGACTATAGCATTTTCAGGGTTAAACCCCTCACAAGCATTTTTGTATATGGATGATCTAGTGGTAATAGGTCGATCGGAGAGACAAATGATAAATAACTTGAAAAGCGTTTTTGATCTATGCAGAAAATATAATCTAAAGTTGCATCCTGAAAAATGTTCATTCTTTAGACATGAAGTAACTTTTCTTGGGCATAAATGTACAGATAAGGGCATTCTGCCGGATGATGGAAAATACGAAGCAATTAGGAAATATCCAGTTCCAACTGACGCAAATAGTGCAAGACGATTTATTGCGTTTTGTAATTACTACCGAAGGTTTATTAAGAACTTCTCTCTTCATTCACGCCACATTACGCGTCTGTGCAAGAAAAACGTACCATTCGAGTGGACAGAAGAATGTAATAACGCATTTCTTTACTTAAAGAAAGCATTAATGCTACCAACCCTTCTACAATATCCAAACTTTGATAAGGAATTTTGTATAACAACTGACGCCAGTAAGCACGCTTGCGGAGCGGTATTAAGTCAGGAGTACAATGGCAAACATCTACCTATAGCATATGCCTCGAAAACATTCACACAAGGAGAGAGCAACAAATCAACAATCGAGCAAGAGCTCATAGCTATCCATTGGGCCATACTACATTTCAGACCATATATCTACGGAACACGTTTTCTTGTAAAGACCGATCATAGACCTTTGTCATACCTATTCTCGATGAAAAATCCAAGTTCAAAATTAACAAGAATGCGTTTGGACTTGGAAGAGTATGATTTTACAGTTGAGTATCTCAAGGGTAAAGAAAATTACGTTGCTGATGCTTTATCAAGAATAAGCATTGAAGAATTTAAAGAATTACACAAAAATGTATTAGTAATAAATAAAGTGACCACAAGGTCCGACACCAGAAAGAACGAAAAAGTAACTAAACAAAAGCATCATGAAAATATAAAAGAAAAGCCCAATATATATGAAGTCATACAATATGATGACGTTAAAAAGCTAGTAAAGTTAATATTAACTCCAGGAAGATGCTTATTGAAGCATGGAAAATTAATATTGAAGCGAATAAATGTTGAAGATCTGTGTACTAATGGGAAATTGGACCTAGGAGGATTTTTCCTAAGGCTTGAAAAAGAAGCCGGTAAGCTGAATCTTGAAAAATTAAAAATGGCACCCGATGAAGAAATTTTTAAATTTGTATCTATAAATGAATTCAAAAGAAAGGGCAATGATTATTTGAAAAAATTAACAGTAGCGCTACTGCCAAAGGTGACCATAATTGATGCTAAAGATGATAATAAAATAAAAGAGATATTAACTACATATCATGATAATCCAGCGGAAGGCGGCCACTGCGGGATATCAAGAACATTAGCAAAAATTAGAAGACATTACAAGTGGAGAGGTATGCCTTCACACGTGAAAAAATATATCAAAACATGCCTAAAATGTCAAAAAGCTAAGATAACAACACATACTAAGACACCAATGATACTGACAGAAACCCCAGCAACTGCATTCGACATCGTATTAGTGGATACCATTGGTCCATTACCAAAGACGGAAAATGGTAATGAGTATATTGTCACATTAATATGTGACCTAACTAAATATTTAGTGGCCATACCAATATCGAACAAGAGTGCAAGCACAGTTGCAAAGGCTATATTTGAGTATTTTATACTATGCTACGGTCCAATGAAGACGTTCATATCGGATATGGGAACAGAGTATAAGAACTCAATAATAACGGATTTGTGTAAATATATGAAAATCAAGAATATTACCTCTACTGCATATCACCATCAGACTCTAGGTACTGTGGAACGCAGTCACCGAACTTTCAACGAATATATACGTTCATATATATCGATTAAACGAGACGATTGGGACGAATGGCTTAGATACTTTACATATTGTTTTAACACCACCCCATCGGCAGTTCACGGTTACTGTCCATACGAGCTAATTTTTGGACGGATACCTCATGGTTTTCATTATTTTAATAGTATAGATAGAATAGATCCTATTTATAATATAGATGATTATAGTAAAGAAGTGAAGTATAGGTTAGAAATTGCATACAAGAGAGCAAGATTACTACTAGATAAGGCTAAGGTTAAGCAGAAACAATTTTATGATATAAATTCAGAACAGTTAGATTTAAATTTAGGAGATTTGGTTTTATTAAGAAATGAGGTAGGACATAAGTTAGACAATAGATATGAGGGCCCGTATAAGATTATAGAAATAGGTGATAACGATAACATATTATTAGAAACTAAGGGAAATAAGAAGCAGAAGGTTCACAGGAATAGAATTAAAACTTTTTAATTGAAACAAGTAATTTTTTTATCTTTTCACAAAATCATTATTTCTCAACATAATACACAAACAAAAAAGATGAGTTAAAAACATATATCATTAAACAACGATAAGTTTGGTGCACCAATATATAAAAAGTAAAATAATAAAAATAACCAATATATAAAAAGTAAAATAATAAAAATAACCAATATATTAAAAAAAAAAAAAAAATAATAATAATAAAAAAAAAATATTGAAAAAAAAAAATAATATTTTCAAGATGATATGTAATCTGTCATTGAATTTAGACCAAGGTAACAATGAGTAAAGAATATTCATATGTTTAATAGCGTATGAACATTCTTCCAGAAAATGGAGGTGTAGCGGATATGACAGTCGCATATACCGTCATATTCATAAATGGCATAATCTCATATAACATTGTTTTGAATGAATGTACAAACCATCAAGCGGTGATCATGTTTCCTTGTTCTAACTGATATACAGACATTGAACTTAACTAATAGTGAAGCATTCTATTGTATTGTATGGTATTTTATGTTACGTTATTATATTGACCTAATTATTATATTATGCTAAGTAGACAATAATTTTACTTTAATTTTACTATATAAACCTGTAACTTTCACTTGAATAAAACATATTGAAATCTATAACCAAATTGAACTCGCCTATTTCCTTAAATGTTAAATGGCGAATATCTATCGCTTATAACTAATTTATTAGCTACAAAACTGTATTTTTTTTTTTTGAAAAATGCATTAGAAAACTGCATTTGCATTAAGTACGCATTTTTTTAGCAATCATTTTGTTTAAAAAATCCAGTTATAAAGTAGACAAGTGCATCTTCCAAATATCGTTCAAATTAATAACATGCGATATACAATTAAAAAGTTATGGTACTTCAAAGTGAAGTGCTTTTTGCATTTTTTTGACATTTATGACAACTAAAAACGTAAAATCACGAGTTTTTACAAATTTGGAGATCTGAAAAAGGAAATGTACAAATGGGACCATAGAGTATTCATGTACAAAAAATAAACAAAATCAGAGGACCCGTGTTCAGATTTTTTGCGTTTTCTAATGGAATGAATGATATATTTTTTTGAAAATATTTTGTTACTCGAAATCAAAAAGGCAAGTGACTGGTTTTGACATTTACGTTCGCACTGTTGACAACTCGTTCGAAATAGAGAAACCAAATTTTGTATGAAAACTGTTACGTTTTCATTCGACTTGTACTTCAAGTCATCGTTCGCATAGAAATGTAGTTAGAGAAACCCAAATCAGTTTTCTTTCGCTTAGAAAGCGAAAGAAAGCATTCTTTCGAAATCGAGAAACAGGCCAAAACACTTCAATGAAATCTTCATTATTTCAGGATATATTGTATTGTCTTATTATAAAACACAGAAGTTCTGCAAGTGTAGTTTGTCTCTCCCACTCAACATGCTGATTTCCTATTGGTTGATTGATGATCAAACAAAAGAGCGTAAGTATACGTGTGAGTTTAATTTGCTGATATCAGCTACTACTGGGCATCTATGTCATATATGTATTTTTAACAGGGTAGTTGGTTTTATTTATTTTATTTCAAACTACGTTTATATTCAAACTACGTTTGTATTCAAACTACATATATATTCAAACTACGTATTATTTCAAAAACTGCTTTTTATTTTAAAAACTGAGTTTTATTTTAAAAACTGAGTTATTTTCCAAACTACTTTTTATTTCGAAAACTACGTATTATTTGAACAACCAAGTTCAAAAACCACATATTATTCCAATAACCACATTTTATTTCAAACACGAAGTTTTATTTTAAAAAAACTACATTTTATTTCAAAAGCTTTTATTTCTAAATCTACGTTTTATTTCAAAACTAAGTTTTTTTCGAAAACTTCTTTTTATTTCGAAAAATAAGTTTTATTTCAAAAAACCACGTTATATTTAAAATTCCACATTTTATTTAAAAACAATATTGTTTCAAAAACGTATTTTTATTTAAAAAACGTAGTCTTTAAAAAAACGTAGTTTTATTTAAAAAATCGTATTTTTATTTAAAAAAACGTAGTTTTATTTAGAAACCGTAGTTTTATTTAAAAAACGCGTTATTTTAAAAAGTGCTTTATTTAAAAAAACTTCGGTTTATTAATGGCGTCTTCTTTTCTAGCAAAAAATGTAACATTTTGTTTGCCCTTTCTAAAAAATTGCACTTTTTGTGTTCTTTTCTAAAAAGTTATCAGCACTTTAAAAAGGAATCATGTTCTTTTAAAAATATGTCGCCCTATTAACATGCAAAAATGTTGCCATTTTCACCCTTTATAAAATGATGGGGTGAAAATGTTGCACTATAAAACAGCTGATTTTATAGTTTTGTTTTGAAAAAAAAATATATTTACGACGAAAATTAATAAATTTTGTTTTATAAATTATAATAATTTTAAAAAATATACATTTAAATTGCTAAAAATGGAAAAAGCTGCTGTAGTGATATGCGTAAACAATGTTGTTGGGGTACTAATGGATTCTTCCTCATCATCAAAAGAAGAGGAAATGTGTGTTCTGCAGGAGCGAAATATTGTGCCACGGGTTAAAGGTTTTGTGGAAAGTGTTATCAATATGTATTCAGAAGCCGATGTAAGTAAATTTGAAAATATATGTAAAGAAATTATGTTCATAAACATTAGTTCAAGAAGAGTTTACGTGTAACCCGGAGTAGTGCCATGCAGGGATGTTAAAGTTGGTACAATTGTACTTTTTTTTGGTACATTTTGACCTTCTAAAGTACCGTGGTACTACCGCGACTCATTTGGTACAATTTAAAAATTTTTAATTTTTCCCCTTTTTGAATTTTTAGTATAGCAAACAAATTGTTATTGTGTCCTTTTTCATTGCATTTATTCGTTTAATGTAATGAGAGCTTAAAATATATGCGACTATATCCGCCAGATTTGACGATTTATCATCATTTTAAGGATTTTGCAGAATAAAATTGGCAATTTTTTTTTTAATATCGATTAAAGATTTACGATTTTTTACAAAATTTATCTGGCAGCTCTGTATGCGACTGGTATTGTGGTGTATAGAGCTCCTACATATATTGACACTTGTTGCAGCCAACTTCACTTTTATTTTGAATTTATTAAAATTCTGAAGAAATGAAAATTAAATTATTATTAAAGAAATGAAAGAAAATCCCAAACAATCTTATATATTTTAAATTTATAACGAGCTTCCAACCTCCGTATATTTACAAAAATAAAGCAAATCAAACATATTAGCTAGGTTGATACTAGTATTTCCATCTGGCTAAAGATCTCATCAGAACCCGATCTTTTAGAAAAGTTAGAGCCTCCATAATAGGCAGAACTTTAACAAAAAACCGATTAATCATTAATTTTTCTCCATTCTTGTCCTCTAAGTAAAAATATTACTTGAGCCAGAGTAAAAACTTAAAACAAGAAGTATTGTACCTCTTCTAATAAAAATGTTCCCGAATGAAATTGCAAATTTTGATTCAATAAATAATCAATTTAGAGCTTTAGCTAATGTTGAGCAAATGAAGTCGTTAAAAAATTAAAACATTTGTAGTTTTTGGTCGGTAGTAGCTAATTTTCAAAATGAACTGAATGTCAATATGATTTCAGACATTTCTAGTTGTTGCTGGAATTTTATCCATTCCACACTCGTCTGCAAATGTGGAAAGAGTTTTTTCTTTTCAAAATATAATAAAAACTAAGGAAAGAAAATACATTAGCCAACATTATCAAGTCTCATACAGACAAAGGATTGGTTAAGATCGACAAATTCATGCTGCTATGATGTAGAAATTCAAATAGTTTATTAACTAAACAAATAATTCCATGATTTGGTCTTATATATTCATAAGACTTTTTTATGCCTTATTTTATTAATACATATAATGTTTGTTATTGGAAGGTTTTGTTTTTTTTCTGTACAAGTGAATTGCTATGTAATTTTTTTGTTGTTTTAATAAATTTTAAAAAAATGGTACCGTGAAGGTCCAAAAAGTACAATTTTTTTTGGAGGTTGGTACAAAATTGAAAACCCCATTTAACATCCCTGGTGCCATGTATCTTATAGAGAGATATTCTGTATCATATTATAAGAGAACCTATCAGGGAGGAAGAGAACAAACAACGGCTGAAACACACATATTGCGCTTCTTATGGTAAACTTGTTAATAAACATGTAGTGAATTCATGTTTTATATTATTTATTTTTTAAAGGTTTAGTGGAAACAAAAATACTTAACAAGAATTTGCAAACCTTTTGAACATTTCGTTGTCAGGCTTTCACAGATCCTTTAATAAGGTTTTCCAATTTTTTGCGGAAGAATTAGCCCCTGAAGTTATAAAATTTCCTAAAACAAGCTCTCGCGGATGATTTTAAAAAGGTTGGTAGTTGGTAAAACATTCTTAATTTGTCAATTTCTAATTATATAAATCTTGTAGATTTCTGGGTTTCCAAACGTTTTAGGCCCACATGTCTTTTTTAGTTTTAAACTTTTTTAGTGGTCCTATTGCTGGCATATATTCCGCATACAAATCCGAAAGGAGTCTGCTTTCTCCATCCGACCATACTAAAAAAGAGAGATTAGATATAATTTTGTTTTTTCTTTATAATCTTTTCATTTGTACATACGCTGAACTTTTTTGTACAAATATGAACTTGCATCAATTCCTGAATCCATTTTAAATAAAAAAAAATAATTAATTTAAAACAATTTGAATGCCAATTTGCAATTTGCCGCTTTTTTATTTTTCAACTTTTTTTTCTTTTATACACAAATCAGCTGTTCTAAAGCAGGGTAGCATTTTTTGTATAAATTCATGTTTTATTGTGACTATGAATATGGCAACATATTAAGAGGGTCATGACAACATTATTTAAATGTCACTTGTAAAAATGCAACATTTTTTTGTCAGAAAAGACAACGCCATAAGTTCGATTTAAAAAACTGCATTTAATATGAAACTACATTGTATTTAAAAACCACATCTTAGTTATAAATTACATTTTATATAAAAACTGCGTTTTATTATGATGTGGGCAAGATTATTCAAGTTCAAGAGTTTTTTTTTAATAAAAAACTGCTTTTTATTTAAAAAACTACGTTTTTTTTTATTAATTAATAATCATATAATTACAAATTATATACTATTACCCTAACCGAGCACTAGCTACTATGGCGCGTTGTAGCGAAAACAGACCAGTGCCTCTTGTGGGAATCGAACCCACAACCCCCGCACTGATAAGCCACCACGCTACCAGCTAACCTACCGGGGCGCACTTCATATAAAAAATAACCCAATTTAAAAAAACTGTTTTATTTATAAAACTGCGTTTTATTTAAAAAACTACGTTTTATTTAAAAAAACTCGTTTCAAATGAAAACTAGTTTTAATTTGAAAAACTCTACTTTTAATTTTAAAAACTACGTTTTATAAAAAAAAGGATTTATATTTGAAACTTGTAGGTCATTTAAAGAGATTCAAATTTCTAAGAGATGCCACCCCTTAATTTCATTATTTTTTTAGTATAATTAATCATGTTAGCGATACGTAACCTTCAGCTGTCGCTAAATATTCAACAAAAAAGTAAACTCAAATTATTAAAAATAAAAAATATTTTTAAATGAAATTTCTGTTTTGTAAATAGAAAGTGACAAATCAAAGCGTTTAATTAGACACGGATCGTCTACGGGTGCAGAGGTACGCAAAAATATTAGAATAAGAAAAAATTTTTAAATTCATATGACATGATACGTCATGCAATTATTGACTAGATTCTTTATTTAACTCAAAATCAGACACAGAATTTATATATTAGATACATTCTCAACAAACATAGAAGAACAAATGTAACATTTTTTTTGTTACAAATATTAAAAATTATTTATTTTAGAAAGAAAAAAGAGCTCACAAAAAAAAATAATTCATAAAATTATAACAGGTGGACTGTGAAACGAAAAAAAAAAACTAAAATCAAACTAAAAAAATTAGATTTTAAAATACAGTCAAAGCCCGGTATAACGAATTATATATTGTCAGGCCTATTCGTTATATCGAAATATTCGTTATATCGCATCGACTTTATGTACTGCATATATTAACATTTCTCAAAATGCTGAGTAGTTTATTGAAAATTTAAAATAAAACTACAATTGTGTACCCAGCAAAAAATAACCTGTATTTGGAAAGCAGTAACTACATTTGTATGCTTCCAAAATAGCGCTTCACGGCCTTGCATACAATAAAGCAATTACGGAAGGCATTATGTTGTGCTTCCCCAAATGCCTTCTTTGAAGCAGTGAATAATGCTTACAGTGAAGCAATAAAGAATGCACTCTATGAAACATTAATGTTGTCAGCATACAAACAAAAAGGCTTCTTATTGCCTTAGAAGGCATGAATTTATTGCTTCTAAACACATGAAAGAAGCGCTTTTCATCTGCTTAAAAGAGACATACTAAGTGGGATATCGCGAACAAAAATCATGCCTTCTGGATTTACTTTGGAAGCGCTTCGTAATTAAATAATGCCTTCCGGAAGCGCTTCTGGGTAAGCACTATTTTTTGCTGGGCATACTCTTAGATTAAAAGGCTCATCAACAAAAAAATCTTTTTTTATTGCAATGTTTTCTATTTTTGTTAATTTTTACATATTTTGTACCAAGTGTTCGTTATATCGGGTATAAATGTTCCGAAAAATTCGTTATATAAGGTAGTGAATGCAAACAATTTGCTCGTTCGTTATATCACGTTTTCGTTATACGGAGTATTCGTTATACAGGGCTTTGACTGTACCAACAACATATACATTTTTTTTATGACAAACTCGTGCAAAATGCCAATGACACGGATGACTAAATTATTAATGACAAATATAAAAAACAACAATGTTTAAAAAAAAATGTATTAAAATTGTGATGAAAATTAAACAAAAAATAATTTAAATTGTTGTGGTATTTCAAATAAATTAGTCACATAACGATTTTTAATTTTCACATATTTAGTTAGAATCTTGTTCTACCTCAAGTCCAAAACCTAATATGATATTGTCATATTCGATTTTTTATTTGTTGCTGTTTAAAAAGTTTGATCATTTTCATGATAGACAACACAATTGTTTCATAGGCGTCACCCTAATCTTCAGTTGTAAGAAGTTGTTTAGCAATAAGAACAGTTGTTCACCAATAAGAACACGATGATTGTTTTAACTCATACCGAGACGTTACATACAATAAGCGAAATTTGAATAGTCGCATATAAACTTTATGGATTATTTATTTACTATGACAGTAAATTATTGATCGTTTCATATAAATATAATCATTGAAAGGTAAGTTTACACAATATATAATATTATTATTATAAACTTCATTTAACGGTACTTTTCCAAGTAAAACATCAAATTAAGAGCGAAATTTAAATAGACGCAGCTCTTAAATTTTAACTACTTTGGTTAAAGAGTTGGAGCAAAATTAAAGTGTTTGACATTTTTTAAGTATATTAAACTCTTTAACTGAGGAATGTCATACAAAATAAATATTTTTGAGCCTTTTCTATACAGATATGTACAAAAAGTTGCATTTTTTTTTATTTATTTTATTAATTAACAATCATATAATTACAAATTATATACTATTACCCTAACCGAGCACTAGCTACTATGGCCTTCGGCGCGTTGTAGCGAAAACAGACCGGTGCCTGTGGTGGGAATCAAACCCACAACCCCCGCACTGATAAGCCAGCACGCTACCAACTAGCCTACCGGGCGCACAAAAAGTTGGATAAAAACACTTTTCCTGAAAAAAAAAAATTGAAAAAAGATTTATTTGTAACCATTCTAGCATTATGGCCAAATCAGATAATATTGAACCAAAACTAAATAATTTGTTAAGGAAAATGTATTTTAACGAAAAAGACGAAAAATATACTTATTAAGCAAAGTTATTTTATAGGTGTAGTGATTTAACTTAAAAACCATTCAAAATACCAAGTTTTTAACATTTGCAAGATATTACATAATAAGTGTATAACAGCAGTAAAAAAAAATACTTATGCGACATTTTGCTCAAAATCTATGTTTTCTATCTGTTAAACATATTTTTTATCGCTTTCTTACACTTATTTCGATATACGAGTATTAAAGGTAATGTAGAAGACAATAATTTTTAAATATTGATAAGGAAAACTAATAGTTTGAATGATGTGACTGTGTTTTGGTTAATTTTATATATTTTCTTTTTACAATATAGTTTAATTAGTCTGATGATGAATTTTAAGTACTTACAATTAAAATTATTGAATAATGATTAAATACAACTTTGATATAATTTTTATTAAAAAAAAAAATAAAAAAAAAAAAATAATGAATAATTTTCATTTTCATTGCACAATTAAAGGTCGAAGAAAACATAATTTTTATTTTTAATAAAAATTATATCAAACTAGTATTAAAGACAAAGTACAGTCTAGTTTACTCGCCCTGGTTTTGTTTATAGACAAAACAAAAAATAAAAAGGAGAAAAAAGCAAAAAACGTGTATTGAATATCCACCATAGGTGGACCTTGCACATAACAAACAAGTTTTCAATTTATTTTTTGATCAATGGTTATAATCTTTAACTTCAAGCTCATATGTATATTAGTTCTCATGTAGTGAGTAAACTATATGAATGTTTGATGTTTGGCATGGGATTGTTAGTTACCGCTTTCAAAACGTGTTCTGATGATGGGAACCTAGAAAATTCCCGAAATAGATCTATCAACACATTCCTGAAAGGGTCAAATAATAAATTTGAAAACAAAAAACTCTATAGATTATTTGTTAGGACAATATCCTAATGAAGAAATATAGAGTATTTTCTAATGTCGTTGATCGATCGAAATATAGCGAAGAACGATACCGTCAAATTCAAAAACAATTACGAAATTTTATTAGCAAAGAAGAGCGAAGTAAGATGTGTTTGGATGAAGACATTATTTTTCCTAATCCAGTCGTTGCCCAACGTAAAGAGAAAACTTTTTCAAAGTGCACAAGCAAGTCTCAACAAAAAAAAATTTCCATCAATTGTCAATGAAACACCGAACCAAGAGTTAATGGTAGCGGCTAGCGTGAGTCTTTACAAGGCTGGAAAAAGAAGCGCTTCACAGGTTGTTTCAAAGTTATGTTCAGAATCTGCATTAGCTCCAAAAATGCTTAAATATGTAGACTCTGGACCAAAAACTCCTATACTCAAAAAGGTCATACAGACTAATGCAATATGGTGCCAAAGAACGAAACTGCAATATTTATAAAAGCTATGATATTTTGGCTTAAACTAACACTCCGTTTACCCCAGTGTGACATTCACGTAATTGAACGTTCAGCTGAAGTTGGTTTGCAAAGTCTTGTAGACTATAATGTTGCACGTATAATACAAGGCTAAACAATAATAGCGATTGCATAAAGTCAAGATTTAAAAGTGGCTGTGACGGTAGCAGTGGGTACTCGACTTACCGTCAACGTTTTAGTGTTTCTGATATTGGAGCAGTTGATGAGCATTTATTTTCTGTATGTATTGTTCCTTTACAAATTAAAAAAGGACCCGCAATACTATGACAAAGTAACCGGGTTTCTTCAACTCGGTTCTGCAGAACCATTAAAATAATTTTTGAAAAAAGAGTCGGAAGATTTACTTAGGGTTTTTTATTGAAAGTTACGAATCTGAATAATTTATTTTTTTTTTTTTTTTTTTGTAAACTGTAAATAAAATACGAAGCAGAAACCTTTTTTGTTTAAATTTACTCGTGAAATGAAAAAAATATTCTGACATTTTTTAATATTTTACGTACGGGTAAAAATATATATATGTATAACCAACTGACCGATTTTTTTTGTTAAGGGTCAAAGGTCATATGTACCAAATCCGTGGTTGAAGATGAAATATAAAAGAATGATTACAAATTAACACATATTTTTTAAAAAAATTTAAAAATATCGTTTTTAAGAAATTTCATATTAAACCACGGATTCAGTAAATGTGACCTTTGACCCTTAACGAAAAAAATCTTGTTGGATACAATTTTAATAGGAACCTCAATTGCTTTAAAATGAGATTTTGTTGAGTGTCGTTGCATAAAAATTGACAAAGATATGGCCAATAACGTAAGACTTCTAATTTAAGATTTTGATGATTTTTTCACTTTTCTTCGGAACTAGAGTTGTGTAGTTCGTGAACGACCTAGTTCAATATAACTAATCTTTACTTTGAACTAGTGAGCTAGTTCTCAATCTTCAGCTCTTTTAGGTCTTTAGATCTTTTTTGTTATTTGAGCAATATCTTTTCTTTTCTTTATGTTGCTTTTGAGTTTAATTTTGTTTTTTTTAATGTTGCCAGGTAAATTTTTTTTTTTTAATGTTAAAAAGAAGTGTTTAATATGAATAATTCACTTTAAAATGATGAAACTAACGATCTAACAAAGGATTAAACGAAATTGTCAAAGATCGATTGAACTAGAAGAGCTACCTAGTTCATTGAGTTCAATCGAACTACAAAGAGCGCTCACTCAAACGAACTAGATTGCTCAAGTCTATCCGGAACCATTTCTTCCAGCAATCCCAAAGTTTGTTTTTGTATTAACCATATAGAATACAGTTTTTATACCGAATTTCGTCAAGTTTGCAGAGGGTCAGGTTTAAAATGTTAATTTTATTGGTTGGTTATATATGGGTCTGCCCATATACTTAAAAAAACCAAACAAATTTTAAAAATTTAATAATGAATGGGTTATATTTAAATATAAAACATTCACAATTTTTTATATTTTTGAAGTTATTAAGAATGCGCCGCTAGATTGGGTATTTCGTCCACTGTGTAGTGGAGTCGAAAAAAAGTTTAAATTGTTCAATTAATTTATTTTTTTTATTTGAACTATTGCTAAACTTGCAAAACATAATGTGAACTTTTTTTTAATTAACTTAAAAAAATAATTTTGTCGGAACTCTTCGCGGACCTGGAATACTCTACGGAAAAAAACAAAAAATACAACAAAATCGATTATTTTTGAAATATTGATATTTTCTTAACATATTTAATAATTTTTAATACAGTAAACAATTCTAGAAACTTAATTGAATTAACAAAGTCTGATTTAGTTGTAAATCGATTTATAGTATTTACGCATTTTTAACTGTTAAATATTACTTTGGTCCTTCGAACAGAAAATATATGGCAAAAACTGCTCTAAATTAAATTCTTGATTTCTTAAATGTTTTCCATTTAATATTTCCATTTAATATTTCCATTAAATATTTCCTTCGTATCTTAAGTTTTCAAATTATAATTTATTGAAATTTAATATAAAGTAATCAAAATGTATGCATTACTACGAATTATTTTCAATTGATTTAATTGCCTATGGGAATTTTGACACCCCAAGCAAAAAGATTTTATGTAGTTGTATATGACTTTATACAATTATTTATAATGATATATTGCGAAATATATATTCACAGAAAATCATATAAAGTTAAATCTCAAATATATAATTATATCTATCTTTGCATTACACTTCATATAGTGCAATATATAAAAATATCTAATTAGGTACATATCGATCTATATATACCCTATTTTAAATGGGACCGGTTCTGTGTGTGCCACAAGATCGGTCCCTTCGTGCCATAGACCGGTCCTCTGCTAAACCCTACCCTATGTAAACAACTGGCAATTTTAACATTGGCTTGTCATAGGAGGGGGTCATTTGTCCTGCTTTAAACCACATAGTGACATGCCACGGGATTAACCAAAGTTAGGCATACCACAAGACTGTCGCAAAAGGGCCATATAGTATAAAATAAATGGGTAAAATTCTGGCCAACTGGCTTTTTCTTGTTAATAAGCATTCTGGTTAAGTGGTATGTCCTCCCTTTACCAGTCACATGATTGGTAATTTTAGGACAATTGACACTGCTTAACCCACTTCAGTATTAAATTATACCAGTCCTGTGATAAGTCCTTTAACCAGTCACTTTTAGGACAATTGACTCCTAATTCCCCATAGTGTATGGTTACATATGGTTTGCATGTAATTGCATATATTCGTATCCAATTATATTTAAATAGATATAATTTGATACATTTGGGCGAGGATAAAATTGATCAAATGCTAATTGATAAAATTCTGATTTAATTTTATCAAACATTATCTTATATCATGAAATTAGATCTAATTGTATATAATTGTATAACATTAGATCTAATATGATATTAATTAGATGTTCTCATGTTTCGGATATAATTATATATAATATCAAAATTCGCGACATATTTGTTTTTTTTTTGCTAGGGATATTTTATTTTTCATTTATACGTTTTTGTTAAAGAAAATATAGCATCAATAACGGAAAAAGATATGGGAAAAGAATTAAAGAGTACTTAACATAAACTTATGTCAACTGTGTTGTACGTATTGTGTAAAAAATAATGTCGTACTTATTTGTGTAAAAAGTTTTGTGTTTCAAAAGTTAGACTATAAACACACCATCAAGACATGTTTTGAAATGTAAAATAACTTGTGCCTGAATTTGAACTACACGCAAGGAAAAAAACATGGTTACTGGAACAATATTCAAAGAGAATCATACATTTTTCGATTTATGGTTGCTGTAACCATGTTGCTATGGTTGTGACAAACATATTATTTGTTTCTGTATCATAATATAATAATTAGATTACCATATTATGATTCCAAATAGATCTCAATATTATCATATTATGGTTCTGGAAATTTTTTAAAAATTATCATAATATGAGACCTACGGTATTCTGCCAGCATTTCGTTGAAGCTGGATTTAAAAGTTATGCATGTTTTTTTTTTTTAAAGTGTATTTATTTAAAAATTTACACATTTAAATAAACTTAGGTTTAAAATAATTTAAGTAATCAAATTGTCTCTGCGCTGAATAATAAGCTTTGTCAAATATTCTGTTAGCTATACAAGGTGATTCCAGCATAAAGCACTCATAAAAATAATGTTAAGACTACAATTTCACAATACATTTGTAATGGTCAAACCATGTTTGCCGCAATTTGCATCAAAACCATATTATTGTCCTAGTGATCATATTATGATTATGGAAAAGAATTTCTGTGTATTACCATATTAATGATTATTGCACACATATTATGATTAATTCTTACTAAAGACTTAAAAACAGGTGTGTTTGTTTAAATTTTTCTTTCATATTTTACTATATATTTTTTTCTTTAACAATATTTTTTTTTTTGCATAATTGCAAACACTGAAAAAGTAAATCACTTGTTTTTTATCACCTTACACTTAATTTGTAACACTTTAATGTCCATATAATAAACAATAACTTTATTTAAGGGGTAAGTGAAAATGTTTGCCTGGACTTCCGGGGTAGACCGGGTTAAGATTACAAACTTACTTTTCTTGAAAAAAAAAAAAAAAAATAGTTTTCTCTATATCATATTTATTAAGATTTTTATATTTATTTTACTTTTCTGTTTTTTTTTGAACATCTCCCTGAACGCGCCTTGAACCGAACCGAACCAAAACAAAATGATGTGCTAATTTAGACTTTTGTATTAAAATAGCTTTTACTAATAGTTGAAGCGCCTCCAGTTGCAATATGATGGAACTAAATGTTTGGTGTACACAAAACATTTTTGTAAAAATTATTGCATATTTTAAGGATCAAGAAAAAACATTTTATGAAAATTTCATTTATTTAATGAATTTTTCATTGATTTAATGAAAATAATTCATTAAATCAATGAATCCAACTTAATGGAAGACATTCATTAATAGTACAAAGGAAAATTCTATTAGTATGCCAAGTACGGTTATTAATGCCCAGAAGATCTATGAAGTGTCATTAATGTGGTAAATAATAAGTATGACCCTACTCTAGAACTTCCAAACCAAGAAACCAAGTTTTAAGAATAAAATAAAGAAAACAAAAATACTGCTACTGAATAATGATGACATGCTTTTGTGCTACCAACGTGCAATATGGAATATATGCCTAAAAAATTTATGAAAATTTATACCCTTGAGCATAAATATTCACATATTCTACATGAAATATTCCTAAGGATTTTATTTTCTATGGGAACGTCATCGAATTTAAGTGTCTCCAAAGAGCTATAAAAAATCTTTAAAAAAAAAATCTTAAAAAAAAATCTTAATACAAGAAAGTTTAATTCGAATAAAGAAAGCACAGCAAATATGAAGAGAAAAAAATACTGTGATTTCTAATGCAAAATTAATTGCCATTTAAACTGAGATTTCAGTTTGTCTCTTTTTCCGCTTTTGGCTCATAAAAAATGTACATGGGGTTATGTACACTGACAGAATTTTGTTCGGTGTATTAATGAAATCCATCCTAAATACAATAATTTTTTGATGATTTGTTCCCTGTTTCATATTTAGCTATTTCACTTTCCTGTTTTTTTACATCTCCCTGAGAGCGACTTCAACTTGCAGCCTCCAACATGCAAACAGTACCGCGTTACCGATTGACCTAAATAACCCCAACAACAAAAAGTGTTTCCCAGCAAAACCACACTTTACCAAATAATGGGTAAAGTAATGTATCGCCATAGGGCTCCACGCATTACAATACACCTTATTTCACTGATAAATTGTACAGGCGGCGAGCCTAAAGGTAATGTTTTGACTCATTGTCAAGTAGGGGGCTAAGTAACTGATTACTTATATGGTTACCAGGTTACAAACATTAATGATGCTATAAATAGATTTTCATAAAAAAATTATTAAAATTTTTGTTTATAAATTAAATAAATATCGTGTTCATGCTGGGATTTGAACCCAGTTTCTCTTGGTTGTGTGGCGAGAACTCTACCCACTGAGCTATCGTCACATATAGTGATGTGTTGCTTAAAATGTAAATGAATCGTTGTGCTTCCAGTTTTCGTTTGTGATGTTAAAAATATATACTTTACCATCATGATTACAAAAAATCACAAAGTAATGTGTTGAAAGATAGATTTTCAAAAAAATATAAACGTAAAGTAATAATATTTCATGCATTATGTAACTGATGATCGGTAAGTCATTATTTTATGTTTCGAAATAATGTAAAAGGTAATGCTGTGTCATTACAAGGTAATTCATGAGTGCACAATTATTGGTAAATCATTACTTTATGTTTCGAAATAATGCTTAATGCAAAGAGTGTCCATTACAAAGTACTGCATTTTATGTAACCCATTATCAGTAACGCATTATTTTTTGTTGGACATATTGATACAAGTAGGGGGATACATTACTAGGTAATTCATTACTTTATCGCACCCATTACCAACGTTTTGCTGAGTTATTTAGGCGTTTGTATGCACAAAGCTTTTTCCAATAGTTGAAGCACCTCCTTTTGAGATCTGACGGAACTAAATGTTTGGTGTAAAAAAAAAAAAATTATATAAAAATTATTGCATATTTTAAGGATCAACCAAAAACACTTAATGAATTTTTCATTAATTTAATGACAATTGTTCCTTAAATCAATGAATCCAACTTAATGAAATAAATTCATTAATAGTATGAAGGGAAATTTTGTCAGTGTATAGTCTACATTAAGGAAATATTGCCAATATTATTAGATTTATTAAGAAGTACAAGAAGAATATGAAAAGCCAAGACAGACACATCTCTAACAAGGGTGGCAACAAAATATTATGGCTTAAGTTTTCTATTTTTTTTTTTTTTTATGGATTTCTTTAGAGCAAAAATGCAGGGGGTTTGGTATTGGAATCAGTTTTTATGGTGCTTCATAATATTGAAATGAAATTGTTATTTCATTATTAAACAATAACAAGTTAAAAAAAATCTTTTCTTTTTTTGGCCATTGTTCACTATTTTTTAACTTGTTGTATGTTTTTTGTTTCAAGGATGTCTAAGGAATTGACTAAATATTTCTTGTGTTACACGACATTGATTGATGTATTGTTATCAATTATATTTTCCATAAGTTCTTTTCCTTTTCCTTTTTGTTTTCTATTTTCCATTATTAATCGTTGTTTTTACATTATGATATACATAGATTAATATTTATGGAAAAATAAATATTTTTTTTAACCCATTTTATATCACTCATCGATCCCATGGGAATTTTTTGACGAAATTTGTTAGGAAGATGTAATAGTGTCCCAATAAGTTTTTTTTCTTAAGTTTTTGTAGACTTATTGCGCACTTTAGCGGTGGTATTAGCTTTGCATGTACTTAACGCGTTAAGATTTTTTTTTAAATTATAACTTATTTGTTGGCAAAGGAAATATCTATCAAACCGTAATACTCAATTTGATCTATCGAATTTTCAAGATTTTTGTGAATTTTTGTAAAATTTTTGTGTTTTAAGACAGTTTTTTCAAGATTTTTGTATGGCAACAGTGTCGAATCAGTTTTTTTAATTTTTTTTTGTATGTTGAAAGAAAAAAGCTAATTCCTTTACACTAAAAAAGAAAATAACGTAATTATCTGAATATTAAAGTTTTTACAAGATTGGAGATTTCTTGATCTGATTTTTTAATTTTACATTTTTTTTTTTTACAAATTTTTCTCAGTCCATAAATATTCCCTATTTGGTCGTTTCGGCCTTCTTTCAATAAATTAATAACACATTTAAACACATTAAAAATGCATCGGACATGCGACTTATCAATTCTGATAGATCACGAACGACAACACCAGATTTTAATATTAAATCCGGTTTTTAAAATATTCGCGAATTTAACTTGTACCAAAAATTAAGTTTTTTCTTTAAAATTTCTTTTTATTTCATATAACTGAATAAACTACGAATAAATTTTAATATGAGTTTAAAGTATGGACTTTGAGCATTTAAAACAATCACCCCTATCGTGAATAAAAAGGAAAATGTTAGTTCCCATGTAATTTTCAGTCCCCCTCAAGTAAAAATTGGTATCGTGAATTTCCCCTGAAATTTTATTATGCTATTCACGAGTGAATGATTAGACAAATTGAACAAATTTGGAGGGAACTTTTATTCACGATTGGAATTGAGTGAAAAGGGAACACAATTCGAGGGGAAAAATATTCACGATAGGGGTGAATATCAATTAATTGCGATTAGGTGAAGGATGTAAAAATTGTATCTGTTTAATTATATGGTAAACCTGAAAAAATAGTTTTTTAAATTTTTTTAAATTATTTGTGTAGTAAACACTTCAAATTTTTACATGCTTTTTACTGCGTTATTGTATCTTCCTCCTATCTATAATTATCGGACCTTAAAAGGAGGTGTTGCTTTACAGCAACGACAATGTAAACGGGTTAGCATCCCTTTTTGTTGGTTGAGAAAAAATATTTATCAATTTGTTGAATACAAAAGGACAATTATAATTATTTTTTTTTTGTTTTAAATTTAAAACAACTGTTTGTAGTAAAGCTGTAGCTGCCATTTTATTTTTATTAGGGCAACATAAAAATTATTGTAAAAAGGAGTTTTTTTAGCGCTAAAAAACAGCTCTTCAGTTAATTTAAACTTGATCTCAAAATCTAAAAAAATTTCCTAAAACTTTTCCAAATAAAAATCGATCTTTCTAGAATTTTAGTTGAAATGCATCAATATGCTCTCGATTAAAATGCAGAATCGTCAATAAAATTCAAAAGTCAATTAAAATTAATACGCTTAGAATACTATGTCGATAAAGACTAATGCAATTGTAGTTAAAACCAAATGAAATTTCACTTGAAAAAAGGACGACTTACATTTCAGTAAATTTAACTAACATTGTCATTCGTTTTTTACTGTTGAAAAAACGAACCCCAATTGTAGTAAAAATTAACCACATATGCAGAAAAAAAATAAGCAAACATTTATTCCTTTTGTATTGTTTTAATAACAAAAAAAAAAAAAAAACGCCTGTATAAAATGAACGTAAAATCATAATACAGTAATTTGATGTGGTTTGTTTTTTAAATGAACTACAATTGTATTCAAAACTGAAATTTCTTCTACTGTTTTTTCACTTAAAAATAATGATACAGTATGAAAGTAATGAGATTTTTAATGACAATTGCAAGTACTTGGCATTACCAAATAGGTACTTATATCACCACTTATTCTACACTGAGATAATTATTCATTAAATAAAAACCAGACGTAAGCGACACTTTGTTGTCACGAAATATGTAAACAACCGAAAATCGTGGCTCTTACTTACGTCTTTTTGTAGGATAGGGCTCGAAATGATCATCATGAGTTTCTTCATAACATATTATGCTTTGTTAGCTAAAGTTGTTGGCCATGCAAAAATCTTTGTATAGAAATTTTGATACTCTTCTGGAATGTATTTTTCTATTGTGTTTCAAATCTAGATTCACGTCTTGTCACAAGAACTGGTGTAGACTTAGAAAATGTGAGATGTGATACTTGGGTATTCCTTTGAATTCACAGATAGCACCACAAGAGAGAATTATCTTCATTTCAGTAATGCATTTCTTCATAGCTTTAATGAATATTATCACTGGAACTAGTAAATTGAAACTTTTTAAAGAATCTATGAAACAGGTTTCATTAAAGTCAATGTTTACGAAATGTTTGTAGAATTAATGAAAACATTCATAAAACTAATGAATCATTGCGACAATGAAACGTTTATAGCATTTATGAAACAGTTTTATAAAATTTTTAATTATTAAGAAATTCTTTGAATTACAACTCTTCATGAATGTCTTGAAAAATGCATTGGAACTATGCCAATGAACCGCTTTTTTGATTTTTTAAACCATTTCATAGAAGTCTATAATTAATACAAAATTACATTGAATTAAAAAGCACTTTATAAAATATTAACTAAAATTTGAAATGTATGAAAATTAGTGAACTTATGACATTTTATGAAAAATAAATAAGTCAATTAATTTCATAGCTCTAAAGAAAATTTTAATTAATTTTATGAAGATATATTTTATGTTGTTAATTTTGTTTTATAAAACTATGAAATTTTAGGAAAAATTTCTTAATATTAATAAAATTTCTTGGATATGATAAAATTCTTCATTAAATCTTCGCAAAAGATGCTATGAAATTGTTTCATTAATATCATGAAGGAGAATTCTTTCAGTGCACCATTTTTTTGTCTATAATTTCATGAGTTTTGGGCCTTCTTATTTTAAAACTTTCACTTAAAGGGTCATAAGTCCAGAACTCGTGCCATTTTCATACAGATTGTTATAAAATATGGTTTGTACACCCATAGAAACCCAGAAATAAGTTTAATCAATTTTCATCTAATGTAACAATTTCAGCAATATTTATGAAACATTTCATAAACAACAACAATTATCCAATATACCATATCATGGTATCCATGAACTATTTTCTACACAAAAATATTGAAATCCTTACTAATACAAAATATCCTTCATATATATAGTGAAACATTTAATAAATATGATGAATTTTAAATTTTTTGTATGAAATGTTTCATAAATACTACAATATGAAACTTTACTTTGGAAGAAAATCTATGAAACATATCATAAATATGATGAAGCTTTCCTTTGAGTGTAGTACTTGAGACGTAACATTTTCACAGGGAATATGTAAAACCTTTCGATCAATGAAATGGTGCAAAAAGAAGTAATATTTGAAAATAGTGCGACTCGTGCCCTTTTCGAAATGACGGGTTCAATTCATCCCACATTAAATTTGTGTGCTATAGCTTAGATTTTATTTTGTAACTACACTGAGGGAATTATCTTCACTTCAGTAATGAATTTATTGATAGCTTTATTGAAAATTGTCACTGTCCATTGAAACTTTTCATAGAATCTATGAAACAGGTTTCATTAAAGTCAATGTTTATGAAATGTTTGTAGAATTAATGCAAATCTTCATAAAACTAATGAATCATTTCGACAATGAAGCGTTTATAGAATTTATGAAACAGTTTCTTAAAATGTTTTAATATTAAGCAGTTTCCTTGAATTAATAAATATTTTCATGAATGTCTTGAAAAATGCATTGGAACTCAGCCAATGAACCACTTCATATGATTTTTCAAACAATTTCATTGAAGTCAAAAATTAATCAAAGGCTGCATTGAAATAATAAAACACTTTAAAAAATATGTTGAACACTTGAGAATTAAATCATAAAGCCAAAGTTCGCAATGTATAAAAATTAATGAAATTATGAAATTTTATGAAAAAATATAAAAATTAAATCTTTCAAATAATTTCATAGCCCAAAAAAAATTTTCATTACATTTATGAAGAGATAATTTATAAAATCGCATGAATTTTTTTTATGAAACTAATAAATTTTATGAAAAAAAGTTTATAAAAAATTTCTTAATCTTAATGAAATTTCTTGAATATCATATTTGATATAATTTTTATTAAAAATAAAAATTATGTTTTTTCGACCTTTAATTGTGCAATGAAAATGCAAATTGTTCAAGTTCGAGGCCATACTCTATATTTCTTTATTCGGATAGTGTCCAAACAAATAATCTATAGAGTTTTTGTTTTCAAATTTATTATTTGACCACGTTCAGAAATGTGTTGATAGATCTATTTCGGGAATTTTCTAGGTTCTCACATTTGAAAAAAAGTGACAATCCCATGCAAAACATCAAACATTCATATAACCTGGTTTTCCCACTAAATGAGGACTAATATATGAGCTCGAAGTTAAAGATTATCACCATTGATCAAATATAAATCTAAAACTTGTTCGTTATGTGCAAGCTCTACCTTTGGTAGATATTAGGGTATTCAATTTACTCGGGTTTGCTTTTGTTCGAGTAATCGAGTAACTCGATTTTGAGGTTTTTAATTTACTCGAGTAGACGAGTAAGATTTTAAAATTGCTCGAATAACTCGAGTAACTCGAACAATTTTAATACTTTAATTTTATTTTCCAAAAACTCACATTTTTGTAAGTTTTTATATTTTATTAGTACTAATATAACATACATATATATAAAAATTAACAAATTAATTAAAAATTTTAGTAAAAAGTATATCTAAAAGAGAAAAACGTTTGCTAAGATCATTTATTATTGCGACAGTTTTGTCTCAGTACACTCTAAGCAAAAGCGTTATTATATCAATGAAATTCTTTATAAATATGTTGAAATCTTCATTGATTTTCTTTCAATATAACTGGTTCATAAATATGTATTAAACTGTTTTATAAAAATATTTGTATGGTGATCCGTTTTGTAATTTCACTCAGACTTGACACAGTTTTGTTATATTAGTGTGTTAGTACTAAACGAAAAAATAGTCCATTTTGTCCTATCATTTTGGGATTTTGAGACATGTAATTTTTCTAAAAAAATTATAAAGAAGTTTTGAAACAACTTTCATGAATATTTAAGAAGATTTTCATCATATTAATGAAAACTTCATTACTTCTATATGTAAATTTTAATATGTGGAAATTTTGCGTAGGATCGCTATGAATTTCCATATAGGGCTTTTAAAATTGGCTTGTTACAACGACATAAAAGGGACCAACAAAAAGTTTTTAGTAAATGACATTTAAAAATTCCTTTTTGAAAATATAGTATTTATATGTAGTTTCTTTAGATCAAATGGCAACTAAATTCAAAAAAAAAAAATAATGTTTGATCCCACTTTTAACCCTCACCCCAGTCCTAGAACTTGTCTCTTTAAAAAATATCCAAGTTTCTTTGATATCGGAGTTTTTCGCATTAAGTTCTTCGTTTTTCGTAATATAATTTCTTTAACAGTGCTCACTTAATATAAAAATACACTTAACATTTAAATATTCAATATAACAGTCACATTATTTTATACAAAATATTAAAAAAATATAAAATAGTTCATATTTTTAAATTACTCAAGTTACTCGATTAATCGACCAAAATTGTTCGAGTTATTCTTTACTCGAAATTGGCCACTTCGAATTACTCGAACAATTGTTCGACATCATTTCATCGATTAATCGAGTAACGGTTAACCGATTGAATACCCTAGTAGATATACAATACACGCTTTTGGTTTTTATTCACCGTTTTATTTTTACACTTGCCTATAATGAAATTGGATACAATGAAATTCTTCAATGAATCTACTAAAAAAAATTCAACGAACTTGTTTCATTATTATTATGAAGGATAATTCTTTCAGTGTACTAAAAAACCCTATTAAATATTTACCTTTTATGATATGAATTTTTTTAATTAACATTTTTCCTTTTCTGATTTCTTTTTAGGTAAGCCACTAACATATTTAAACGAATAACTATTATCGTAAGTATTACAGTCTATTTATTTATGACTTTGTAATTTAATGTAAATTTAATTTTACAATTTAACAAATACACACAAAAGATATTTTACAATTTTTACAATACATTATCATTCATTGTCTTTTCACTGAACAAAAAAAAACTCCAAACCCAAACCACCCTTGTCTTGTCATGTTCAACTTTTAAGATCAGATTAAAAATTGTAAAATTTTGTTCTTCTTTACAACTTTTACTGTGGAGATGTCCTTTTGGCGCTTACTCCGGCTACATTTGACTAATTTATGCGACAGCACAACAGCAATTTTTCAACAAATATAAAATTTACATATGGCCTGCTTTGGTAAAATACATGAAGGAAAGAAAGTTTTAAAGGAAAACACTCTGTTACTATAACAGCAAGAAAATGAACTAAGGAAGGACGACTGTTGAAAGTACTAAAATGTAAATGAAAGGATATTTTTTTAAGTTGTGCGATAATAATCCTGTAGAAGAATAATGTTTGATGGTAAAATATACACGAAAAATAAAACAACAAAATTTATTTATAAATAACAATTTATGTTAACTACGAAAATATGGTAACAACTAACACCAACAACAACCAACAACTACGATGTGTTAATGACGTTATTTGTCAGCCAGTCATCCATGTATCTACAACGACCACAAAGACGACGAACAAAATATTATGAGTAGAAAAACTTGCTATTATTACCACAAGTGTAAATGTGGTAATGAGCAGGTATTTAACATTTTTACACAATATTTTATATGGTGTAATGCCAAATGAAATCCTTGAGAATCCTTAAAATGAGCAATTTAATGTAGCGACAATAGTCGTCACAACTACGACAACATCAGCAAAGACGACAACTGTACAAAGGTGATACAAACAACTTCAGACAGAATAGAGAACATCATTTGCATTCCTAATTGCTTGTAGTTTGTTAAAAAGATTATATAATTTACAACGATTTTTTAACCCTGTTATGTCTTTAATATATTTTTTGTTCATAATTTTTCGTATGCAGTCGAATTTTCGTAAAAGTTTTATAAAATCGGCTTAGATATGTTATAGGCCTCTTCTATGTAAATTAAAAAAAAATTTTATAAATTATTTATCAACAGGATTCGTTTACGTCAAACGCTCAATTTGTTAATATTGCTTGCGCAGCTGGGCTAGCTAACAGTAAAGTTATATTTTTTAAATGTGTATTTTAATATAAATGAAAGCAAACACTACAATAAAAAAAAGAAAATAATAATGTTTAAGAAAGAACACTCACACTACAAAAAGACAAAGTATAGTGTAGTGATATATCCTCGTTGGACCGGTCACGAGATAAATCCTTTGAGGTCAATTGACTTATATTTTTATTTAGATAGGAAAATTAAAGCGAACAATTTCAGATAAAATTTCGTTTAAAATTAACCTACGGGAAAAAGAAGCGGATTCGGAATGACACTCAGGTCAGGCAGGGCCAAAAATTACAAGACCGGACCTTGCTTATACTTCGTTGTGAAATATGGTCTGGTCACTTTTACATGTCATTGTCATGGAAGGTTGACAATTGAAACATTTTAAACACCTTGTGACGTGTTAGGTGGTGTGACTAAGAATTCCTTTTAAAATTAATAAAAAGTACTTAGAAATTAACTAATATCCAGTAGGGATCGTTTACAGAATGTCCTGCTTACAAGGCAAGCACTCTACCATATGAACTAATGTTGCATATTGGTTGGCTAAGAGCAAAGTTATATTTTTTTGCGTGTGTGTTCAAATACAATAGAAAATTTAGACTTAACTAATAAAGAAACTTCATAGATCCGCTTTTAATTTTTCAACCAATCTTAACGGATACATACGTTGCTTCAGGAAGAAATCTAATCCATGAAAATCAGTAAGCTAACTTACTGATTTTCAGGGATTACTTTTTGCGATTCACTCCTCACCTAAGTTTTGTATGTTTTAGATCTGTTCTCTGAATTTTTTATGGTAACTAATGAGGAGACCTTCAACGCCATTTGGGTATCAACTTTTTGTGATAAATGTGCTGCGTTGACAAGTAAATCCAATTTGTTTTTTGATCACATTTACCTTTGTATTAAAGGATCCCATGTATCATGTTCCATCCCATGCATGCGGCTCCATCAGTTAATATAAAGGGGAATTTCATACGCCTCCGTGTACATAAAGCAACAAACACATGCACTTGCACATCACGGCATATGAAATTTCCCTGTACATTACTTGCTGGAGCCATGTATATACTACACTCATAGAAACAAACCTGTAAAAATAGAAAACAGCTATTAAAAATTAGTTAAAAACAAGCTTTGAAAATAAAAACTGTTAAAATTAGCAGCTTTTTTTTTACTGAAAGAGAAGCAACACTCTCAGGAAATTCTTCCTATTAATTAATGGGTTGCTTTCTTTGGAAAGGGTATAGTGGAGAGATGAAAGGTGGTGAAAGATGAAGGGCTTCAAACATGGCAACACTGTAATTGCGCGAGATGATAAGTCTTAGAACAGTTGTTGCTCGCCACCTGATGTAGAGTTGGCGAATTTATTGAAGCTTTTTGTTTCATAGCCCTGATTCATTATTTGACTTCGGTGGGGTTAAGTGCTATGCGAACACCGAAGGTGGGCGCTGCGATACATATAAGTGATAGAAAACTCATACATATTGTTTTTCTAAATTGATGAAATTATCAAAATAATCTGTTAAAATCAACAAAAACATTTACTTAATATTAGTAGACAAGAAAATTTAAAATTTTTAAAGTTTTTTTTATTCAGCAATCTACAATTTTTTAGCAAATCTTTCTGTTGATTTTAGCAAAATTGTTATTTGCATTCTACTAAATTTGAGGTAAATAAAGAAAAAAATTTGTTAATATTATATTTTTGTTAGCTATTTTGAGTCTACAATTATTTAGTAAAAGTTTTTGCTAATTTTACAGTGTAAAATGATATTTTCAATTAACTAAATATAGCTAAATTTTGTAGCAATTTTTTCGGCAAGCTCATTTTTAACTAATTTTTGGTAGCTTTTTCTGCTATTTTTGCAGATTTATTTCTATGAGTGTAGATACTGTTAAAACTTAAATTATAATTTCAAACACTTTCAAAAGTTGTGAAATTTGTTAAAATTAAAAAAAATCGCCGAAATAAAAAAAGTCACTCAAATTAAAAAAAATCGCCTTAAATGAAAAAACATCTCTAATATTGAAAACTCCCAAAAAAAAATAGAATTCGAAAATTTTAAAAAAATATCGCCGAAATTAAAAAATCTTGAAAATTAAAAAATCACTGAAAAAAAATGTTTTAAATAAAAAAAAATAAAACACCAAATTTACAAAAAAAAATCTTTAAAATCGGCAGCATTAAAAAAAATCACTAAGATTGTAAAATATAAATATATTTAAAAATCACCAAAATAAACAAAAATCGTCAACATTTTAAAAAATAAACTCTAAAACTTAAAAAAAAATTTTAAATATGGGTAAAAATTGCTCAAATTAGAAAAAAACGTCAAAATTAAAAAAAAAAAAAAAAACTACAATAAAAAAATCTTTTATAAAAAATGTGCCAAAATTGAAAAAAAGCGCCAATCGTTAATATTGGAAAAATCGACAACATTTAAAAACATCCACTAAATTGATGAACATCCACAAAATTAAAAAAAAAAACGCCAACTTAAAAAAACCGCTTAAATAGAAAAAAATACTAAAATTAAAAAAATTTCCTAAATAAAATTTAAAACGTCCATATCTCAATTTTTTTTTTTTTTTAATTTTTGTGATTCAGGCGATTTCTCAATTTTAACGACTTTTGATATTTTTGTTTTTCATTATTTTGACGAGTTTTTTTATTAGCGATTTTTCCAATTAAATTATTTTTTAATTTTGACGATTTTTTTTTTTCAATTTGGGTTAATTTTTAAATTTAGACATTTTTTCATTTGTTGTCATTTTTAGAAATTTTGTATGTATCAAATTTGTTTTCAATCTAACATTTAATAAATATTATTAAGCGTTTAATTGAAAGTTAATTTAAAAACAAACAAAAGTGTAATTGAAATTTTAGTGACAATTATGTGGTCTGTGTAAGTGGTATGCCAAAAATTTACCAGGCATGAGGCCAGTGTAATAATTGCCATTGCCTAATCTCAAATTTTACTAGTTCTGTGACAAATGCATGACCCGCTTCGGAATAAAAAAATATCTGTGGCGCAAAAAGTGTGAGTAATCGAATTAAAAGAAATTTGCTCGCCTTTTCAAAAATTAATTTTCTTTGCCGATTCATAAAACGTTGACCAAACTATAGTTATTTTAGAAAATTTTTAAATTTATAGTTTCTCTAACTTTTAAAATTTTTAATTATTAAAACTATTTTTAAAGTCTAACAATTTTGCATTCCATCCTAAATCCTTTTGATTATTTACCTTAAATAATTGTATGTGTTGACCCATACATACTCACTATTGTTGCAATAGAATGTTCATACTTGCATTGTCATGTTTTTCTTGCCACATCATCAAATTTGTTAAAACAAGTATGAAAATCTTGTTATACAAAACTATAAAAAGTTGTTTTATTTGTATGATGTTTACAATATGTTTTTGTTTTACAAAATAATTAATTGTATTTATATATCAACTACAAAATACTTATAGCAGGCGAGGATCCCGGGGGGTGGAACATGGAATATTTCTTCCCCCACACCCAAAAAAAAAAAATAAATTAAAAATAAAATTGTTTTAATACAAAAATGTTAATGAAATTGAACTTCAACTTCAACTTCCCTCCTCAAAACCTTTTGCTGAATCCGCGCCTGACTTACAACTACTATTACAAAAGTTCATTTTGTATTTGCTATAGTTGGTCTCTTTATATGTGTATGTAGTTGTTAAGACACTCTAATCAAGATGTTGCAAGAAAAATTCTAAAGGAAAATAAAACAACATCATGTATTTAGGTGTAATGAAACAAACCACTTTTGTAAAATTTCTAATAAATATTATAGACTTAATAATAAAACAATGTAAAAATAAACTTCCCAATGAAAACAGTTCCGTTATAAAGGATGGACACGAAAAAAATGTATCATTTTGAAATCTTAATATTATTCAAACAATACCCTGCAGGAAGCTTGGGGTCAAGTGTCTCCAAGTCTGCACTTTTGTCTACTATTTTGTTGACATTGTCAACTAAGCGTCTACACTTTTTACTTTATACTACTACTTACTTTATACACTAGTGAATTTTTGGTTCCAATGTCTACATATGGTCCCATTAGAACTAATTAGTAACTAGTGAATCTATTTTTCTTATGTCTACATGTGGTCACATAAGAACTAACGAGTCACTAGTGAATCTTTGGCCCAATGTCTGCATATAGTCCCATAAGAACTACCTAGTCACTAGGGAATCTTTGGTTCCAATGTCTACATATGGTCCTATAACAACTACCTATTCACTACCTAGTCAATAGTTCTAATGTCACTAGTGATTTTCAATGACACGTACATGTTAAATGTCTATAGCAAATTACATTGCCTGGGGAATATTTGGTTAGTAGTACTGGTGACACAGTCAATAGTGAATCAATACTTTTTCACTATTGACATTTCCTGCAGGGTAGAAACAAATCTGATATTACAATTGAGAACAATACTCTAAAATTGTTGCCCATATGTTGCGAAATTTGGCGAATATTCGTTTTTTCGCTCTAAAACTCAATTTTACATTATGGACACTAATAATTTAAATTTTTTGAATCTGTTTACGTAAAAAAAAAAACAGATTTTTGTAAAAATGTTGTTTGCTAAAATTCCTTGATCTTAAGATTTTTGACCTTTTAATTGTTTTTTTTTTATGTGACGACGTAAACTACTTTTTTTACTCGTAAAATAATATTTATTCTAATAATTTTGTTTTTTAAAGTGCAGTTTTTCTTAATTTTTACTTTTGCTTTTTTAGAATATTTTTTTAGCTTTAAAAATATTAAATTTTGCTCTTTTTTTGTCTTCTCTGATTATTATATATAAAAGTGAAATAGTTGGTATTATATGTGCTTATATATATTTATACACGGAAGTATATATGATCTGATATATAGCTCTATCGATTATATATAATGAAATAAAAAAAATCAACTCATATTATAACCTAAGATATAATGATATATGAAAAAATTTTCGTGAATATTAAAATGAGATGTAATTAATGTAACTATATATAATTACATCTGATACTAATATTTACGAAAATTTCTAATACAACGCTATATATTATCATATAAAATTATATCTTAGGTTATATATAAGTTGATTTTTTTTTATCTCATTGCAACATATATAATTATATCAGCATATATTAAGCTATAAAAGTATATATAACAACTTTTTTCGTCGGGGAATATAAGCACATATACTAAACTACTAGCGGGCTTTGCCCGCTACGTTGTTAGCGTGCCTTAGACCTAGTTTTTGGGATGATGGATAACTTTTCAGTTTGCCCACTATCTGTGTACCAAAATTTAATAAAATCCTTTAAGCCATATAAAAGATAACAAAAAGTGGGCGTAAAACTGCCACGCCCACCAAGTCTTAATCTATTATAGCAAACAGTGCTTATGAGTCATCCCAATATCTGTGTACCAAATTTCAATAAAATCTGTTCAGCCATATAGAAGATAGTGAAGATGTGGGCGAAAAAGTGACACGCCCACAATATCTAAATTTGATATAACTTAAAGTGCTTATCTGTGACATCTCTTTCTGGGTACCAAATATCAATTGCATCGGTAAAGCCATATCGAAAATAGTGAAAAAGTGGGCGTAAAAGTGCCACGCCCATCATATAAAAATTTCATATAGCCTATAGTTCCTTCCAGACCGCCCACTATCTATGTGTCAAATTTGAATAAAATCGTATCGAATATAGCGAAAAAGTGGGCGTAAATGTGCCACGCCCACAATATCTAAATTTTATATAACTTAAAGTGCTTATCTGTGATATCTCTTTCTGGGTACCAAATATCAATTGCATCGGTAAAACCAAATCGATAATAGTGAAAAAGTGAGCGTAAAAGTGCCACGCCAATCATATAAAAATTTAATATAGCCTATAGTCCCTTCCAGACCGTCCACTGTCTATGTGTCAAATTTGAATAAAATCTGTAAGCCATATAAAAGATAACAAAAAGTGGGCGTAAAACTGCCACGCCCACCATGTCTTAATCTATTATAGCAAATAGTGGTTATGAGTCATCCCAATATCTGTGTACCAAATTGGAATAAAATCTGTTCTGCCATATAGAAGATAGTGAAGATGTGGGCGTAAAAGTGCCACGCCTACAATATCTAAATTTTATATAACTTAAAGTGGTTATCTGTGACATCTCTTTCTGGGTACCAAATATCAATTGCATCGGTAAAGTCATATCAAAAGTAGTGAAAAAGTGGGCGTAAAAGTGGCGCGCCCATTATATAAAAATTTCATATAGGCTATAGTTCCTTCCAGACCGCACACTATCTATGTGTCAAATTTGAATCAAATCGTAACGAATATAGCGAAAAAGTGGGCGTAAATGTGCCACGCCCACAATATCTAAATTTGATATAACTTAAAGTGCTTATCTGTGATATCTCTTTCTGGGTACCAAATATCAATTGCATCGGTAAAGCCATATCGAAAATAGTGAAAAAGTGGGCGTAAAAGTGCCACGCCCATCATATAAAAATTTCATAAAGCCTACAGTTCCTTCCAGACCGCCCACTATCTATGTGTCAAATTTGAATAAAATCGTATCGAATATAGCGAAAAAGTGGGCGTAAATGTGCCACGCCCACAATATCTAAATTTTATATAACTTAAAGTGCTTATCTGTGATATCTCTTTCTGGGTACCAAATATCAATTGCATCGGTAAAGCCATATCGAAAATAGTGAAAAAGTGGGCGTAAAAGTGCCACGCCCATCATATAAAAATTTCATATAGCCTATAGTTCCTTCCAGACCGCCCACTATCTATGTGTCAAATTTGAATAAAATCGGTTCAGGCGTTTGGACGTGATGCTCACACAAACAAACAAACAAACAAACAAACCAACAGTCATTTTTATAATATTAATAAGGATAATTGCATGCTTGCACACTTGCACATGAGTTCAAAATATAAAAATGTAATACAAACAAAAAGTAACACTTATGGAAAAAGATACATAATGTATGTGTATTGGTATTTAAATTTAATACCGAAGTGTATGTACATACATATGTGTGTGTGCATTTTCTAAGTGTTTATTTGTATTTATTAGTTTTATTTATTCTAGTAAATAATATTTTATTATATTGTTGCAATTACTTGTAGTATATGCATTTTGCCTCAACTTGTTGTAAACATATTTGTGCAAAACATTGTTATATGTACTATTGTTTGTTGTATCCAGAGCAGACAACAAAAGAAGCAAAAAAAGAGAAAAAATATGGTAAAAAAAGCAGAAGTAAAAAACTTGGAAAAAGCACATTTTTTTTTTAAACAAAGCTAAAAATAATGGAATAAATTATTTGTTGTGCGTAAAAAAAGACAGAAAATCTTAAAAAAAAAAATTCGTTAAAACCCAAAAAATTTCAGGAAAAAGCTGTTTTAAAGTTAAGTTTATAAATTTAAAAAACCCGAATGTGAATAAGAACAAAGGTTGCCATTTTAACTATTTACCGACTAGATCTAGCGATTTTTTTCTTCCTAGCTATTTTGAGTCATTTATTTTTATAATTATTTTCAAGACTTCGCGTTTTTTATTCCTATGTGTTATTAAGGTGCCAATTAAGCTATTTTGCAGCTGAACTTTATGTTTATTTCATTAAGCTATACATTAATACCAGGCCGGAAGATCCTTGCCATTTTTATTAGATGTTTTTGAAAATTTTAAATGTGTAAGATTAAAACTAAAATTAAAATTTTTTTTCTGTCACTAATGTTGCCACATTTTTAAAAATGTTGTAAATGAAAGCCGTATTGCTTTCAAGTTTGTTGTAAAATTATAACACACATTTTCACTTATAACTTGTTTAATTTAAAAAGCTAACTTTTTGTTTCATCGCGTCAAGTACCATATACATCTTTTATTGAAAAAACTGCAATTTAGCTGCATTACATTCGAGTGGGGGTGATTGCTAAACGGTCATGACTTGGTATTGTTACGTTTGTCATGTAAGAAGAGCGTAGGTTTGATACTTACAGCCGCAGGTTATTAAAAAAATTTATCATATAGTGACAATCTGACAATTACAAGACACAAATATAATAATACAATTTAAATGGAAAATCAGTGATGACGTCTGCCCATAAAAAGGCAGAAACTAGTCCAGTCTGATTTAAAAATTAATAGTGTTTATATTTTTTACAGAAAAACGTTTATTCTTTTTCTTAACTTCAACATATCTAAACTTTTTTTTTTTGAAAAATAAATTTTTGTTCAAAAAATAATTTGTTAAGCTATAACATAAAGGGAATGGAACCAATTAACTAAAAAACGGTACAAATGTATGGGAAATCGTATTTCGGTTTGCGTCGTATTTCTCCGGTCTTCATTACCGACGATTAACGGGTATTAGTGTATATTTTAAATTGCTTTCAACAAACATTTCCGTCGTTAGAACTGTCCCTAATTGGTAGATTTCACTGTTTATATATGTATATTAACGAAACTTGATAAGCCACATTTTATTTTTGGTTTATTTTTGCCTTTTAAAGTTGGAAAACATAGAGAAATGTGAATATAGCATGACTTTTATACTCTAGGTTCTTCTGGTAATTATTTAAGCTAGACTTCTACCAAAAAAAAATTAATGGATGTCTATAAAACAGCGAAAACTAGAAAATAGTCAAAGTAGCTTATCAAGTTTTTACAATTAGCCCTTCAATTATATTTTCTAAATTTATATAAATTTATTGTTAATAAATACTTTTGGTTTTATACAAGTTTTTTTTTTTTCTTTTATTGGTTTTCTTATTGTTTGTTATTTTGGCAAAAAATATACAAATTTGTGGTAATTTCTATGATTTGAAAATTTTATATTGCCTACTTTTAGGAATACATACTACTATATAATAAAATGTATGTATATTTTGAATTTTGCGGTTATTACAGAAATACAGGGCTTCATAGAAATATCTACAATTTCGCTTTTGTAATTATTTCTTAAACTACAGAACCGACAATTATTTGTTAAACTATTAAAAAGACACTTTTGAAAGAAGACAATTTGAAAAGAAAAAGAAAATTAACGATTTTTTTAATTTAATCCTATTTTATTTTTCAATTTTTATTTCGTTAATTTTATAAATTTTGGCATTTTTTAATTTTTTTGTTGTGTGTTAAACTTGTTGTAGTTAAACCGATAACAAATTTTGTCTACCATTTCCAATTATATCAACAAAAATTTGTGGAAAGAACTTCATCTTGTTTAGCATTTTTGTCTTTATTATAATAAAACAAAATAAACGACATTTTAGAAGCAGTATTCCATGTACTATATTTAAAGAAACTTTTTCATTTGCCGTATGAAATTTAAAATAAATAATATGAAATTTTTCATTAGATTTTATGAGAAACTGCATTAATTAATTGAAAATTGTCAATGGACAATTCATAGATATAATGCAAAAATTAAATGACAGCATGCATATGATTCCCTCAGTGTAGAACAATTGTGGAATGAGAAGTCAAATTCCCTTAAATTATCTATAGCGTGACTGGTTACAGTTGGACCTATCGCTAAATTAGAACAATTTGCAATTGCTATAAGTTAAAAGATGTCAATTATATTGAAACTGGTCCTGTGACTACACTGAGAGAATTTTCTGCTGATATTAAAGAATTTTTGCATTAAAGCAATGAAGTGAAACTGGAACTCGTCCATTGAAACTTTTCATTAAACTAATGCACTTGTTTATTTTATATTTATATTTTTATGTTTATTAAAAGTTTCATTTACTTACACAATGAAGAAGTTTCATCAAAAACTTATTTTCATAAAAAGTATAAAGCTTATCAGCTTTTTCTAATTATTTTTCGTCCACTAAAATTCTCTCTGTGTAGTGAAAAGAGGATGTATCACTTTACAAGCGCCAACATTTAACTTTTTTTTAAATTTTATTTACATACTTTTAATTTGATTTTTTTTTAATTGGTTTAGTTAATTTATTTTTAATTTTCTATTTGAAAATTATTAATTCTTCCATTTTTACTTCCTAATTTACAAATGCATTTTTAAGTTATGTTTATGGACAAAATTGTACGAACAATGTATTTTGTAATAACTTAATTGCACAATTAAAGGTCGAAAAATACATAATTTTTATTTTTAATAAAAATTATATCAAACATGTATAAAAGACAAAGTACAGTCTAGTTTACTCCTCCTGTTTTTTTTTATAAACGAAACAAAAAATAAAAAGGAGGAAAAAACAAAAAACATGTATTGAATATCCACCAGAGGTGGACCTTGCACATAACAAACACGTTTTCAAATTATTTTTTCATCAATGGTGATAATCTTCAACTTTTAGCTCATATATATATTAGTTCTCATGTAGTGATTAAACTAGTTTATATGAATGTTTGATATTTGGCATGAGATTGTTACCGCTTTCAAAACGTTGTCTGATGATGGCAACCTAGAAAATTCCCGAAATAGATCTATTAACACATTCCTGAAAGGGTCAAATAATAAATTTGAAAATAAAAAAACTCTATAGATTATTTGCCCTCGAACTTGAATAATTTTCATTTTCATTATAAAATGATTATTAATTTTCGTTTAAGGATTCTTTAATTTAAGCAAATTTTTTTATTAATTAGTTTTTTCACTTTTAAGTGTAAATATAATATAATTTGGTAAATTTTAATTTGTAATTAAATTCGAATTTTGATTTTTATATATTTTTTCCAGTTTTTAATGATTTTTAAATTTTTTTATTGTGGTGACTGACATTTACATTAAAAATAAAGAAACTGTATTACAACCCAAATAACTACATATTTTTAAAGCAGAAGTTTCCTGAGTGTATTTTTAGTTATCTAGTTTATTTTAAAAGCCACATCAGGGAACTTATGCTTTAAAAATATGTAGTTGTTTGGGTTGTAATACAATTTCTATATTTTTAATGTAAATGTCAGTCATTTGTAGAACAAATTACATTTTTGACTATCCTTGTAGTTCATTTAAGAAAACAAACCACATCAAATTACTGTTTTATGATTTTACATTCATTTTTACATTCGTTTTTTGTTATTTAACAAAATAAAAAAAAAAAATGTTTGTTAATATGTGGTTCATTTTTTACTACAATTGTGGTTAATTTGAACATTAAAAAACAAATGACAATGTTAGTTGAGATTACTGAAATGTAAGTCGTCCTTTCTTTAGTGAAATTTTATTGGTTTTGAACTACATTTACAGTGGTATTTACCTATATATTATTCTAAGTGCACTTAAGCTTATATTTTTGTTATCATATTTTGTATTTAAGAAAACAATAAAAAGAAAACAGCAAACAATTGAGTCATCTGACCTCAAAAGACCTAATGTGTGACCGTTTAACCAAATAAATATCACTGTACATAAACTTGTGTCTTTTCCCTTTATATTTTATTTTATTTTCCGGGAGTGTTAGTTTTATATTTTTCTTTAAATACATTTTCAAAAAATATAACTTTTCTGTTAGCCAGCCAATATGTTCCAAAAACGTTAGCTCAGACGGTAGAGCGTTGGCCTTGTAAGCCGAACGTTCTGCGATAGTTTTTTATGAAAATTAAGTTTTAAACACTCCACCTAGCACGTCACAAGGTGTCTAAAATATATCAATTGACTTAATTCAACAACAAAAATTTGTCTTTAAAAGTTGTCATATTATTCACAAAAACATGGAATGAACTTTTTCAATATTCTTGCTCAAAAAAAAAAAACTTAATTAAATTGTATTGTTTACAAAGTGTTTTTTTTTTTTTTTTTTTGTTGTTCTATCTCAATAATAAAATGCAAAAAATATGTGATGTCTGGAGCACTTGGACAAATATACAAAATCATTTAGTGTACACAAAAATTCACATACAAGTTGAGTGACCATTGCCATAAAGCACACGTATGTACGTCTGACAGACGAATTTCATATATTTTTTCCCACACTTTGAAAAGCAAACAAATACACAGATGCATGCATATATTGCACGTATTATTTACAATTGGTTTGTGTTGGTGATAATGAAGATGAACTTCTATTTTAACTTCTGCTGCTGCTGATATTGATAATTTTGAAACTCCTCTACTGCAACTATCTTTTGGATATTTCAATATTTGTCCAGAAAAACAAAAACAAAGTGTTAGATTGCACTTCAAAAAAACATTGTCAAGTGTTGTTATATATGAATACAGACAATTACTAAAATACACACACATACAACAAATTTATAAAACAATTGTATAAATATGTTAAATTTAATTTACACCGATATACTTTCGGCCAGTGATGCAAGTCGGCGGTCGTCAGCCGTTTAGCCGCCGCCAACACTATTTTTTCGAGTCGGTTAAGCCGTTTGACATATTCGACAATAATTATGAAAAAAAAAAAAAATATTTCTCTTGAAAATGCTTTACAATGAATATGAGTGGAAAACAATACACAAAGAACAACACACATTCGATTTTATGAATCAAAGAAATAAAAAATTATTTCAATTTCAGATTATTTCAAATTAATCTGAAACTGAAATTTCTTCTACAAATTACTGTTTTTTCACTTAAAAATAAATATCGTCACCTAAAATGCAAAAAAAAACATAAAGCATAAAACATATACAACCAAACAATTTTGTAGAGAAATGTAGTTCGATATAGTGCTTCATAATAACTTAACCCTACTTCAATATTTTACAGGGCAACCAGGGCAACAAATGCTGGAAAACAGAAACATATAAGATTATTTATAAAACCGCTATTTTTTATCGCAGAATTCAAAAAAATAGTGTAGGCATGTAGTTTAGCCAAATGAAGAATCATAATGATCAATAAAACCGGGTTTGTATTTTTTATTAGTTACGTGGTTTTGCATTTCAGCTAACAATATACTGAATTACAACTAAAACAATTACAAATATTTACAGCAGAAGTTCCCTGAATGTATATATGCGCCCATATAAATATTTTTGAAGCAACACAATGCGATATACAATTAGATACAAATATTTATGCTGTAAACTATCTCAGGAAACTTCTGCTTTAAAAATATGTAGTTGTTAAGAATGTAATACAATTTCTTTATTTTTAATGTAAATGTCAGTCATTTGTAGAACAAATTTAATTTTTTTACGAACCTTGTAGTTCATTTAAAAAAACAAACCACATCCAATGACTGTTTTATGATTTAACATTAATTTTTTACCGTTGTTTTCTTTTATTTGAAAAAAAAAAAGTTTTTTTATTTTTTACTAACATATGTGGTTAATTTTTACTACAATTGTTACTAATTTTTTGACATTAAAAACAAATGACAAATGTTATTTAAATTTAATGAAATCTTAGTCGTACTTTCTTCAAGTGAAATTTCATTTGTTTTTGACTACAATTACTGTCGTCTTTATCTATATTATATCCTAAGTGTTCATAAATTTATACATCGAAACATTTAATTGTGTTAAATATTTTTGCTTTGGTATTGTAAAAGAAGAAAACACGGTGTTGAGCGAGTACTTTATATTTTGTACCTTTGGCGATTTCTGGCTGGGCAGTTACTTTACCCCCTAGGTAATGAGCCCGCCCATTTGTTTTATACTCATCGCCTGAAAGATGCATCAGTGAAGTAAGGTGTATTGTAATGTGTGAAGACCTTTGACGAGACATTACTTTAGCCATTATTTGGTAATGTGTGGTTTTGCTGGGTAGCTATTTCTAGCAAATTTTTGCTTCAGATATGGCTGCTTTTCTTGAACAAAGGTTATCGACAGTGTATACAACCCAAAAATAAAATTTAGCTTGGTTTTTTCTTTGCATGTGTTTTGTCTTCTGGAAAAAATTTTAATTTTATACCTGTTGTAACATAAAATTCTTATGAAACTTAACCCTCAGCCGACTATCAGCTGCCGCTGACACCTTCCCCACAAGCCGCGGTTTACCATACTTTGACGGCTATGAGCGATTAAGTCGACGCCAACTACCTTTTGCCACGGCTTTCATATCTGCTTTAGACACCCACAGCTACATTAATGTATGAGATCATTTACACTATGGAATATTGTTCAGAAATAGTTTGTAAAATTTTAGAAATATTTTTTTAAAAAACATAAATTTTAAATTTTTTTCTATGTTAAAAAAGTGACACAAGAAATTGTAAGATTATTAATTTGTATCGTCTTCTCTCTCAGTGTGCGGTCGAAGGACCATATTTAGTATTTTTCTTAAAAATGAAAACAAACCAATTGGAACAAATCACAAATTTTTTTTAGCATATTAAATTAAAGTCAAATAGTTTGTTTCGCAATATTAGATTGCTTGCAATTTTAAATTTTCCGTTCGAAGGACCATCCTTAGAGTATAATTTTTATGGAAAAGATAAATTTTCCGCCCATTATGCAGTTTTATAAAATTTTACATTTATTTATACATATTCTTGATGAATATTTGAGTGTTTGTATTTGAATGTGCATGAGAAGTTTGAAGTATTTTATTCATTTTGTTTTTGTTCTGTAACATTTGTAAACCACAAACAAAATTTGTGTATTTTGTCTATAAAGAGTTTAGTTTACATTTCACATGTAGATTTATGAAAATTATTCCTAAATACACAGACACATCAAGAACTCATTCATAATTTAAACTGTATATTTGTATATTTGTTTGTTTGATATTTTTGATATACTTTAACAATAAAACAGGATGTTGTTTACACTTACACTAAGGGAATGTTCTCGAACGTGGCCCTACATCGGGGTTTTGGGCTATATAAAAAACCCCTTACACGGGGAGTCTCCAGATGTTTTCTCTACGATCTTAATTTAATTTCGATATGTGATAAAGAAACAAAAATAAGGTTTAAAAGATGGGTGGCCGAAGTTAAAACATCTTTGTATGTAAACATGTCTGAAACTTATGAAACTAAAACTTTTTTAAACTCAGCTTTGATGTACTCAGGAAAGCAAAAAAATTTATACCAATAATGCCTAGGTAGTCTGTTACGGTTGCCATTTATTTAAAATATGGATTAAAATGCTCTTACACTCATGGAACTTCTGCTTAAAAAATTTGTAGTTGTTTGGGTTGTAAATCGTTTCTTTATATTTAATGTAAATTTAAGTCATGTGTAGAACAAATTAAATTGTTTACAAACCTTGTAGATTATTTAAAAAAAACAAACCACATCAAATGACTGTTTTATGATTTTGCAGTATTTTTTACAGTCGTTTTTGTTATTTATTTGTTTATTTTGACTAGAATATGTGGTTCATTTTTACTGCAATTATTAGTCATTTTTTGAACAGTGAAAACAAATGACAAATGTTAGTTGAATTTAATGAAATGTTAGTCGTCCTTTCTTCAAGTGAAATTTCATTTGTTTTTGACTACAATTGCTGTCGTCTTTACCTTCATAATATCCTTAGTGTATTAAAAAGTCTCATAAAAGCCGAACAATTAATTTAATAAGCAATAATATACATATTTTTTACCTTAATTCAACTATAACTTTAAACAAAACGCCAGTTTTAATATCATTGAAAACTCATTTTTTTACCCTGATAAAAATAGTTATATATTGTTATATATAATATGATTAAATCAAATCTGACTTTGAATGGAGTCACATTACAGCTTATAGCATTATATACAAATACATCTTAGACAATTTTATATATGGTTCTTGATATAAATATATATCTCCAACTCTTATTACATATATAATTACTGAACCATGCAATAATAACACAGTGCAGCATTTTTAAGGTCATCGTTTGGTTCCTCCTTCATACCCGTTTTTTTTTGAAGTGTATATCGAAACTAAAAAAAATCCGCAAAGGACTTGGCCAGATTACATCGAAATTTTTTTTTTTGGACACCCTAAGTTTTTGCACCCAAACATGATTTTTTTAAAAAAGGAAAATTTTTATGGAATCCATATATCATAAACCGTTCGGAATTTTGTTTTTATGTCTTTGGCAAAGTTGTAGATCCAAACCAAAGCAAAAAAATTCTCATATGGACCGACCCAAAAAAATTGCATCCACTGCATCAAAATTGCAAAAAATTGGGAAAAAATGCTATTTTTTTATGATTTTTTCATGATTTTGTCCTGAAATGGCTTAAATACTGGGAATTTAAGAAATCTTTTTTCAGCTAAATTATATCTAACAACAATATAAACAACTCTCTAGTACATGTCATCTTAATACGAACATTCCTTAACCCTAGAAAGCACATCTTTTTGCTCACACTTATTTTGCATAGCCAATGTTTGTCGTTTCGACAAAGAAAGACTATATGGTCGGTCCATATGAGATTTTTTTTTGCTTTGGTTTGGATCTACAACTTTGCCAAAGACATAAAAACAAAATTCCGAACGGTTTATGATATATGGATTCCATAAAAATTTTCCTTTTTTAAAAAAATCATGTTTGGGTGCAAAAACTTAGGGTGTCCAAAAAAAAAATTTCGATGTAATCTGGCCAAGTCCTTTGCGGATTTTTTTTAGTTTCGATATACACTTCAAAAAAAAACCGGGTACGAAAGAGGAACCAATTTATGTGTTGCACTGTGTAATACAAATATATTAAGTGATCGATATAATTATATCTAGTCAAATGCTAAGTCTTATTAAACTATATATGACTTCATACTAAAACTTATAATTTTAATACCATACATATTTTAGTAAATTTCAATATCAAATTGATTTATCTGAAAGTTACGACTTTATTACATATGGCTTTACACATAACCATATTAGTTTTCTAACGAAATTATTTTCAATGGATTTCTTTTACATAATTTCAAATATGGGAGGTCTGTGGGATTGAACGACAAAACTCAATGGTTGTTTCAAATTTCATTGCAATCGGACCACTGATATATCCCACTGTGCAGTAGTAGTTATTAATCCCCATATCTGGCATCATGTATATTACAAATTTTCCAAAGAAACGTTTAAGTTCACAAGTGTAAGCATACACTGAAAAAACTAAAATGAACTTTCAAATAAAATGTTCGTCAATTATATTAAAAGTTTAATTGAATTCGATCCTTTTAAGGAAATTGTAGTATCAATTAAAAAAATTTGTAAATATTAAATTTATACTGTTTCAATTAAGATTTTAATTATAGCTATTAAAAAATTAATTTAATATTGTTTTTAATTTCAAACAAATTTTTATAAGGTACTATTAATACTTTAAAAAAATTCCCAAAATACTGCAAAAAATTCCCAAAAATAATTAAAAAATCAAAAAAATTCTCCAAAGTAAAAAAAAGCTCAAAAAAATCACCAACCATTAATGCCTGACCCCCGATTCCATTGTCCAATATCGATGAAATTTCACACATTCTTTACTTAAGGTTTTGGAAGTTATTTGATATAATTTTTTTTTCCATTGCCCATACTTTGGACTTATAAATTAACCACTGATATAAAATAATTCCTCTGTGGTTTTTTAATTAAATTATTTTGTTATGCTCTTTCATTGAATACTCTTCATTTTTACTTGAAAATAATCGATATTTCAAGCAAGGGTACTTCATAAACTGTAAAATACGTATTTTAATGGTCATGTCATGAAATCATACCTGTAGCCCAAGTGAGTGGTCCTACCCAACTACAAATTTGTTGCACTTTAAAGAATACTTAACACTATTAGCCAACAATAAAGTTTTCCGATGTGTCGCTTCTCCAATTTTTCAGAGGCAATTTCAATTCTTTCTTTCAATTTTTCAGAATATGTAAATTTGCAGACAATTGAACATATAATTACCAACATCCAATTTTACACCAACATTTTCCTAAAGTATTTGTATCCTTTCTCTACCTACCTGTAAAAATCAATTTGATGCAACTCTTACCTGGCTTTAGCTATAATTTTTTTTTAAATGGCTCATTTTTGGGTATTTAAATACCCAATAGGCAGGAATGGGTTAAAAAAATAGTATCCGATAAAAAAAAGTTACATCTCATATAAAGGGTGGTTAAATTTCAAGGGCCGATGTTGATTTTGAATAAAACACAAACTATTTAGGAAATTATTGTAATTTTATTTTATTATGATATATTGGTATTACTCAATTATTTATGGAACAAAATATCGGCCAAATGGGCGCCGCGACCACGGCGGCACACCTCCATCCGATGGTCCAAATTTTCGATGACGCTGAGGCATAATGGAGGTTCTATGCCGTTAATGTGCCGAATTATCTCATCCTTTAGCTCTTGAATTGTTGCTGTCTTATCGACGTACACCTTTTCTTTCAAATAACCCCAAAGAAAAAAGTCCAACGGTGTCAAATCACATGATCTTGGCGGCCAATTGACATCGCCATTACGTGAGATAACACGGCCATTGAATTTGTTGCGCAAAAGAGCCATTGTTTCGTTAGCTGTGTGGCAAGTGGCACCGTCCTGCTGAAACCACATATCGTCCACATCCATATCTTCCAATTCGGGCCATAAAAAGTTCGTTATCATCTCACGATAGCGAACACCATTCACAGTAACTGCCTGACCGGCCTCATTTTGGAAAAAATACGGCCCGATGATGCCGCCAGCCCATAAACCGCACCAAACAGTCACTCTTTGTGGGTGCATTGGTTTTTCGACAATCACTCTTGGATTCTCATTCGCCCAAATGCGGCAATTCTGTTTATTGACGAATCCACTGAGGTGAAAATGTGCCTCATCACTGAAGATGATTTTCTTCGAAAATTGATCATCCACTGTTGCCATTTCTTGCCACCATTCTGCCCATTCACGACGTTTGGAATGGTCAAGAGGCTTTAGTTCTTGAGCCAATTGAACCTTGTAAGCGTGTAAATGCAAGTCTTTATGCATAATGTTCATCAACGACGAGCGTGAGAGGTGCAATTGTTGGGCACGACGACGAGTTGAGGTGGACGGCTCTTCAGCGACACTATCGCGAACAGCAGCAATATTTTCTGCAGTACGAGCTGTACGAGCATGCACTGGTGTTCTCACATCTTCTACAGACCCGGTTTTCTCGAATTTTTCCACGATTTTTGCGATTGTACGCACATTTGGACGATCAAATTGACCAAAAAAATCACGAAGTGTACGATATGCATTTTGATTTGAACGCCCATTTTCATAATAAGTCTGGATAACTTTAACACGTTGTTGGATTGTGTATCTCTCCATGGTTCAAATTGAGTAAGTCTGAAATAGAGAAATGTCAAATAAAATTCGGAAAAAAACTTGGCGTTTAGGTGTGGTTCCCATTCAACATCGGCCCTTACAATTTAACCACCCTTTACAAAATCAAATCTCATTTTATATAGATCGATATTTATTCTTATCCAAGTTTATCTCAAAATAGGGTATCCAGTAATATCCAATTAGATCTCTCAAATATATTACTGGATTAAGTTAGATCAAAATGTGTCTTAAAATTGGGGTATCCAAAAATATCTAATTTACCGCGGAATGAATTAAGATCTACTTGGATCTAATAAGATCCAAAAAGATAAGTAATTTTTGGTAGACAGAATGAGATATTTTGAGATTAAATTGTATTTACTTGTATCCTAGGACATATATTATTTTTAATAAAAATAAGAAAAGAATGTTAAGAAAAATAATTTGGAAACTAAACTTGATGACAGATGATAGTGTTGACATTTTAATGCAAAAATACGAAAAACGAAAACATCCACTTTAGCGAACAGGCTGTAATAGCGAACATTCCCGTACTCAAATAGAAAGCAAATATTATGTGTTGTTGTTAACCATAAAGGATAAAGTTTATAGAGTTCAAAGTGTTAAAGTTTCAAAATATTCTGATTGTTTTGAAAATGTCTGTTTAAGTTTTACTATAGGTCAATTAAATTTAAAAAAATATAATTTATCAAACCAAATATGAAATTTTATCTATATGTAATTATTTTACATTCCTTCGAGTATTAAGTGACCAGTTACAAATATTTAGTTTAAAATTATATTGGATTTTTTTTAATTGCAATTTAGTTATTACACTCATAAAAATAAACCTGTAAAAATAGCAGAAAACGCTACTAAAAATTAGTTAAAAATTACGTTACAGAAAAAAACTGCTAAAATTATTATTATTTTTTTTGTTTTTTGTTAAATATTTATAAAATATGAACAGCAAAAATAAACCTGTTAACTTTACAAAATTTTAATAATATTCGAGTTGGATTTAAGTTAATTGTAAATATCAATTCAATCTGCTAAAAATAGCAAAAACCTTTACTAAATGTTTGTAAACTAAAAATACCAAACAAAAACTGGAATATCAACAAAATGTTTGCTAAATTTTAATAACATTCGAGTGGGATTTTAGTTAATTGAAAATAGCAATTTAATCTGCTAAAAACAAAAACTCTAATATCAACAAAATGTTTGCTGTATTTACCTTAAAGTTTGCAGAATGAAAATAACAGTATATTTTGATAAAATCTACAGAATATTTTGCAAAATAATTGTAAATTACTTCTTTCAGAATGGCATAACTATTTTTATTCGTATACATACTAATATTTATCAAATTGTTTGCTGATTTTAGCAGATTAATTTGCTACTTTTAATTAAGTAAAATTTAACTCAAATATAACTAAATATTTGTAGGTTCAACAGATTTTTTTGCTATTATAAACTATTTAAAAAATATTTGAAAAATAATAACAAGTTTTCAGTAGTTTTAGCAAAATATTTTACTAATTTTTTTCTATCAGTGTAGCCCTGTGTGTATTTATCAATTAGTTTCAAGTTTCAAACACTTTTAATTGTTTTTTCATTCTAAAACCAGGCGTGGATCCAAGGGGGATTACATTCCCAACCAAATTTTTGGACGACCCCTCTCCGATTTTAAAATAAATAGTCTCAATCGATTGCCCAGCAAAAAATAATGTACCTACATATTTATTTTTTTTTTATAGTGACTGGTTTAGTGGTGGTGTGCACCACTGTCATGTGACAAAATTGAAGAATTCTTCATAAGGGACCTCATTGAAAGTTGTTTTAAAAAAAAACTACTAAAGCGATCGCAACGAGTGATAGCTCGTTGGAAAGGTATTGAATCGGGCTTTAATTGAAAGATATTTTTTAACTTTTTGTCTGTTATTCAATAAACAAAATAAACAAAAAAAAAAGGACTTTCGGTAATAGTTAAAATATTCAGTTAAAATTTTCTATTTGTCATATTATATTGAGTATTGAAATAAACGAAAAAAAATCTATTGGTTTTACAGATTTGGTCAATTTATTTTTCAACAGTTGAAAATAAACTAAAAAATACAATTATTTTTAAACCAAAAGTAATTTAATGTTTATATTCAGTAGTCTTTACGGAAAAATATTGTGAGTGTATCACTACTTAAAATCATGATTCAAAAGCTATGAATCTAAACGCGGATGTTTACATTAATAAATGTTTAGTTAGAAGTTTGACAAATGATAGAAGCATGCGTATTATTCAGAATAGCGAATAAAAAAATAGGAAAATAAAATTTTGTTTTTAGAAGTAAAACATTATTAATCAGAAAAGTTGCCTCCCCAAAAGGAGAAAATGTGTCCGGGCCTGCTAGAACAGTACTAACATGCAAATACAATAATTTTTTCTAAATAAAATTTTCATTCATTTTATCTAAACTATGATTTTGCTAGTAGAGATTTAAAATATTTTATTTTAGTTTTTTTTGTGTACAATTGTATTTAAGTGAATGGTATTTATACTTTGTGATTTTATAAAATATTTTATTGAAATATTTTTCAACAATTAGTTTGAATTGATTTGTTTTATTGCTTGGCTAATTGCTAGATTGTTTTGTTATTATATAAAATGTTTTTAAAAATATAGAATTAAAAAAAAAAATTATAAAAAAACACGATTTACAGAATTTAAATTGAGACTCTCTTTGCAGTGATTATTACAATTATTTGAGTGTTTTTTTGATAAACCCATATTAAAAACTTAATATCTAACTTGTAACGACGTGTTTTCACGCTCGGCTGGGGTAAGCACAGACGCGTCCAGGGTTCGTCACAAAAATTTATATTTTTCGAGGGAAATTAAAGAAAACACAAGTTCGGTTATTTTTTTTTTTTTTTTAAAAAAACGTTATAAATCGTATCGCTTTATTTACAAATTTAATTTACGATTAGTGAACCCGACAATACTACGATTAAATCCACGACCACGAACATATAAGGACAACTCACAAATATTTAATTGAACACGCCCACCGACATGTTCCTTACCACCGCAAGTATTAAACATTTGTTCGAATATTTAGTTCCTCACCACCGCAAGTAGTAAATATTTGGGTTTTTTCCAGCTCGACAAATATTTAGTTCCTCACCACCGCAAGTAGTAAATATTTGGTTTTTGTTTTTCCAGCTCTACAAATATTTAGTTCCTCACCACCGCAAGTAGTAAATATTTGTTTTATCTAAACCCACCGATCTATCTCTACTTCTTGGTTTCACCACCGCAAAACTAAGACTGATCCCCTACGTTGTCGGTCTTCTCCTTTTATATATTTTTCCCTACACACACGTATACACATACAGACGAACACACATATCTACGCTGTTTATGCTGATGACCAGACCTTTGTCAAACTCAACAGCTGACATGTACCCAGAGTTGTTAACACAGAGTTGTAATATGAACATAGAGTTGACAATTCCCCCCATTAACCCGTTTACTACCGTATATGTTAATTATGTTACTTAAACAAACAAATACTTCATTATTCTTTTCTTACTAACTAATACAAAACAAAGCAAATATTCCATATATTGATAACTTATTGATACCCAAAACGAGGCGACGACTTTGGTCATCACATTTCCCTCCTTCTTTCGGAAAAATGAACTATTATTCGGCTGGTAAGTCTCCAACCCGTTTAATTGTGATTCCTCCACTTGCTCGCAGTCTTACTCGGTATCTACCCTGGCCTTTACCACCTTCGGGTACAGTCAACAACAACTTTACTTGTCTGTTCTCTGTGATATTAACACGAGCCTCTAATATCATCGGGATCAGTTGCAAGATGGCCACCCTGGGAACGTCGACCGCCTCGATGTCCAGCATTTGAATAAGCTCATCTCCCTGCTTCTGGAGGTATAGTTGCGTACGCTCCTTCTGATAGCTTGCCGCTGAGACCTCTATTTCTGAAGGCATTGATGACTGTACAGATTTAGTTGGTGATGGTATTTGCGAGGGCGGTGGAGATAACGGTGATGGCACTGGTTGTAATATTACAGGTGGAACTGATGATGACTGTATTAGTAATGATAATGATGCTGATGTTGGCATTTGTGGCGATGATGATGATGGTTGCATTTGTGGTGATGATGATGATGGTTGCATTTGTGGTGATGATGATGATGGTTGCATTTGTGGCGATGATGATGATGGTTGCATTTGTGGTGATGCTTCAAACATCATTATTGATTGCAGAAATGTTTGCAATGAGGGTGACGATGGTTGTTGCAAAGGTGACGATAGCAACGGTAACTGTGGTGGCGACGTAAATGGTGACAGTGACTCTAACATTTCATATAATGTTGGCGATGAAATAGGCGGCGGAGGAAATGAAGCCGCTTCTGAAGTACGTGGCAAGTCCGCTCGTACCGCTTGTTGTTCCCGGGTCTTGTTGAACTTATCGTCAGCCATCTTTATTGAGTTACAAATTGATCGGACCTTGTAGATCTCCAGTGGTACCCTGGGGATTTAAACGGGATGGTGGGCGTGTTGGGGAGCCCCTTGAAATATTGGTGACTGCTTGTGGCATCCTTCTTTCCTCGGACATACGCCCCTGGGCGACTGAGCACTTCGGTACACTGCTAAGAAGAATATCATCCAGTCGTATTGATAAGGTTCCAAATGACACCGTTGTTTTTAATAGCCGTAATAGATTTAAGCCGATGATCATATCCTCGATAGAATTCGGCATTATCAAGAACATGACATTTCGGATTTTCTGGTTAACTTTTACTGGACACTCGATGGCACTTTGGATTTCGGTTGATGATCCGTCGGCTAGTGTGACAGTGAGGTTTTGTGGTATTTTGGTAGAATTTACGAACATTGTCTCTGTGAGCTTCTGATTTATATAATTGCTGTTTGCCCCAGTGTCAATTGTTGCTATTATGCTAGAATTACCAACTTTTACCCTAGCACTTAGTCTATTATCATCACACCACAATTTTGTTAGTTCAAATGGTTGTAATTGATTCCCACTGGCAACGTTATCACGGATATAATCTTCTCCCCTCGAACTACATTCTAGACTTCGGTTAGCCATCATTCTATATATTCTCTCTAATTTTTGTGGTTCTGATAGATCGGAATGGCGCATTAAATTTTGTATAGCCAAAACGTAGTCCTTAAACGATTCCCTCGGACGCTGGCACCTTTTTCTGATTTCGTCTTCTAGTTTTTCGAAATAGCGGGAGGGCAGGAAAAATTTTATGAAGTCCGATTTAAAGGACTCCCAATTATCCCAATGCTCGTTGTTATTACGGAACCAGATCAAAGCTTTATCCTTTAAAAATTCTGGCATTGCACTTGGTAGGTGGTTAATGTCTATATTATACATTTCTACCATCTCTTCCACTCTTTCAATGAATAATAACGGGTCCTTTCCACCATCATAACGTATACCCCACTTGCGAACAAACTCGATAACTTTTATGCGTTGCGTATCCTTGATTTCCATTGTGGTGCCGGACATACCTTTTACCTCCTTCTTAACTGGACTGGGTTCGTGGATTATCACTTTTGGTATTTTTGCTGGTGAAACCAAAGTGTTGGTTGGATTTGCCAATGTTGTCGTGTCATGCTTAACCTGCAATTCTAGTAATCGCTTTAAAATATCTGGGTTATGTTCTCCTCCAAGAAACTGTGCCATCCGTTTTCGAAGGTCTTCTACGCTACCGGTGGTGTTAGCCCCAAATTTATGTAGGTAGGCTGTTAATTCTTCCTTCCTCAAAGTGTAAGCCCAGGATACTTTCAGCATGGTGATTTTGCAGGTTCCGACTAAGATTTTTGTTTTACGGTTATTATAAGATTTATGTTTTATGTTTGTTTAATCGTCCCGAGAGTTCACGTTTTTCTTTTTCTTTTCTCTTTTCTCTTTTTTTTTTACCAAGTTTTTTTTTTCCCCCACAAGTTTACCAAGTTTCTTTCAAAGTTTTACCAAGTTTTTCACACAAGTTTACCAAGTTCTTTATACTTTTACCAAGTTCTTGCACAAATTTACCAAGTTTTTTCTTTACGATTTATTTTGACGATCTCTTTTAAATTTCCGATTTCTTTGTGTTATTATTTTTAAAGTCCCTGCTCGGGCGCCATTGTAACGACGTGTTTTCACGCTCGGCTGGGGTAAGCACAGACGCGTCCAGGGTTCGTCACAAAAATTTATATTTTTCGAGGGAAATTAAAGAAAACACAAGTTCGGTTATTTTTTTTTTTTTTTTAAAAAAACGTTATAAATCGTATCGCTTTATTTACAAATTTAATTTACGATTAGTGAACCCGACAATACTACGATTAAATCCACGACCACGAACATATAAGGACAACTCACAAATATTTAATTGAACACGCCCACCGACATGTTCCTTACCACCGCAAGTATTAAACATTTGTTCGAATATTTAGTTCCTCACCACCGCAAGTAGTAAATATTTGGGTTTTTTCCAGCTCGACAAATATTTAGTTCCTCACCACCGCAAGTAGTAAATATTTGGTTTTTGTTTTTCCAGCTCTACAAATATTTAGTTCCTCACCACCGCAAGTAGTAAATATTTGTTTTATCTAAACCCACCGATCTATCTCTACTTCTTGGTTTCACCACCGCAAAACTAAGACTGATCCCCTACGTTGTCGGTCTTCTCCTTTTATATATTTTTCCCTACACACACGTATACACATACAGACGAACACACATATCTACGCTGTTTATGCTGATGACCAGACCTTTGTCAAACTCAACAGCTGACATGTACCCAGAGTTGTTAACACAGAGTTGTAATATGAACATAGAGTTGACAATTCCCCCCATTAACCCGTTTACTACCGTATATGTTAATTATGTTACTTAAACAAACAAATACTTCATTATTCTTTTCTTACTAACTAATACAAAACAAAGCAAATATTCCATATATTGATAACTTATTGATACCCAAAACGAGGCGACGACTTTGGTCATCACAAACTTAATTTAAATGGAGTATCCTAGTTTTGAATTTCTTTAGATAAACCACAAATTAGTTTTGTTGCATCAATGCTTTGATATCCTTCACAATTTTGTTAATACAAATTTTACGGCATTAAGTGAATCGAGTTTTGACTCTATTCCTAAAATAACCTTTTTATTTGATATTTCAAAATTGTTAAATGTAGAATCAGATGATAGAAATTTACAAATAACGTTTGGTGAATGAAATCCGAACAAGTGTAACACTGTTGTTAAAAAAAAAACATGATGTTTACAACAAAAATGTTAACGGAAAATATAACTGTACTATATAGTTATTAAGCAAAAAATAAGAACACATGCATTAGTTGCATATTAGTTTAAAAAATGTCACTCAACGAGTTAAACCGTCGCAAATTAATTTGCAAGTTTTGTGAGGAAAATCCGAACAAAACAAAAAGTGAAGTTTTTAAGCATTTTAAAGATATGGGGTTTAAAAAAACTTTTATCTACATATAACACAATGAATTTATTTGAGCATAATAAATCAGTTGAAAGAAAACCTGGATCGGGTAAGAAATGCAGTTTACAAGACTCCAAAGTTCGGGCAAAGCTTAAAGCTGAAACAGCAGGCCGTAGTGCCAAATCGTACCGTCAATTGGGTAAAAAATATAAATGTGACAAAAATACTGTTAAAAGATATTTAGAATCCATGGGAATTGAGAAAAAGAAGAAAAAAACAGCACCATTTACTACAGAAAAACAACAAAATGTTATTAAATGCAGGTTACGCGAACTTTCTAAAAATTATTTTTCTTGCTCATCAGAGTACAAATGCGTGATGGATGACGAGTCATATTTCACCGTCGAAGGCAATGAATGGCAGTCAAAACATTATTTTGAATCTTCCAGTCACAAAGCCCCCGATAAATCGAAATTTATTCATAAGACCAAGTTTCCTCGAAAAGTTTTGTTATGGTTAGCCATTAGTGAGCGTGGTATCAGTGATCCAGTGTTTTTCAAAGGAGGGTTAGCTGTCAATGCCCAAGTTTATAATGAAAAATGTATACCAGCACTTAAAAATTTTATTAAAAAATATCATTCACATGATAAAGTTATTTTTTGGCCCGATTTGGCATCCTCACATTACGCCAACGCCACAATACAGAATTTGAGCAACCAGAAAATAGAATTTGTCCCAAAGCAAATGAACCCCCCGAATGTTCCTCAACTGCGACCTGTTGAAACTTTTTGGGCCAATTTGAAGAGAAAAGTATACGAAAATGGATACAGGGCCAAAAATGTAGATTGCCTAATTTTAAAAATAAAAAAGGAGCTAAAATCCATTAATACAGAGGGCATTCAGAGGTCAATGAATGAACTACCAGCAAAAATTAGGAAAGCTAATCGGTACGGGGCAAATTTTTTTTTGTAAATTTCTTTATTACCAATGAAAATGAAAATTATTCAAGTTCGAGGCCATACTCTATATTTCTTCATTAGGATATTGTCCTAACAAATAATGTATAGAGTTTTTTGTTTTCAAATTTATTATTTGACCCTTTCAGGAATGTGTTGATAGATCTATTTCGGGAATTTTCTAGGTTCCCATCATCAGAACACGTTTTGAAAGCGGTAATAATCCCATGCCAAACATCAACCATACATATGAACTAGTTTACTCACTACATGAGAACTAATATACATATGAGTTTGAAGTTAAAGATTATAACCATTGATCAAAAAATAAAGGGTCAAATAATAAATTTGAAAACAAAAAACTCTATACATTATTTGTTAGGACAATATCCTAATGAAGAAATATAGAGTATGGCCTCGAACTTGAATAATTTTCATTTTCATTGCACAATTAAAGGTCGGAAAAAAACATAATTTTTATTTTTAATAAAAATTATAACAAACTTGTATAAAAGGCAGAGTACCGCCAAGTTTACTTCCCCTGGTTTGTTTACAAACTAAACAAAATATAAAAAGAGGAGAGAAACAAAAAAAACGTGTATTGAATATCCACCAGAGGTGGATCTTGCACATCAAACAAGTTTTCAATTTATTTTTTGATCAATGGTTATAATCTTTAACTTCAAACTCATATGTATATTAGTTCTCATGTAGTGAGTAAACTAGTTCATATGTATGGTTGATGTTTGGCATGGGATTATTACCGCTTTCAAAACGTGTTCTGATGATGGGAACCTAGAAAATTCCCGAAATAGATCTATCAACACATTCCTGAAAGGGTCAAATAATAAATTTGAAAACAAAAAACTCTATACATTATTTGTTAGGACAATATCCTAATGAAGAAATATAGAGTATGGACTCGAACTTGAATAATTTTCATTTTCATTGCACAATTAAAGGTCGGAAAAAAACATAATTTTTATTTTTAATAAAAATTATAACAAACTTTCTTTATTACCTGTAGATATAAAATAAATAAAAATTAAAACAAAAAAACTTTATAAACACATGTATTTTTTATTTTTATGGTTGTTCGGATTTCATTCACCAAACGTTTATACTTTTTATAAATTAAGTCGAACAAAAATTGTTAAAAAATTCTATGCGACAAAAAAAAAAGAACTGAATAAAAACCTCCTCTTTTTTACCTTTGTCCATACCTGATTGAAAAAATTTATATAAGCCATATCAAATTATATATAATTATATACGAAAATTGGTAGATATAATAAAATATAATTTTATTAAATCTGATATAAATAGATATAATTTAAGTATATCCCAAAAATATGTATATATTATTTTATATAATTATATAAAATTATATAATTATATAAGGCAGATATAATTATATATTGGACCATATATAATTTTATATGACGTCATATACATTTTTTTGAATAATCAACACCAGATTTAATTATATCTAATTATATATGGTGAAATATATGATTATATATAATTATATAAACCTATGTATAGTCATAGAAACATTTTTTTAATCGGGTATGCATCAGTCTCCTGTAGGAAAATAAATGCAACAATTCCAAATATCTCAATGTTTCTTGAAACTTGAAGGATTGCACCATGTTCTACCAATAGTTAGTTTGAAAAAATATGTACCAAAAATGATGAAAAAAATAATATTTTTTAACCTTGGGGTCACCCTATTTACTTAAACTAAAAGTGGGTCATATAAAAACTATATTATTTTTCAATCTACTTTTTGTTTCGTAATTAAAAGTCATAAAAAATAAAAAATAAAACATAATAACTAGTCAATTAACCTTAAAAGACCCATCCCGTTACCGATTACCCGCATTCATATAACTACTTCAAGTAGTTATATTTTTTTTTTAGTTTTCGTTTTTTTTTCCGTTCCCGTTTCCGTTTTTTGTTCTTTTCTGTTCTTTTCTTATTGTTTTTATTTTATTTCCTGTATTTGAACACACATGCGAAAAATTTGAGTTTGCTGTTAGCCATCCAATATGCATAGGCAACATTATCTCAGACGGTAATGCTCTAGCCTTACCATTAGAACGTTATGTAATCGGGACCTACACTAAAAAAAGTAAAGTAAAGTCAGCAAAAAATTTTGCTGAGTCAGCAAAATTTTAGTCAGGAGGGTGCTTGCAAAAAATTGCTAATGTCAGCAAAATCTTTTTTTTTTGTTACTAAAAATCAGCTCGCTGATAGTAGTTTCAGCAAAAGTTTTGCTGACACCTAGTGGATTATAAATTGAAAAACCCTTGCTAAAAATTAATAAATTTTTTGCTAAATATTAGTAGACTGAAAAAAATCAAAAAATTTATTTGCTGAAAATCATCAAACATACTTTGGTGACATATTTTGGTGATTCTTTGAAAAATAATTTGCAATACGTTACAAAATATAAAAATGTTCATATTCCCAAATTGACTACATGAATTAATGTCATATCTAAAAAATAGAAATAGAAATTATCCTTCAACTACTTACATCAATGGTTGTTTAAATGATGCTATCTTTTAAAGGAACGCAAATGCCGCAGATAATTATAGAAACGAAACGTAGAAATAAAAAAATATGACATAAACAACCCTTTTTTTTGCAATAAGAAAAATGAAACATGAAAATCTACCTAAGATGAGTGTCTTTGTCTTTCGCTTTAGCACTTGTTTTTACAGGACGTTCGCCGAAGGAGTGACTACATGTATTTTGCTTTTGTATTGCATCTATTTTGGTATTTGTTATTCCGTTCGTGTGAAGAAAAACGTTTTCTAAAAACAGGATAAGCTGTATATTTGTTTGCAATTTGATCACACTAGATTATTAATCTCTATAAACATTTAGTTTACAAATACACATTTAATCTTTATTAAATTTAAATATTTAATTTCGTCTTTTATTTATTTAATAGACAATTAATTGCACAAGCCGGTGACAATATTGTTTTATGTATGAAAAACAGATTCAAAAATCTTCCATGGTTCATTTTTTTATATTTCTTACTAGAGCTGTACTTTTTAGTATCATTTTCCTCGTCACTACTACATCTTGACATCTAATTCATTCTGCGTATATCTTTCAATCTGGTTGTCGTCCACACTATTAATATGATAATCAGCTCATTTTTTTTAGCAAAATAAATTAGTAAAACAATTTTAAATTTTTTTTTGAATATATTACAAAGAAAATTATTATTCACACTTAGAATACTATGTAGGTAGAGGCCACTGCATATCTAGTTAAAAACAAATGAATTTTCATTTGAAAAAAAGGAAGCCTTACATTTCAGTAAATTCATGTTCAAATATGATCCCTTTTTACACATACGGAATTCCATATACATCCATATTTGTCCATATAAGATGAAATATCATATACTTCCATTTATATAAACATATACCTATATGACCATACATGAGTACCGTTTGCATATATGGAATGACATACAGTTCCATATATGCCCTTTTATGAAACATATATTTCTATATTTGGTCATATACGCAACCATATATGAACATATATATTTGTGCAATGTACATTAGGGTGATAACTTTTTTTGCACAACATTCTCCCCAGGGGTTTTCTAATGGCAAATATTGTATTAATGATAAAAAAAAACTATTTCAGTTCAATTTGGTAAAAAAACCTTGCGCACCGACAGCGATTTCTAAAATGCCTTTAATATGTTTATTTTAAATTTTTTTTAATAACAATTTTTTTTAAATATGGTTTATACATATGTAAGTAAGCAAATTTGGAAGAAAACTATTCCATTGACTCGAAAACGGACTTTACTATTGATATCAGCATGCCTTAATTATATAGATGTGATGGTCAGACGTTGAGGCATCAAAAAAAGTTTTTTTTAACTTTGTTTGATTCAAAACTTTAACGCGTTTGGTGCGGAACCTTTTTTAACGATAGCGAAAAACTAAAAACGCAGTTCTTAATATTTGTCCATGCCCTACACGATTTTGTCTGGGGAGATTTGATATTTGCAAAAAATGCAAAAAGTTATCACACTAATGTACATATATGAACTTTTTCGAGAATTTAAAAAAATTCTAAAACTGGAAAAAATTGCTATTATTTCAAAAAAATTATCACACTAAAATAAAATTAAATATCTCGAAAAAAGTTTTAATTTCTGTAATTTTTTCAATTTCGCCGTTTTTTTTAATTTTGGTGATATTTGTAACTTTGGCGATTTTTTTTGTATATTGTTGATTAACATTAGCAATTTTTTTAATTTTAGCGATTTATTTTAATTTGGATTTTTTTTTTATTTTTGGGGTTTTTAATCTTGTGTGCAACACAGTGTTACATTTAGTATATAATCATTTAAAAATTTTTAATTGATATTAGTATTAAAAATACAAAAATTGTTTTTTGAACTTTCTAAAGGGTCCGTCAAATAACTTTTTTTTTTTGAAAATGATATAAAAAAAAACTACTGAATATTTTCTCAAATTTCTTTTTTTATTTGAAAGTACAATCCTTCCGGTTAATAATGGAAAATAATTTCATTCAAATGGCTGCCTCGGCTGGCCATGCAGTAGCCACACGATCGGTCCAATTTTTAAGCACATTATCGATTGTGTGCAGCTGTATTTCACCAATGGCTTCACGAATATTGTCCTTCAAAGCGTCAATTTTCTCTGGCTTGTTGGCGTAACACTTATCTTTGACGGCACCCCACAAATAATAGTCCAACGGTGTCAAATCGCAGCTCCGAGGTGGCCAAACGACATCAGTTCTGCGGCTGATAATGCGATCTTCAAAAACAGGGCGCAAAGCATCGAGTGTAGCTTCGGCTGTGTGGCACGTAGCGCAGTCCTGTTGAAACCAAATGTTGCCAATATCCTCCTCTTCAATTTTTGTGAACAAAAATTCGTTCAACATGGCCCGATAACGATCGCCATTGACTGTAACGGCCACTCCTTGCTCATTTTCGAAGAAAAATGGCCAAATTATGCCTCTGGACCAAAATCCGCACCATATTTCCCAGCGTTGTTCAAGCGTATACACAACCATATTCGTTCAGCGGAAGGATAAAACTAATTATCTGTCAAATCAGACATGAGCTAAGTGTTACCATTCACGAAATAAGCACTAGTTGAAAAAAAAACGTTAGATGGCGGACCCTTTATATATTTTTTGTTGCTTTTTAAAAATTTTGATAATTTTCATGATAGACAATACAATTGTTTCATAGGCATCACCCTTATCTTCAGATATCCACAAAAGAAAACGATAATTGGCGTAAATCAAACCGAGACATTACATACAACTTTATGTGAATTTGAAATGCAACAAATAAAATCTAATATGACAATATCATATTAGATTGTGGACTTAAGGTAGCACAATATTCCAACTAAATAATCATATAAAATATAATTCCTATTCTTTTTTTTTTTTTTTTTATTAATTAATAATCATATAATTACAAATTATATACTATTACCCTAACCGAGCACTAGCTACTATGGCCTTCGGCGCGTTGTAGCGAAAACAGGCTAGTGCCTCTGGTGGGAATCGAACCCACGACCCCCGCACTGATAAGCCAGCACGCTACCAACTAGCCTACCGGGGCGCACAATTCCTATTCTTACTTTCACCATTCACCTCAGATTTTGAACCTCATTTGCTCCCAAATAATACAAATGTTTAAATTTTTTATTGTCCAAACGCTTTTGAAATCAACAAATATTTTAAAAAAAAAAATCAGAAATGAAGAAATTAGTAACACACGGGAAATAGTGATAATTTAAAATTGAGGTGAATAGTGAAAGTAAGAACCGGAATAGCTACTATTATTATTAAACTTTTAATTGAAAGTGAGTTTGAAATGAAACAAAAGTTTGATTCCTATTTAATGGAGCGTTTTAATACTGAACATTTTATGTAAATTGTTGTTTGCGCTGTTTTATGTATAATCTGTCTTAGTTTAGGCCGATTATTGTAAATTTGGACCGAAAAAGTGCCTTCGGTCGGACACTATAAATTTTGCAAGTCCTGGGATACACTCTGCTGTAATCAGTCAAGAGATGGGGTTCTTTGAGAGCAATTGACGTCTAATTCCTGGTAGGGTTTTGACACCAATTCGATTTGTGTTTAAATCGTAGTTAGTCAGGCTTTAGGCGCACAGTGGCGCCATTTGAGTTTTTTCGTTGCAAAAATCATAACTTTCGAACCAAATGAGATAATCAACAAATTTAAAAAGCATATGATAGATAATCGATCAACCTATGAAATGAGTGTTTGAAAAGTGTTCTACGCCTCTTAGATGCCTACTTATAGGTTAGCAAAGTTGATATTTGTAAAAAAAATCATTTTCATGGGTAGTAAAAAAAAATATTTTTTATTTTTTTTTTAAATTTTTTTATTTTTTTTTTTGTCTCTTTTAAAGGCTTTTATGATTTAAAACTATTTCAGAAAAATTAAATTTTTTTTATGTATTTTTCAATTTTTTTTTCAATATTGCTCACAGTCCGTAAAGGAAGGTATATCTAAAAAACTTATCATTTCTGAACTATAATTATTTTCTAACTCTTTTCGTGACTTTATATGCCGCAGTGATAAAATAAGTGGGTCGGAAGATGATTTGATGATGATTTGAAAGTGTTCAGCAGTCTATATTTTTTATAAAATTTGTTTAGGGACTTCTGTGCTTCTTCAGAAAGCTCTCCAATTGGCAAATGCTGATATTCAATTATATCTTTTCCATGTGACAATATTTTGTGAACTGTCGGGGTCAACTTTTTCTGTGGATATAAGTTTGCTAAAAGAGATGCAGTTTTCGAGGCATATTCTCTATACTTTTCAGAATCAACTTTTTTCCTTGCAGTTTAAAATATTCAAGATCGTTCCCAATCTCTTAATGATTTCATTGTATATTCCAGTGATTCGAGTTACAGCCTCATCATTTTCAAAAAATCTTCTCGAAGTGTTTCCATCGTTTGAGTTTTCGAATCCGTGCTTGTTCTAGTCTACTTTCAGTCCAACTTGTTTGAAAAACTCATTATTATAAAAACTCATTATTATAAAAGAAATATTTGATAATATAATATAAAACAAAATTAAGATAATTAACAAATTAAAAGTAGGACAATATAAAATATTTTAATCAAATAAAACGGGTATAAAGTATAATTCAAAGAGGAGAAATTATTAGGGACATTCATAAAATATATAGCTATGGGATTAGAATATTTTTTTTTTTTTCAAATATATAGTCTAATCTACCTAATCTAGACTAATCACGGGATAATGATAGTTTTTAAATATATAGTCTAATCTACCTTGAATGAAAAACAAAAATCTACCTATCCTTGACTAATAACGGGATTATGGTTGTTTTAAAATATATAGTATAATCTACCTAAACTCATAAACAAAAATTATATATATTAACAATAATAATAAGAATGGGTTTTCGCGTTTATATGTCATTAATTGCCCAAAAATGCATGCGACATCTTTTTTGAACCATGTCTTTTTTCAAAATTTTACCTCTAGCAAAAAATGGGACAAGGACGGGCAGCTGGAAATTTTTGCAAAAGGTAAAGGACTAATCAAAGAACTTATTTTGAAAATATGGCAAATATAGTTTTTAATAGTTTTTTTTTTTATTTTCCACCAAAGTTGAGAAATATTGAAAAAATGGATAGTTTGTATATATCAAAGAATCTGGACCAATACAAAGCAAACAGTCTAAATTTTTTTTTGTAATATTCTCTTATATCTATCAATAACATTAAAAATAATGACGATCCGTTATCTAGTTTTCGAGATTCGGCATCTGAAAGCGGACAAAATTACATAAAAATGTTCTGTTTTTTTGAACACTGAAAATCGGTCAACTTTGAAGGGCTATATCTTCTCAACCAAAAATCTGATTGTAATAAGAGTGGCATATTTGAAATCGTTGGACAATTTCCTATAAAATAGGTCACATGAAATTTTTGATTTTTGCCACCTCACTTGTTCTACAGGCGCTACTGTGCGTCGAAAGGTGTCTAACATGTATGCATTGTGTGAATTTTTTACTTTGCTGTAGTAAAAGTGTTAACATATAAATTAAGAAATACTATGAAGTTGTATATTTATCTTCAAATTAGAATTAAGTGTAAAATTTCCCCCGACATTTTCTCATTAATGTTGATATGTATCTTTAAATTTAACTACGTTCTACTGACCGCAATTTAATAACCATTTTTTGTGTGCGATATTCTTCCAAGTGATACTTAAAATTTGGTCAATCCCTTATTTGAATGCCAAAAATTACCCAATTAAATATGTATTTAAACTTTAATATAACTAATGCACTTAAGTGTATAAATTTAGTAGAAAACAACTGTTTAAAATTACATTTAATTGTAAAATTATACTATATTCATGAAGAAGAAGCAGAAGATACAGAAGAAAAGGAAGGTGTGTCTAGAATAGGGATTCCATACTCAACAACCATAAAACCACACCTTTAAAAATTCATTGTACGGAAATGAAAGGGTTTCATTCAAATGACATGATGTTCCACAAATGTCAACACCATCATCTACAAAACACAATACACTGACAGTCAAACACAACACACTGACACACACATACACACACATACACTCATAGATAAACTCATTCAATGAAACGCATGAATATGTCACCATTAGGAGGTCCCGTAAAAAACTATTTGTCAATTTTCTTGCATTACACCCCAATTACCAAATATTACATATTTAAAAGTAGACTAGGCCATGTATTCGACAAACTTTAATTGAATTTACGGTCACGATATAACCTTTGAACTTGTCTTTTTATAATGTCACTGAAAAACGTTAAAATTATTATACCAACATTGTTCCTTATCTTCTTATTATTATTATTATATTTAAAATTGTACGAAATTATTAATTCCTTTTTCTCAATTTCATATAAAAAATGTATTTATATTTTTTTTTGTAGAAGGCATTGGATAAATGTATCTTAGTGCTATTTTATCGGTCAGTTAGAAATTAAAAAATCTTTTGGCGTTTTCTTTCCACACGTTGTTAAAAAAACGGCTAAAACTTAGCCGTTCAAACATGAAGAATCTTGTGCCATTTTCGTTCTACAAATGACAATGTTAATTGAATTTACTGAAATATAAGTCGAATTTACTGAAATATAAGCCGTCCTTTAAGTGACTACATTTACAGTGGTTTAACTACATTTACAGTGGTCTTTACTTCAATACGGTTGGCTTATAAATCGAACTTATTTAAACTTGCAAGATAGCGATAGTTATAGATCTTTTCGGCTAAACTAATAAATGTGGAAAGGCAAAATGCCGTGTACATTATATAACTTTTGATTTCTTTTTTGTAAATACCAAAATTTACCTATCCGAGCCGTAAAGACCATAAAAAATACTGCGAAACATTATATAACTTTTTCGCGAATTTCAAAAAAGTTCCCGCATAAACCCCTTTTGAAGTTGCGAAATTTTTTTTTTGTTAAACGGAACTAAAACAATATTTCTCGAAAATTTTAAAGTAATAAGTAAACGTATTGATTTAAAAGAACATAAAAGCTTTTACATTTTACGGCTTTAGCGTATTTGGAGATGAATAGATTATACCGCTATTTCGCGATATAGGCATCAAAATTCGCAGAACATCGAGCACATTACGTAAAAAGTATTTTAAAAAATTTTGATAAAAACGTGAAAAAAATTAACATGTATCCACTTTTTGTGAAATTGACACAAACGACGGATGCGTGTTTTTAGAAACTGCACTTTATGCTGTAGGATTTTGTTGCAAAATGACCCGCAAACGCGATTTTTATTATTAATACTTAAAAAAAAAAAATCTGTTGTAACTCTAATCTACATATTTAATGCAAAAAAATAGGAAAATTCAAAAACCGCAAATAGGCAAAAAAGCATAAAAGGAACAAAGCTAAATTGTCTTCTTAGATTTTTTACTTAAAATTGGGAGAACATATTACTTCAAAAAAGTTTATTTGAAAATATTCTAAAACGTCGAATTATTTGAGTCCAAATAACCGGTTTCTCTAATAACTCCATAATCGTCTTTTTTCAAAAACCGATTTTTAAAAACTGAACAAATAGGAAAAAAACCGGTTTTTCGAATAATTCGGAAACCTGGTTTGACAACTCTAAATGAAACCTGTTTCACAGATTGCAAAAAAAAAAAAACCGACAAATCGTTTTTTAAGGGACATCATAGTTACCATATTATATATATATAGATAATGTAGAATTGTGGTAGTAGTTGTGATAATAAATGTAAAATTTTAATAATGATGGCCAAGAGTGACTTAAGAGTGTTATAAGACAATTCCCTTGGCTATTATATGATTACATTACATTTAGTTAGTAATATAAACTACTTACAACGCCCAATTGTTTCATTTCATTTCTCGGTTCTTGAATTCGTTTTTATTATATTATATTTTTTTTTTTTTGGTATTAAACACATTTTTACCATTTGCTGTGTGTTTTGCCACAATTTGAAATCGTATTAAACACAATAAGAGCAATCAACTCCTTTGTGTATTAAAATGAGTCGAATTAAAAATTTAAGACGGCCTTTTACATTGAAGGGATATTCACAATGGTCTGGAGGGTCGGTTTATGTAGATCATCATTCAAAAATGATGATGATGAACAATAGCCCTAATAGCGAAAATGACAATCATCCTTATGCCTGGTTGCTCATTTTTCTTTTACACTTGGGTATCTACACCCATTTATACACTGAGAGAATTATGTGCATGATATCAATGAATTTTTGCATTAGATCTATGAAGTGTCACTGGAATTCGTCCATTGAACATTTTTATTAATGTTGTTTTTCATAAAATTTAATGAAATAGTTCATTTTATTTATTCAAAAAACTTTCATTAAAAACTATTTTAAAAAAATTATGAAGCTTTTTCATAAAGTTTAAGAACATTTCCATTCACTTTATGAAGAAAACTTCATGAGTTTAGTGAAAAATTTCATTAGAACTCTCAAAACCAAATTCTCTCAGTATATGTATGTATGTAGATAGAAAGGACTACAGCAGTCATCCGTTTAATTCCTTTAATTAATTAAATTAATGAATTGTTTACTTTGGTATTTTTTTTTTCGTCCTCTTTCTTTTTGCCACAAAACTATTGTCATTTATTTACAAAAAAAAAAAAAAAACAGAAGACTTTTCAAACAAAATACGTATGTAGGTAGCATATCCTTTACATTTAGTCCCCACCTTATTATATTTACAAAAATAACTTTATCCTTTACACATTTTTTTCTTTCGTCCTTTTGCCAGCCTACATATTTGATGTATTGTATAAAATATTCAAACGATGTTTAAGACAAATATTTGTAAGAAAATTTTTTTGAGGTGCCCAGCATATTTTTTTTTTTTTTGTAGAAAAATTTAAAAGAAAATTTTTAAATTTTAAAGGCTCTATTTATTTTGTAGAAGTTAAAGTTAAATGAGAACCCGCCAAAAGCCTAGGGCAATCTGATTTTCCTCAGTCTCCCCACACTCTCGCAAAAATATCAAGCTCTAAAACCAGCCGGTTTTCTTCAAATAACTCTCAAGACCGGGCAATTATACATTCAGCAGACTCCTGACCTTCGAAAAACGTGCTACTCAGATATTTCAGTCGCCGTTCCTTTGACCCTGTACATAGTATATGAAATCAAAAATTTGAAGAAAAAAAAAAATCGTCAATTAAAACAAGTAACCACTGAAATTGAAGAAAAAAGTATTTCAAATATTAGCGATTTATTTACCAATATCAGAGATTTTTTGTAGCGTTTATTCAATTTTTACGATGTTTTTTCAAATTTTCGGAGATTTTTTTTGTTTCAAATTTCTGAGTTGTTTTACTTTTGGCAATTTCTTTAAATATCGGCGATTTTTTCAATTTCAATTTTGATTTTTTTTTTTAATTTTGGCAATTTTTTTTTCTTCCTCTTTTCCAATTTTAATTAAGGTTTTAATAGTATCTACAAAAAATTTGTTTGAAATTAAAAACAATATTCAAATAAATTTTTAATAAACATGATTAACATAATAATTGATTAAAATTTAATACTTTAATGAAAATAACATTGCTTTAAATTAATTCAAATTATCTAACTTTAATGAAAATTATGTTGTTTTAATTAAATTAAATTACATTACGTTAATGAAAATTGCTTAAATTTAACGAAAATGTGATCACTTCAAATGAAAATTTCATTACTTTAGTGAAAATGACAATACTTTAACGAAAATTTTATTATTTGAATTAAATTACATTGCTTTATTAGAAATTTAATTACTTTAATGAAAAATGCTTAACTATAATGAAAAGTTCATTATTGTAATGAACATTTCAAGAAAAAGTTACATCTCAAATACAGAATCCGATCTCATTTGATATAGATCGATATTTATTCTTATCCTAGTTTATCTCAAAAATGGGGTATCCTTTAATATCTGATTAGATCCCTCAAAGAGATTACCGGCTTAAGTTAGATAAAAACTGGGGTATCAAAAAATATCTAATTTAAGAACCTTATAGATCCCAAAATATCCCGTGGAATTAATTTAGATCAACTTGGATCTAATTAAATCCAAAAGTATAACTAATATTTGGTGGATAGAATGTGGTATTTTGAGATTAAATTGGATTTACGCATTTAACATGGCATACTATTTTTTTATAAAAATATAAAAAAATTTTAAGAAAAATAATTTGAACATCTGTACATATATAATTATGTATGTGGTTATATATAATAATATATAATTATGTCTTATACGCATAAAAAATCGTAATGAAGTGGGATAATCATAGCTCAAACAAAATGTTTAATCCTAATGTTATACATAATTTTATCTTGAATTACATTATTCATATGGCACCTTATATAAGCATATCTTAAATACTACACAAAAATATTTTTTATAAGTATCTTATATCTTAAATTATGCAGCTTATATGTCACCATATATGATTACATAGTGTGTTAAATATGAGAATATATTATTATATATATGTATATTATTATGACAATATATCTATCATATCTTATTATGTGCAGCATATACGATTAATATCTAATTTTATAAAGGTCAATATATAATAATATATCGTTATATATGTTACCAAATAAGAAATATATAATAAGATATGGTCATGCATGACACCATTTCTTTGATAAAAAATGTGATTGCTCAAATGAATCAAAATGTTATTTCTTCAAAGAGAATTAAATACCTTTAATGAAAATTGAGTAACCCTAATAAAATTAAATCTATTTTAATAAAAATTCTACATTAACGAGAGTTACATTACTTGAATGAATATTTTGTTACTTAAAATGTAAATCTCATTAATGAAAATTACATTAATTTAATGAACAATTTAAAAGTTTAATACAAATTTCATTATTTCAATGATAAATCATTGCTTTAATGAAAATTGCATAACTTTAATGAACATTTCATTAATATAATCACTTACTATCTTTTATACTCCATATTATTAAGTTTTGCTTTCGGTTTATAAGTCAAAATTACATTTCATTAATAAAAAAATTTCAATATTTTAACGATATAATTTCATTATTTTAATGAACATTTTATTTCTTTTAATGATACCTTAATTATTTTAATGAACATGTTATTACTTTAAAAGAAAATTGTACAAAGTTTTTCGTTCGTTTTGGACATATGTAAAATTTTCTTTATTTTAATGAAAAATTTCATTGCTTAAATGTGAACTTCTTTAAACTATATTTGTTTGGTCATCCTAAAAGGACAATTTTTATAATACATTATCTTGTTTAATTTTTTGACTAAAATATGTGCAGATCTATTTTTCAAAAGACAGAAGACATTCTTGCCGTATTAACATACATTAATAATATGCTAAGCAAGAATCAATGGTTGTTTGGCTGAATTGTCATTCAAAATGGTCATAAAATCCCCAACACAGACATAAACTCACATACAGATGAATAGCGTCTTCATCGTGCTACTTCTCTTATTCCTACATTTACGTTGTTTGATAAATAATTTTGCCACTTGAAGGAATTGTAATTTGTGTTTCAACTTCTACAGAGAAATTTGTGTTGATGGCATTTTCTAAGCCACAGGAATTCCTTTATCATTTTGTGATGAGCATGTGTGATAATGGGTTTATTTGTTTCAGTATGTACGTTAGCGTGGATCGAATTTGAAGCAATTTTGCTAAAAAAAAAAAATTTTAAATTAAAATTCGGAACTGATCTCCAACTTGCCCTTTTCATCTCAAAATTAAAATTTTTTTTTCCCTAAATATATTCCTTTTTCACTTTTTTCACAAGAGATTTCAACATAATTTGCTGTCTCCACAGTGAACTGTTCGAAAAATTTGAATTTTTTTAGACTTAAGGCCGTTTAGATTAAGTTTTCGGTTTTTTCTTCGTTAATAAAAGAAGAAAAATTTTTTTGTAAAAAAATTTCGATTTTAAAAAAATATATTTTTTCACTTTCTCGAAAAATTTTGATTTTCAGATCGCAAGTCGAAGATTAATTCAGATTTGTTTAAAATTTTCCAAAAACTTTTTTTAAATCTATCCATAACTTGTCTTTCATCAAGCAAAATTTTTTTTTTCCAAAATCCAAATTTGATATACCCTAATTTTGTACGTGTGTGCGTATGTTACTTCTTGTGTGTCAATTACTTAAGTCTGCACAAAGTAAAGGGTGTTTTTTTTATAGAGGTATACAACTTTAAAATTGAATAAAACAAAGATGAATTTTTTAAATTGACATGAAATTTACTTTATTCGAAAGATAATCTTCTGGCATTATAATTTAAATATGACTTCTGGCATATGACCGCCACGGCTGGCTCGGACGTAGTCTAATCTGGAGGTCCAATTTTCGATGGCTTTTTCCAATATTTGTGGCGTATATTAGCAATAACGCGGCGAATGTTGTCCTCCAAGTGGCCAATCGTTTCGGGCTAGCGACTTCACATATCCCCACATAAAATCAAACGCTCTTGGAGGCCAATTCACGGGTCCGAAACGTGAAACTATGCGGTTAGCAAACGTTTCCGTCAATAAATCAATTGTGGCACAAGCTGTGTGACATGTTGCGCTGTCTTGTTGAAACGACTGCTCATGCACATCATGGTTGTTCAATTGATGAACGAAAAAGTCAGTAATCATGGCTCTATAGCGGTCACCATTGACGGAAAAACTGATTGGGGTATTCCTCTACGCTACGCTCTACAGCAGCAATGACTTCTTCTGTTGGCAATGTACGACGTCTCTATGGATGCATATTATCATTTAGAGTAAACGTGTTGCGAAAACGTTCCATAGTTAATCGAATTAATTGCTCTTATTTACAATTATATTGACCGTAAAATGGACGTAGTGCGCGATACGTATTTTGAACAGAACCATGATTTTCAAAATAAATTTGCACAATTTGGAAGCGTTGTTCAGGCGTCAGTCTATTCATGTGGAAATGCCAAACCAAACTAAACATAAATCACTTGACAGCTGACAAAATGGCCGCCAGTTAAAAAAGTGTTGCCAACTTAAAGTTTTATACCTGTATAAAAAACACCCTTTAGAATTCTTTAGTTGCTAAAAAAAAACATATGTGATTGAAATCCTCTTTCTTAGTTTAAAATTCTTTATATAAAGGATTGAGAGAGAAATTTAAATTAAATAATTGAAATTACAAAGAGTGTTTTAACCCCCAAACCAGACTAAGCTTTTTTGCAATGAAATTTCTTCGGCATTAAAAATAAACAATAAGTTCTTATACCAACTTTTTTTGGTATAAGAACATATGGCCAAAATAGGTTAAGAGCACATCTCAATAACTAATCCATAAAAAATAAATAATTTTAGACATAAATTATTCCTCTTGCCAAAAGTCTACAGTCCAAAAATTACACTTTTTGTGCTTTTAGTAAAGGAGATATGACGATTTTCGTTTTTCGAAAAACACGAAAAGCGAAAACACAGCTAAACTTCAACATATATTGATTAAACTTAAAGGCTTTGCTAATACTTCTAAATATAATCGTTCTGCCAAATTTTATAAAAATCCGTCTACGTTTTCAAGTTAATCAGATATCCTTTTGAAATGCTGTATGTCCTTATAACAAAATTCGAGTTTTTTTTAAAGTTCAAGCTTCAATCTTACTTTGTGTTTAGTATCAACGGTTTCCCGTCAACATAAATATGATATCAAGATTTTTGAAAACTTTATAAAAATAAAATTAATGTAAAATCATAATACAGTAAGTTGGTGTGGTTTGTTTTTTAAATGAACTACAAAAGTGGTCAAAAATTAAATTTCTTCTTCAAATGACTGTTTTTTCACTTACAAATCAAACATTTACAAATATTTACAGCAGAAGTTTCCTGAGTGTAGTAAAGAAGATATAGCGATTTTCGTTTTTCGAAACACGCGAAATTGAGCGAAAATATTGACTAAACTTAAAGGCTTTGATAATACTACCATTATAATCTTTCTGCCAAATTTTATACTTTTTTAAGTTAAGGCGTTGTCCTTTCCACGTTTCCTTTTAGAATCCTGTATGTCCTTGCACCAAAATAAAAGTTTTTTTTAAAGTTTAAGCTTCAATATTACTTTTATAAAATTAGCTTTCTAGATTCTTCCAAGAAAACTGTGTTCATTTCAAAATATTTATTTTTTGAAGTTTTACGAAATTTTAATTTGAACGCTTTCTTGCTTCCAAACCGTGTCATGCACACAAACAATTACTTCACAAAATATTTTGTAAATTTGGTTTTCTACCGAAATAGCTTATTTTAAATCATTTTTTTTGGCGCACTTATGGCCAATTTAAAATACCCCGCCTGGAGACGGGCTTGTCGGTTAGTGGGTTAAGATAAATATTTCAGTAACTTTTAAAGAATTTCAACTGAAGTTATTTAATAAATATTTAATAAGGAATATTTTAATAACAAAATTAAAAGCAAATACCATATATTTAATATATTTTTACTTAAAAAGCAAGACATAAATTTTAATTTTGGATGAGATAAATTAAAATCGTTAAAATTTAAATAACGACAATCAGCCGCATCTATATGTGATAAATTTACATTAGGTTGCTATCCCATTGCAACAGTGGATCCTCGCTAAAGTAGCAAAAACTCACGTAAACAAATTACTGTGCTGTAAATTTACATTCATTCGATTAGATTTTATTTTTTGTTTTCATTTAAGAAAATAGTGGGTAGTAGTGGGTTATTTTTACTGCATTTGTGGTTCATTTTTATCAACAGTAAAAATCTAATGACAATATAAGTTGAATTTAATGAAATGTCATTAATTTTTCAATTGAAATTTCATTTGTTTTTAACTACATTTGCAGTGGTCTTTACCTACATATTATTCTAGGTGTACCAATTCCCAAATGCAATCATTTTTAGACTATAGAAATAGAAAAATTACAGTTTGTTATTAACTCATTTTTGCCACAATGTTCCTTTTTCGACCCAGTACTTTTAAACGGCTATATTTTTTTGTTACTGAAAAAAGATTAAGAGATTTAAATAAAAGCCAAACAATTATTCAACATCTTGAGTACACTCGTGAATAAAAAATGAATTTAAAAAATATAAAATACCTAATCTTTTGTATTTATGATTGCTATGTTAATGAAATAATATGAAAAATTATTTCTCTGCTACACTCAAAAAAAAAAAAAAATAAGTTAGTAGAAAAGTAAGTAAAATGTCTTGCAAATCAAGTATACTATTTTTCAGCAAATTTTTTCCTAAACGTATGTTTTCAGCTAAAATTTAATTTATACTTTTTCAGCACTTTACTGTTTTAAACTAATGTTTTACTAATATTTTACTAATGTTTTACTATTATATTTTGCTAAAAAAAATAAGCTGATAAGCACGTTAATAGTGCGGACGACAACCAAATTGAAAAATATGTGCAAAATTAAGGAGATGCCGCGGCATGTCAAGTTGTAATAGAGAAGAGGAAAGTGATATTTAAAATTACAACTCTTATAACAGATATAAAAACTCAACCATGGACGATTTTTGTATCTGTTTTTCCATGCATAAAACAAAATTGTGGATTCAATCATCTTAAATTTTGTGTTGTCACCATCTTGTGAAAACAACTGTCTATTAATTAAATTAATGGCAAAATAAAGTATTTAAATTTAATAAAGATTAAATGCGTATTTTTAAACTAAATGTTTAAAATGATTACTAATAAAGTGTGGTAAAATTGGCAATTTGAAATCGGTAACAAATAAACGTTCAAATAGACAGACTAGAGCGAAAGACAAAGGCACCCATCTTAGGTAATTTTTTTATGTTTCCTTATTCTTATTGCAAAGAAGGGTTTTGTATGCCATATTTTGTTAGTTTTACTTTTCATTTCCATAATTATCTAAATGTCTTCCTTTAAAAGATGCCATCATTTAGACAACCATTGATGTAATTAGTTGAAAGATCATTTTGTTTATGTTATATATAATTATTTCTATATATTTTCAAATATTACATTAATTCATGTGGTCAATGTTTGAGGATGAATATTTTAGTATTTTGTAATGTTACAATACGTTTTGAAAGAATCACAAGAAAATGTTTGAGATTTTTAGCAAATAAATTAACCAAAATATAATATTTCTAAAAATTTGTTGAGTTTTTTCAATCTACTAATGTTCAGCCAAAATTTTATTTACTTTTAGCAAGGATTTTTAAATTTTTAATCAACTAAGTGATAGCCAATCTACTAATTTTGTTGCTAAAAGTCAGCTCGCTGATTTTCAGCTAAAGATTTTTCTGCCCTTTGCATTTTTTTTTGCAAGCACCCTCCTGACTAAATTTTTGCTGAATCAGCAAAATGTTTTGCTGACTTTACAACCTTTTTTTTAGTGTAGAAATTTCTTTATCGATTGATTGTATATAATTTTTGAAAATTTGACCGATGGAACGATTTACTTTTCAAATGCACAAAGTCTAAAATATTCCAAAATATATTCCCTTTCTACTCAAAACATAAATAATTGATGGCTTTTATTAAAATACTACTAAACTTATAAAAAATATATCGGCAGGGTTGCCAAATCGTAATTTTAAAAATTGTCAAAAACCACGATCTTATTACAAAAAATTTTAAAAATTGGTTAACTTTAAAAAAATAATTTTTCATGTATTTTTTGAAAAAAAACTTGTTCACAAAATTATACAAAACTAAAATTTTTAAAATATGATCCGCCTTAATAGAAAAAAAAATTACAAACATTTCTTAATGCAGCACGATTCTATATTTCTGGAAAGTTTGGTTTAAAATTGTTCAGTGGACCTGTGACGTACCATTAATTAATTTAATTGTTACTACAGTTTTCCTAATAGAACCGATTTCAATTAAACTTTTAATTAAATTAACAAATATTTTAATTGAACCTTGATTTTAGTTTTTTCTATGTACGTTGGCAAGAAACCTTGTTTTTTTTATTTAACGTAGTTTTTTTTAACAAAACGTAGTTTTTTTTTAACAAAACGTAGTTTTTTTTAACAAAACGTAGTTTTTTTTAACAAAACGTAGTTTTTTAACCAAAGGTATTTTTTTTTTTAACAAAACGTATTTTTTTTTTAACAAAACATAGATTTTTAACCAAACGTATTTTTTTTAACAAAACGTAGTTTTTTTTTTAAACAAAATGAACGCTTTTTTAACAAAACGTAGTTTTTTTTAAACGAAACGAAGTTTTTTTTTTAACGAAACGTAGTTTTTTTTAAACAAATCGTAGTTTTTTTTAACAAAACGTAGTTTTTTTTTAACAAAATGTAGTTTTTTTTTAACAACACTTAGTTTTTTTAAACAAAACGTGGTTTTTCTATATCAAAACATAGTTTTTTTTAACAAAACGTAGTTTTTTTTTAAGCAAAACATAGGTTTTTTTAAACAAAACGTAGTTTTCTTTTTAATCAAAACGTAGATTTTCCTTAAACAGAACGTAGTTTTTTTAAACAAAACAAAACAAATCGCTCTATATTTCTGAAAACTTTTTTAACAAAATGTACTTTTTTTTTTAACAAACCGTAGTTTTTTAACCAAAACTTAGTTTTTTTTAAACAGAAAGAAGTTCTTTACAAAAGGTAGTTTAAAAAACGTAGATGAAAAACGTAGTTTAAAAACGCAGTTGAAAAACGTAGTTAAAAAATGCAGTTAAAAAACTGTTTATAAAACGTAGTTGTCGAATTTTAAGATTAACGGCTAGTCTTGGAATTATGAAATAAGTGTAGAAGGTATATCATTTTTAAATCCTCCCCTAAATTGCATCGTTAAATTTTTAAACAGTTTTTGTTTTTAAACCTTGAATAGCAATTAAATGTTTTAAAACTGCTCTCTTTTCGTAATTTTTTTTTTGTTTTTTTTCAAATCTGTGATATATTTTGTCATAATCCAACATAAATGTCGTCGCCCCTTTTTTTTGAACTGCAATTGTTGTTTATTTTGTTTTAATGTATCACTGCATGTATGTGCGTGAATATGCCCGTAAGTTTGTTTTTGACATTATAGTACGAGCTATTGCAACTGCTGCAGTTTTAGTTTCCCCATTTTTCATTTCATTTAGTAGTTAAAAAAATAAATAAAAATGGTGTTAATAGCATGTAAAAATGACACAATTGTTTTCATTTTTGTGCTGTAGTTGAATTGTGTTCTCTCGCTTTCATGCGTATTGTTATTTGTGACAATTGTTAAAAATTATTATTATCATCATCATGACGATGATAAGGAGGATGATGTACAATGCTGATCACAATGCAATGAAATTTTGTATATGATGACGTCAAATGCATATGGATATGTTTTTATTACAATTGTCTGACAAAACGAAAACGAAAAGAAGGGGTTTCATAAAGTAGTGACCATTTAAATTGCATATGCTATTTTGTTCATACTAATCTAGATGACCCATATATCTGCTTTTTTCTCTCTTTCGGTTATAATAATAAAAAAAAAAAAATGTCATTTAGTCTAATTGTAAGTAGTTTAGGTTGGTTGTGTATTATTTTGCACAATTTTATTATGATTAAATTAAAAAAACAACTACAGTTTTGTTAGTGACATATTAATGCTACTATATTTTTTTAAATTTCTAAAGTCTGTGTGTGTTGAAATTAAGTCTATTTAAGCTAATAGCCCCAATGCAGAAGAATGTAAATTATTTTTGTTTAATGTTTCTTCCTTACTGAGAAAAATAAAATTAATTTAAGAAAAGCTATTGAAATTTTCTAACAATTAAGTTTGTTATTCTCCGGTTATCTTATTGTTGGGAACCAATAGATAAATATTGACACAAAAAAACCGTCTTCTTTCTTTGCCTTACTAACATATTTAAAAATTCGCGAAAATCTACATCCGAACAGTAAATTGTTGTATTCTAAAGACTACTTCATATTCTAAAGACTACTTCATATTCTAAAGACTTCGTCGTATTCTGAAGAATATGTCATATTCTACAGACTACGTCGTATTCTACAGACTACGTCATATTCCAAAGACTACGTCATATTCTAAAGACTATGTCGTATTCTAAATACTACATCATATTCTAAAGACTACGTCATATTCTTAAGACTATGTCGTATTCTAAAGACTACGTCATTTTCTAAAGACTACTTTATGTTCTAAAGACTGCGTCATATCATAAATGACTAAGTCATATTCGAAAAATATAATATATTCTAAAGGCTACGTCATCTTTTAAAGAACACGCCATATTCTAACGACGACATCATATTCTAACGACTACTTTGTATTTTAGACTCCGTCGTATTCCAAAGACTTCGTTGTATTCTAAAGACTTCGTCGTATTCTCAATACTACATCGTATTCTCAAGAGTACGCAATTTTTTAAGGCTACTTTAGAACATGGCACCATATTCATAAAACCACGTCGTATTCTAAAGAATACTTCATATTCTAAAGAATACTTCATATTCTAAAGAATACTTCATATTCTAAAGAATACTTCATATTCTAAAGACAACATGATATTTTAAAGACTACATCGTATTCTAAAGACTACTTTAGAATATGACTCCATATTCATAAGACTACGTTGTATTCTAAAAACCACTTTAGAATTTGACGCCATGCATAGACTACACAGAATTTTCTTGGAGGAGTTTTAATGAAAGCTTATACTAATCTAAGGAAGTTTTCTTCACAAAGTTAGTGAAACATTTCCGTAATTTAATGAAAAAGCTTCATAATTTTTATATAACTATTTTGAATGGAACTTTTTCATAAAATTAAAAATTTCGTAAAATTTTATGAAAAACCGCATTAGTTAAATACAAATTTTCAATGGACTTGTCCCAGTAACATTTCATAGAACTAATTCAAAAATTCATTGATATCATACAGATAATTCTCTCTGTGTGCATCGTATTCGTAAGACTACTATAGACTATGACGCCATATAAGACAACTTAACATTCAGAAGACTTTGTATTTTTCTTAAGACTACGTCATTCTTACTACTACGTCATATTCTAAAGACTACTTCATATTCTAAAGACTACTTCATATTCTAAAGACTACTTCATATTCTAAAGACTACTTCATATTCTAAAGACTACTTCATATTCTAAAGACTACTTCATATTCTAAAGACTACTTCATATTCTAAAGACTACTTCATATTCTAAAGACTACTTCATATTCTAAAGACTACTTCATATTCTAAAGACTACGTCGTATTCCACAGACTACTTCATATTTTGTAAACTACGTCTTATGCTTAAGACTACGTCATATTCTAAAGACTAAATAAGATTTTAACGACTACGTCATATGTTAACAACTATGTCATATTTGAACGAATATATCATATTTGAATGACTATGTCATATTTGAACGACTATGTCATATATGAACGACTATGTCGTATTTTAAAGACTATGTTTTTCAAAAGACTACTTCATATTCTACAGACTACTTCACATTCTAAAGACTATTTCATGTTCTAAAAACTACTTCATTTTCTAAAAACCTCCTCCTATTTTAAAGACTACGTCATATTTTAAATAAATACTACTTTATAATCTAAAGACTCCATCACACTCTAAGGATTACGTCGTATTCTAAAGACTAGGTCATATTCTACTAACTTATTTATATTCTAAAGATTACGCGTTACTATTCTAAAAATTATATTCTACTATAAAGATCGGTTCGCCGCACAAACAAATATTCACTCTTCCATTTCTCCCCTTCCTTTTTTTTTGTCTTTCACAATCTGCAACATTTTTTGGCTTCATCTTCCCCTGAATATTTTTTTTTTTTTAATGCTTTTGATTAATAGCTGCCATCTAAAACTTCCACAATGCGATATTATCAAAAAGAAACATAATTAATTTACGAAAACAAAAATAGCATCTAATCATGATGACGATGTTTGATTTCCATTACTGCCTATCATTTTTAATAACTCTTTGAAATACATCATTTACACATTTCCTCCTTCTTCGCTCCCTAAAACCGCCTCTCACTTATTGCCATAATTATTACAATTTTTATACAAAAACACATTATGGGGTCAACATATGTTTCCTACAAACTAATTACATACATCCTAAACATACATGGTGCCACATAATATGACCTTTTTTTGTATGACTCTCTCCCACACTCTCAACTCCTCAAAGTTGACATCATTTTAATGTATATGTTGGATGAAAACTACAAACAAACAAAAAAAAAAAAGAATCTCTGTGGGTGTTTAGTGTCATTTCAATAATAATCAGAAAAAAATATATCAAAATAAGTTTCGAAAGGAGGGTTAGAAAAAAGAGGGCCTTGAACAAAAAAAAAAAAAAAACAATGACAATAGAATAGAATAGAAAAAGTCATAAGAATCAAATGATGCACACAATTAAATTTGTGAGCTTTTTGAAGGAAGAAACACACTCACACACACACACAAAATGATGACATCCCAAAGGACTTTATTTACATTTTTCTATTCCACATTATTTGAATGACATTCCGTTTGTGTTTCTCTGATGTATTCCAGTTTGTTCCCCGCTAGTCGTTTATGTCATTCATTTTGGTATGACTTCGAATGCGTGGCATTTGTTATACGAATGTGTATGTGTGTGTGTCATCTTTCACTTTAGTTTTATTGCATTTTTAGCTAAATATTGTAAGAGGAGAGAGAGAGAGAGAAAGAAAAAAGCAACACCATCGTATAAAAGATTGAAATTACTGTAATGCTAAACTTAAGGAATTTAATGTAATTTATTTCATTTTCGGCGACGTGAGTTGTTTATGGCTTCAATTTGTCCAAAATGCGTTGTTAATTTGACTTTTTCATATGGCACTTTATGGTTTCTGGTTTTTGTGTTTAACGCTGTTTTATTTTTTTTTTTGCTATTGCTGTTGTAAATTTTTTTTTTATTTTTTATTGTATCATATTGTTTTGTCACTGTGTTGGTATTTTGGGTGTATGTATTGTGTTTTTGTATATAAAAAGGGTCCTTTTGATATAGTATATGGCGGGTGTAGGAGTTGTGTGAAGAGTAAATATAAATTTAATTATGTACTGTGTATAAAATTAGAGGGTTGACTGACAATCTATATATTACTTGATAATAGGACAAAATAAAAAAAATACATTGAAGGTTATACAGAAGCGCTATTTGGAAAAGTGTCAAATATTTGAAAGGGACTAACTAAAAGTTACGAAAAACTATTTTTTATTATTAAAAATACTTGATATTTTACAAATTATCCTAAATTTCAATTACAAAGACAACATTTTATATTAACGACAACGTTATATTCTAATTACTACGTGATATTATTCTATTGTAAAGACTACCCGACGAAAAAAGTTTATATATAGTCATATATAACTTGATATAATTGTATTTAATATTAAAGGGTCCGCCAAATAACTTTTTTTTTTGAACTCCTGAACCAATTGGACTTTGTATGACGTCATACTAAGGCGTCATGCAAAGTTCGTCTCAATGATGTCTCCGAAATGTCCAATTGTTGAGAACGACGGTGAATTGATGTTGATGGCGCTTCACGCACACTTTCTGCCACAGCTGCAATATTCTCGGGTGTTTTTGGCTTTTCACGCTTTGGTTTATCAGTGAGGAAGCCAGTTTCTTTCACTCTTTTCACAAGATAACGAACATACGAACCATATTCGTTTAGCGGAAGGATAAAACTAATTATCTGTCAAATCAGACATGATCTACGTGTTACCATTCACGAAATAAGCACTAGTTGAAAAAAAAACGTTAGATATTTTGTTATAAATAAGTTGATATTTGACTTTATTAAATAATTGAGCTCTAGGTCACGTTTGTATTTGTAAAATATCCTTTATTATTTTATACATCTCCAATATTTCGTCATTCTTTGCATGTCATCTTCAGGGAGTCTAAAATTTATAAGTTGATATTTTTTATCTCATCATATATAATTGATTTATGTAGCTATATATGAGATCAGATATACTTATAACTATATATAATGCAATAAATGCAAACAAATTCTATCACTTTTATTTATACATAATTATATATGCCATCATATATAATTTTATATAAATATTTGTATAAAAATATAAATCTTATATCTTTTATATATTGTGGAAAATAATAAAAAAATGCAAAGTTTGTAAGCGATTTAAGGGAATAAATAATATTGTATGAGTAAAACAGAATTTTAAGTCAGAAAATCTTAAAAAAGCAAATAAAGGCCCAAAAATCTAAAAACTCAAAATCTCTATAGCCCAAAGAGCCGAATTGGATTTGGCCGAAAAATGTTGTTTAGAAAAAAATCAAGGCTCGAATTTAATTTAGTTGAATTTGTAAAGGATTTTCTATAAATACAGATTTTGGACTAAATTTGCCGAAAATCCATGATTTTTGTGGTCCAATGAAATAAATAAAAATGTCCTTTAATACAGATTTGTTTTTACCCAAAGATTTTTTAATTAACCGCTTATTTTTAAAATTTTCTTTTAAATTTTCTTAGACAACTAGATACATACAAAAATACAACATACAACAACTACTGTATTGCATCAATTGAAATCTAATACAAACATGAATAATCTTCCGAAGGCACATAAGCGATCGCTTCAGTTGTTTAAGAAATAATTGGAAAACAAAATGACGTTGTAGCTATGAAACATAGTGTATATGTCAAATTAAAAGTGCGTCTAATTTTCCAATTAGTATATTTCTATGTAAATTTTCATTATTATTTTGTATTTAACACAAAATAGTAGTGCGGATTTTCAAAAAATCTTATGAAGTTATATCAAATTGTATCAAATTATATATAACTTAAACAAATTAGATATAGCCATTTTTCGGATCAAATTATATCAAATGAGATCCCATGGCATCACGGAACTTTTTTCATAGGGTACTTATTTCACAAACTACTTTTTATTTCAATGACTACGTCTTATTTCAAAGACTACGTCTTATTTCAAAGACTAAGTCTTATTTCAAAAACTACGTCTTATTTCAAAGATTACGTCTTATTCCAAAGATTAAACCTTAATGTACATACTTAAATTTCATCCGAAAAATGGCCCGATTAAATTGTATCACATCACATCTAATTGAATCATTTTAGATTAATTTATACACATTTATAAGTGATTTGATACGGCGTTGTCAGAATTTTTATCTCATCCAATTTTATGAAAATATACGTTATACTATAAGATTATATCTAATTTAACATAATAGGATATAATATGGTATATACGAGGGCGGATCAATAAGTCCGTGACTTTTTGAATGAAACACAGTTTGTTTTGCAAAAAAAAAAAAAAATGTTTTTCAACATAATCTGCTTTTAGCAGAATATACTTCGTCCAACGTTTCTCCAATTTTTGTATCCCTCCCAAAAAATAGGATTTTCGAGGTCCATAAAATAGGCATTTGTTTGATCAATAATTTCATCGTTGGAGCTAAATCTCTTTCCACCGAGCCATTTCTTTATGTTTGGAAATAGAAATGGTCACTGGGGCCTAAATCCGGAGAATATGGCGGATGTGGTACCAATTCGTAGCCCAATTCATGGAATTTTGCCATTGAGACTGCACACGTGTGCACCCGTGCATTATCTTGATAAAAAAGAACTTTTTTCTTGGCCATATGTGGTCGTTTTTTTAAAAAATCCTCGTTAAATCGGTCCAATAAGTTGGCATAATATTCGACGTTTATTGTGTTTCCCTTTTGAAGGTAATCGATGTGTAACTGTTACCATCACCTTATTGACCGACAAACTTACCTTGGCCTTCTTCGGAGCCGGTTCACCCGGAGACTGCTGCTTGGTCTCCGGAGTGTTGTAATGGATCCATGTTTCATCGACAGTTACAAAACGCCGCAAAAACTCATTCGAATTGCGGTTAAACAACTCCAAACATTCGTTTGAAGTGGTCACACGATTACGTTTATGGTCAATTGAGAGCAAACGCGGCACCCATCTTGCAGTCAGCTTTCTTAAACCCAACTGATCATTTAAAATCGAAACCACACTGCCATATGAAATGCCTATGGTATCAACAATCTCACGCACTTTTAATCTTCGATCGGCCAACACCATATCGTGGATTTTTTCGACATTTTCGGGTGTATTGACCTTAATTGGCCGTCCAGAACGTTCAGCGTCATTTGTACTTGTGCGACCACAACGAAAGTGAGTAAGCCATTTTTTTACCATCGGAATCGATGGTGAGAGTCCCCATAGTATTTATCAAGCTTTTCCTTGGTTTGATTGACGGAAAAAATAATGTTTAATGACCACTCGAAATTCATTTTTTTGTATGTTTTGAACAGCTGTTAAACGCAAAGTAAATGACGAACCTTGCTCGAAATAAAAGTCACGGACTTATTGAGCCGACCTCGTATAAATAGTTAGACGTTTCAATAAACTTTTTAATAAACCTGATAGTTTTAATCAAAGAATTAGAAATTTTTTTGTTGAAATGAAGTTCGATGCAGAGCTAGCTATATAATCAATAAACCGCATTCAAAATTAATATATAGTAATTAAATGTGGTAAAATACCAAAAGAAATTAAAAATTATTTATTTAAGGATAGTCCCTATCCGGATTTCATTCTTGGCAAAGGAAATCGGTAGGCGACAATATTCTTAGAATTTCCAGAGATTCTTGTTAAGTTAAATCAATAACTAAATGAGAATTTCTTGTACTTGCCTGGAAGCGCAAATTAATATTTAAAATATTAAAGAAAAAACAACATAAAATTGTCGCACTTTGAATTTTTACAAAATTCAACACTTCAGATTTGATGTAAAACAAAATTTTAATATAATGCCATATATTACTACATTGTATTAACCCTTAGAGTACGGAGTCTAGTTTTTGACATAAAGTAAGGAGTGGGGTCACTGAAGTCCCCCACTCAAAAATGGGTTTTATTTTGTTTATAAGTTGGCATAATAATATTAGGAAGACTGTTAGAAAAGTAAAAAACGATTATTTAATTAAATTTGCAGCATTTATTTTCAAAAATTTAATTTTTGAAAATTAAATTCTTGAGAAGAAAGAAATTATTTTCGAAGTTATTAAAGAAAAACTAATCTTGGGGGACCTAAAGTCCCCCACTCCGTACTCTAAGGGTTAAGCGATATACAATTATATAAATATGAAATCATGCTAATTAATCTACACCATATGTAATAATATATGCCAAATCGGCGGTATTATCAATTAAAATATATTTAGGTATTAATATGGGACCATGTAAAAATCTTTTGAAAAACCACAAAGAAGATAAAATTGTATATGATCACATATATCTACATTAAGCTATATGTTTTTATACAATATTATATTAAATAAGATGAACGTTTTTACTTAGGATGGGCCCATATCTCGGATATAATTTTATATGATTTCATACAATGGTTTTTATTCGGGTACGTTTTTTTAAAGACTACATCATATTCTAAAGACTACATGTCATGTTCTAAATACAACCTTGTTATCTGAAGGCTACGTCATAACCTAAATACTATGTCGTGTTCGAAATATTACGCTATTTTCAAAAGACTACGTCATAACCGTAAGACTAGATCAGAAAACATGTTTATAATTTTTGTAGTTTTTTACTATTAAAGAAAAGAGTCTTAGCCAAGTAAGAACTCGGTTTTAGCTGAAGAAGAGACACGCCACTAAGAGTCGAAACGTTAATATTTGTATTGGAAATTACCAGCAAAAAATTAATTTTTCCTGTAAGATCCCATTTTAAACTCTCTATTTTGAGTTCAAAAGCCTACGCTTCTGTTAAAGTGTTGCCATTTGTATTTTTCGGTGTTGTCATTTTAATTGAATTTTAATTGAATTTTATTAGAATTTTTTTGCGGTTTTCTTTTCTTAACTTTAATATTATATTTTCAAACTATGACCGTTAGATTTTTTTTTTTTTTTTTGCGTTTGAACACATTATCCGTTCTCTGGGATACAATTTTTCTCGTTTTTGCTTTCTTTACTTCACTAAGAACTGTGGCTATGAAGTTTATAACATTTTAGAGTTGATTTTAAAAATATTTTAAGCTAATTAAAATTTGTTTTAATTATTATAGTACTAATTTTCATTTTTATTTTATTATCATTTCAGGTAAGACTTGCAATAATTTTTGGGGTTTGCTTAATGTAATTTGTGTTTATGTTGAGTAAGTATTATGTAGAATTTAATGAAATTTTGTTAATTAATGCCATTGAGGTAATCTGGTTAGTTTTAAAAGATTAGAGAATATAACATCAATTGCCGGGGAGATAAAAAACACTTACGAATTACTAGATTCTGTCTTTTTCCTCTTGAATTAAAAATTGGACTGAAAGACTTCTACACAAAAAAAAAAAAAAAAAAATTCATTTTAACTACCGAATTTGTTCGTAATCAAAAGACTCCACTTTGGTCGCCATCGAAGTTACTGCCAATCTAGATTGATATGGGCTTGAATTTCTAAATAGATTTTTCTAAAGTTACTTACAAAGTCCAGGGGGACAATTATATAATTAGGACAAAATGAAAAATTAATCATTTTCATTTCACAGCAATTTTCACACCATACTTTTATTTATAGCGATTCTTATTCTCATTATGAAAAATATTGATGTTATAAAAACTTATCTGTCAAATGTAATAATAAGAAAAAAAGTTCAAATAAAATTTTGTTTAACGAATTGTTTTTTACATATAAAGTTTAAAAATAATAAGAAAAGTAATAAATAAACATTGCACGGTTTTTTGTTTAACAAAAAGCAAATGATCTTGAACTTGAACAATTTTGTTCACATCATAATTTATGGTTGTGCGCCCCGGTAGGCTAGTTGGTAGCATACTGGCTTATCAGTGCGGGGGTCGTGGGTTCGATTCCCACCAGAAGCCTGGTCTGTTTTCGCTACAACGCGCAGAAAGCCATAGTAGCAAGTGCTCGGTTAGGGTAATAGTATATAGTATATAATTTGTAATTATAAGATTATTAATTAATAAAAACAAAAAAAATAAAAAAAAAAAAAATTAGTTTTGTGTGTGACAAGCTTTGGAATCCTACGATTTGTTTTAAGTTTCCTTTATTAACTCTCAAACAGGCCTAAGCTTTTTTGCAATTAAATTTATAACACTTGCTCTTCACGAAAAATAGACAATATATAAGTTCTTCTACCAAAATTTTTTTCCGTTAGGTTAAGTACCGAATATCAAAAACTAATCCATAAAAATAAATAACTTTAGGCATATATTATTCCTCTAACCAAGATATAACTGCAGCTCAAAAATTACACTTTTTGTGCCTTTAGTAAAGAAGATATGGCGATTTTCGAAAAACGCAAAATTGAGCGAGATTACACTTCAAGGCTTTGCTAATAATACTTTATAAAATCTTACTACCGCATTGCATAAAAATCCGTCCATGTACAGAAAAAATTATCTACCTAAAATATGTAGGCCTGGCTTCTATATTCCACTACGAAGTGAAAGTGGAATCGTTTTTAATTCCACATTTTCAATTCCGCTGTGTTCTGAAAAACTAGTGAATCGTTTTTTTCACGACGATTTAATTTTCATTTTGTTCTTAGCAACAACATAAAAAAATGCGGGAAAAAAAAACAAATTATCACTTAAAGTGAATGAAATTGCAATAAAGAAGAGTGCATTTTTTAAGAAAAATAAAAATTAAATAAAAAAAAAAATTATTTTTAAAATAATATAAAATGAGTTTCGCATTTTTTTTTTTTTTTTTTTTTTTTTAAAGAGAAGCAACACTCAGGAAATCCTTCCTATTAATTAATGTGTTGCCTTCTTTGGAAAGGGGATAGTGAAGAGATGAAAGCTGGTGAAAGATGAAGGGCTTCAAACATAGCAACACTGTAATTGCGCGAGATGATAAGTCTTAGAACAGTTGTTGCTCGCCACATGATGTAGAGTTGGCGAATTTATTGAAGCTTTTTGTTTCATAGCCCTGATTCATTATTTTACTTCGGTGGGGTTAAGTGCTATGGGAACACCGAAGGTGGGCGCAGCGATACATATAAGTGATAGAAAACTCATACGTATTATTTTTTCTAAATGGATGTTGTCGTCACCAGGAATCGAACCCGGGACCATCCGTGTAACAGTCCAACGCTCTAACCATTACACCACAACACACATTGTGATTTAATGGTATTTAATTAAAAAGGAAAAACAAAGAACGGAAAATCTAAATAGAAAAAGGCTTCGTGACTGTTCAAGTCCTTTGGAACTACCAGAAAAATCGGAAGGCAATAATTAAAACTTAGTCGCAAGTGTTTAAAATTAATAAAAAAAATAGTTTTATTGCGTATTTTAGATTAAATAAGTATGCATTTATGATGGTTTTAGAAGAATTATCACCAATGGCTAAAAAGACAAGCATTCCAATTATTTTGCAATTGGACACAGCACAACGCTATTTCGGACAAGGAATTTACCAACAAATGATCGCAAAAGACTTCGATCTAGCAGTGGAAAGAAGTACAGCGTCAAAAATTTTAACAAATATGTGTAATGTTTTGAAAATTGTCATATGCCCAAAATGGATTAGATTTGAAAGAAGTCGCGAAGAAATTGAGAAATCAAAAAGAGAAATTAAAAAGGGAAATCATCGGTTGCTGTTCCTCATTTTTTATATTTTCAGTACCTTTGTCATTTTTATTTAATTTTTGTAAAATCACGTTTACTACATTGTCGGAACTGGTGCCATCTAAGTTTGACAATTCAGTAGATGAATTTGTGGTTGTTTACCCTTTGCTAGTCGTCCCGAATGATTTAGCTGCTGGAACACCTTCGACTGCTGTATAAAGGCCAGAAAGTTTGGCAACTGAATCTTCTTTGGATGATATGTGTTGGATATTATTGGGTCCTCCACCTGTTGCCGTTACCTCTGCTCTATTTTCGGCCAATTTTTTACAATTGGTAGCCTTCCAATCAGAACAAGCCTTTTTCCAACCAGTTGCATCGTTTTCTGGAGGTCCTAAGCTGTTTAATGTACTTCCTAAGTCCTTCCACAACTGGTCTTCAACTGTTTTGTCGCCTCTCTAAAAACCTTCGGCCAAACCAGATTTTTTTTTCCATGAATGTCAAAAATGGGGCCTCTTGTTATGGATTCATATGTTTTAACGTAAAAAATTCAACACTTTTCAGTTAAATAAATTTATATTAAAAACATATCACATTTACTTACATTGTTTGATTTTTTTTTTTACGTTTAATATTCAAAATAATTTTATTTTCAAAAAAGTTTGGTTTTTCACTCAGTTAACTAATATCGTTTTACAATTACTTTTTTGTAGTGAAATTGTTTTATAGAACACATCAAATCACTTTAATTCCACTAGAAACAAAATAAAAATGAAATTTTTCCTTTCAAATCACTTATGTGGAATTGGGAACACAAATTGAGCGGAAGTTTCACTTTCACTTCATTTTCGGAATGTAGAACCCATGCGGTAATAACAAATTTGATTGAAATGAAATTCGTTTCTAAACAAATATTTTATTGAATCAATAAATATTTTAATTGTCATTTAAATATATAAATACATATTTTATTTTAGACATAATTCTCCAATTATTTTTTCATAAACTGTACGGTTAAATAAAAAAGTTTCAGTATAAAATATCAAATGCATTTGAAGCTTACAAACAAAATAAACACATACACAGACAGACACAGCATTAAAGACATATACAAACGTGTCGTTCACACACTTTTTTGTGAGTATCACAATCTTTTTAGTATATAGTTATTTGTAGCTTTTTTTATTTTTAATTTTCAATAAAAGTTTTTATTGATATTATCATCGCCGTGGTAGGTGCAAAATCAATTATTATATTAATTGATTCAATACATTTTTTAATTAAAACCCGTTTTTTGTTTTTTCTGTGTACGTTTTCAAGCTTTTACAAATATAATTTTGGAATCCTGTATGTCCTTATACCAAAATTAGAGCTTTTTTAGGGTTTAAGCTTCAGTCTTACTTTGTATTTTGTATCAATGGTTTCACGTCAACATAAATATGTTTTCAAAATTTTTAAAAAATGTATTTATTTCAAAATATTTATTTTTGAAATTTTACGAAATGTTAACGCTTTCTCGCTTCCAAACCGTGCCGTAAATTTGGTTTTCTATAGAAACTTAAACTTAACTCTTATTATAAATCACTCATTTGGTGCACTTATGACCAATTTAAAATACCCCGAATGGAGGCGGGCTTGCGCTCTCAATGTGACAAACAACATTTTTATCAGTCGATTTTGTAGGTTTTTCTTTTTTCTTTATTTTTTATTTTAGTTTTATATTTGTTAATTATATAGCAATGAAGAGTTTATCATTAAATTTGAAAAATGTTATTAAAATAATAAGAAAAACTTTATGAGATAATTGTTTTCCAACAAACTCGTCTAGAAACATCGTTAAAGTGTACAACACTTACACTCTCCACCAACTTTTGGCGATAAAAAATTTATCATATCGCTCATTTACTGGAAAACTGACATAACTCAAAAACACGATTTTGCAGAAAACAAGTTTAAAGTTTTCAATCCATATCTGCCTCGCTCGAACCTTTTTCTATATATTTGGTCATGTTTTTTATAAATAGTGGGTTTTAATGTATTTTTCTCTTAGTGAGAGTTGCTTATTATCGAGAGAACCGTGAGTAGCACAGTTTCTCTATGAAGTATATACTCTTTGCACTCACTTTAAAGAAAAAATAATATATATTATCCTCTATGTCGAAAAGTGTACATGATATTAATATGAAATTTTTACACAATATAAAACATGATATAACTAATAAATCTGCATCATTAACAAAAAAATCGCATTTTTTGACTTATGACAGTGTTGAAGTATATGATCGATATGATAAAATATTGACAGATATTTTTCACAAAAACTGAAATAAGAAATGAAGCCACGAAAACTTTTCTCATTTCATCTCTTCGCCAAATGATTAGTTTTATAAAGATTTTCATTAATTCTACAAACATTTCATAAACATAGACTTTAATGAAAACTGTTTCATAGATTCTATTGGAAGTTTCAATGGACGAGTTCCAGTGACAATTTTCATTGAAGTGAATTTAATTCTCTCAGTGTATATCCATATTAAGCTATATAAAGCTATATGTTTTTTTTATACTATTTTAAACAAGATATGATAGTATATGAACATTTGTACTCGAGATGCTTTTTTTTTTGCCTTTTTTTCCATATTTGTTTTCTTTTTTTTTTACCATTTTTTGAGCGTTTTCTTAAGATTTTTGAGCTTTAAAATTGTTTTTTTAGACATAGACATTGCGTTAAATGCTTTTTTCATAATTTTTGTTTACTTTTTCTTTCAAAAAGTTTTCTTTTTTTTTTATTTTTTTAGTAGATTTGTTATTTTTGTTTCCTTTTTTACCACGCATTTTTGCCATGAGCACCTCAGACTTTGCCATTTTGGTCTTCTCTGCTCATCAATTGTAAATTAAATTTTGAGTATTTTAAAAAATACAATTTTTGTTTTTTATTATTTCATAAATTTTATTCAATAAATTATATAAACAAGACAATAAATATCAACAACTAATTAAAATACGTATAATATTAAGAACCTTAAGAACCCCAAAGAATACACATAGAAAAAAATGTAACCATTTGCCAACTGAAATTCGATTACTTCCACTGAAGTTTGTTGGTTCAACTGAATATTAGTTTTAACAGCGAAATTTGGTTAATACAAATTAGTTTTAGTTGTAACACGCAAAATATTCAGAAATCACATTTAAATATGGTTGTACTAACCAAATTTATTTGTTGTCGCCACTAAAATAAATTATTTAATTCAGTTGGCACTTTATTTTTCTGTGTATATAGAATTATTAACTTAACCTTTGAACTTTTTTTTTGTGTAAATAAGCAAAGACTAATGTCCTGTTTTTAGAAGACGTTCGCCTCTACACAACGGAGTGACTACATGTATTTTGGATTTGTATTGCATGTATTTTGTTATTGTTTATTTTTCGTTCGTGTGTAGAAGAACCTCATCTAAAAAACAGGGTATAATACCCTGTTTTTAGATGACGTTTTTCGTCACACGAACGAAAAAACAATAACAAAATAACCTTCATTCAATACAAAAACAAAATACATGTATTCACTCATTCGTATTGCGGCGAATGTCTTGTAAAAACAAGGGCTAAAACCTTTAAACTCATTTGTATAACTACAAGCTAAAAATAGTAAAATCCCCAAAACCCTGCACACGATAAATCAACAAAAAATACGCATGAAAAACCCAGCAACGTTTGAGAGAAGATTTTTAAAACTTTGTTCTTTTAAGAAAAGATTTTTTCATAAGATTGGAACACTGACTCAATTTGATAAGCCACAGAACTCAAATAGGTGATGTATTTCTTTTTGCTAAGTTCAGTGACCTGTACCGGGTCAATTCGTAGGGAAAATTAATAATGCCCGACCGGAGACTTGGGCTAAGAAACGATATTTGTTCAGTTTATGCAGAGCGGTACAGCTGTATGCAGAGCGGTACAAGCGTATGGTGCGCAAGTCTGGGGGTTTACAGCTTTTCAGATAGTCGATAAATTTCAAAGATATTTTCCTAAAAGAATATTGAAAATACCGGATTTCACACCTAATTATGCACAGGCTTTAGAAACTGGAGCTACAGAAAGCCATTTATATACATAATGTCTTCATCTTAATTATTTGACTAAAACATTTTATAACTATAGTACGGAAAGGTTACCACATAAATTATCAAAGCTAGTTCTTCAGAAAAACATTTTTTGGGCGAAGGAAATTAATGAAATTGGTGAGCAGTTTAATATACGTTTTGATGTGGATCTATCTATGAATGAGTGGATTAACCAGTGTTTACAAATTGTGTTCAAACTTCGAAGTAGCAAACATTCTGTAATGGAAGATCTTGCTACAGCAAGTAATACTCGAATTTACAAGCACCTCTTTCCTGATATGGGTTTGACATACATACTTGAAGAAAATTTGTCAAAAAACGAAATATCTGCAATTATTAAAGCGCGATGTGACACGCTGCCGCTAAGAAAATGTATATTTAATAGTAACACTTCTTCTATCTGCAATTTATGTAATATGGGCGAAGATGAAAATTTATTACACTTTATGGGAACATGCCCTATACTAAGAGAATTTAGGGTTAGTTTTTTCGGAAAAAATAATTTTGATCAAAATACGCTAATAAGTTTATTAAACGGAACATGCGACGGTTGTAACCGGAAAAACCTAGCAAATTTTATCATAAATGAATAAATGAATTTGAAGCTTAAAGCTTATCAAACACTGAATTATTGTTATAACACATTTGTAATTATATAGGCTGACGACACTATGTCAATGCCTCTTACTGCTTTATTTGTTTTTTTATATACTCAATAAAGTTATTCTAATCTAATCTGGTCAGTTTTTTGTATGGTATTTGGATACAATGGTGCAAAATTCTGATTTTGAAAACTTATTTGTTGAACCCTTTTAATTTGATTTTAAGAAAACAAATTTAAAGAAAAAGCCGAAGTTTAACTGTAAATTCAAATAATATCAACAAGCTTGCTGGGCTTACATGCCGATATGTGATTTATATCGTCTTTGATTCCGTGAATCCAAATACGGCATCAAAATTTTTCCATCTCGACACAAATTTCGGGAAAACCGCGGTTAAAGTTGCCAAAAAGTACTATTTTGCTGCTTTTCGAATATTGCTGCAACAGGTTTGACGCTTTCTAATGATACAAAATAAGGATAAATATTTAGACCACACTATACTCTTTAAGATACCGCAAGGATATGTTCTAAAATTGATTTTTACAATAATGTAAAGATTCATTAATCAAATGCCTTCTACAAAAAAATTAAAATAAATTTTTAATATGATATTTGAGAAAAAGAATTATTATTTCGTACAATTTGAAAGATATCTTACATTTGAAATGCAATTTAAACAAATTTGGTGTAATAATTTTAAAGTTTTTCGACTATATTAGAAAAAGCAAAGTTCAAAGTTTATATCGTAATCCAAAAATAAATTAAAGCTAGTCGGATGCATGGTCTGGGGTACTTTTTGCTAGGGTAGTTTTCAAATGCAATGTTTTCCTACATATAATAAAACACACATTTTTAAACTTTGCTAACTCATTATAGAAAAAAAAAGTTAAATATATCTGCCATCGTAATAGATATGCTTAAGCTGTTCGGATGTGGTGTGTACACAACTTCAAAAATGGTTAAAAAAACAATTTTTTGTAGTTTTTCTCAAAATTGTGATGTGAGGGGAAATTTTGGAATCAGCAAGACAGTACTGAATATTGAATTCAGTGCTTAACTACAGATTTTTTTTTTTAAATTTTACACTCAAAATCGCATCTAAAAAGCCCAATAAAAGTTTTTCCATTCCACAATTCGTTAAAATAAAGAATACCGAAAAAAGCATTTTCTTTCCGAAGTCTTCCGCCGGGCATTATAAATGAAGAGTCAATGCCGTGACTGGTTAAATCAGGAACCAAACCATAACATGGGTTAGGTTTCTCCTTCCATGATTACACCATGAGTGAGGGGAAAATTATAACTTGTGTCATGTCACAGGTTAACTTGCAACGTGCCATTGAACTTTTCTAATTTTCTGTTATCTGTCCCATGAATTATCACAGAATTAATTTATGTCATGTCACCGGGGGATCCGTGACATGTCCTTATTTAGTTATTGTCATAGAACAGGTCACTGAATTGAACTCAACTAGCGTTTTGAGACACGTCCTAGATTAGTTCTTTGATATGACAGGGTTAAATTTCCTCTTCTATAACATGAGCAAATTGACCCGCTAATAATGGTAGAGAATTAAAGAAGGACATAACTCCGAAAAGTTTTGTTTAGGAACATAATATGGGTACGGCTGTTTGTGGCAGTTCCATTAAATTTTTTTAGTAAAGTAAAATTGACCTTCTAATGACGTGCTACAGAATTAATGTAGGACATGTCCACGAATAGTTTCGTTTAGGAGAATTCGGTGAAATAACATGGGCTAGATCTGTGATATATTCTAAGTCGTTTTTAGAGTTAAATATCTTTGCCAGATTAGTAATTTGACTGCCTTACATTTTAATTGGTATGAATTTCCGTTATAGTTTTCAAGTTTCTAAACAAAAAATCTTTTAATCTTCAAACAAACTGTTTGCTGGGTTATTAAAATGCCATCCTACATTTCGCACTAAATAACCACAATACGATTCCTTTTGGTTTTTATACGATTTTTACGTTTCTTGTAACGTGATGGTTGTATGGTCGACTTGTCGGCTGAGGTGAAATCATTTGACATTGTTGGCGATAGTGATGATGTGGACGTTGAAGCAGTACTGGGCATTTGGGTAATTGTAGCCTTGGGTAAACGTAATGCACTAGACTGTGGGTGATGTTGACGATAATGATGTTGCTGCTGTTGTTTTTGTTGTTGTTGCTGCTGATGTTGCTGGTGTGGTTGCTGCTGTTGATGCTGTAAGTGATAACTTTGATAGGAAACTGGATTATTATGTTGTTGTGAATGCCATTGATATGATGATGATTCGTGAGATAAAGTCGGTAAGATTGAATCATATAACGAAGAGGTCGATGAGGTAGGTTTTGCTAGCTTTGGATGATATGTAGAGGGATATATTTTTGTGGCTACTGTTGCTGTTACGGGTGTACTATAGGATGCATAAAGGTCATGGTAATTAAAAGGATTATTCGTATTACTATTGCCATAAGCAACATGACCGGTATTTTCTATAAATTTCTTGCCACGTTGATAGACATTATCATGTAATGATGTATCATGACTACTACTGCCGCTACTGCCACTGTAGCTATCATCTTCCTCAATATCATCAACATTGTCATGATTAAAAAAATTATCATCATCAGCAGCATCTTCATCACTAGCACCATTATTACCACCAAATGCTGTGATAGCAGTAGTAGCCGCTATATTATGACCGTTAAAATTGTTATATGGTCGACTAAGTGCTCGAGTATCATCAAATAAATCTGTATTCCGAGATGATGATGATGATGGAGATGATGAAAAGAAAGATGATGGTAACGACGACGAGTGATTGTCATCATAATGTAATCTTTGTTGGTGATAGTGATTATTATCATAGTTTAATGTTTTGGCGGGCCAAAATGATGAAGTCGATTGTCGTAAGGAGGAGGAGGTTGTGGATAATGGGGATGAGGCTGGTCGCTGTCTCTGTCTTTTTGTAGTTCTTTTCTTTTTTGTTGTTGCTGTAGTTGGTTGATTTAAATCATCACTACTTACAGATTGTGCTTGTGGTACATATTTGTTTAGATATTGTCGTTGCAATTGTGACCATATGTCATCAACTGTTAATGCTTTAATGCCTGTATGACCACTAATGTCGTCATCATCCGTTCCCCTGGCAAATGTTGTTGTCTTTGTTGTTGGTATATGCGGCTCTGATGAATACATCATATTCTCTTCTGTCATATCATCCTCACTATGATAGTCATTTTCAGTTCTATATTTATTTCGTCGGAATTTGGCTGCATTTATAATTTCCTGTTGTTGCAATATTTGTTGTAATAATTGTTCTTTTTGTCGGAGTTTTGATGAAGATGACAATTCTTGTGGAAATGGTTTATTGCTATGATAATTTTCTGCCTCTTCAGCTAACATTACGGTACCTTCACCCCTGGCGTCTTCACCACCCAGACTGGTTATTTCATTGTCTTCCTCGTCATCATGTAACTCAACCATTTTGTGTGGTGGATGATGATGATTATGCTGAAATCCTTGTATATTTTGGGGTATTATATCGGTTTCATATGTGGTTTTTATGGTAGGTTGTGGAAATAATGCAAAATTTTCAGCCAAATATGACGGTATCATCATATGTTCTCCACCACTCTCAGTATCTTCATTGTTGGTACCGCTGTCACTGTTGCTGTTATAAACATCCGCCAAATCTTCCAGTTGTAGTTGACCACTTTCATGTAAATGTGATGGTATTATTTTTATGTTGTTTTGTTGCTGTGTGTGTGAATGTTGTAAATAATTTTGTGGTGTTTCATGATATGAATGTGGTGGCGGTGCTGGTGGCGTTGGTGCTCCTGCACCACGGTGCAAGGGATGTTGTCGTTTCTTGTGATGATGCGTATGATGGTGGGTATGTTTTCTTTGACCACTTGGCATATGTAATTTTATGTGCACACTAGACGAAAAATAAACATGAAAATTAAAAAAATATAATTAAAAATGATCTTAATAAAGTGTAAAACTTTGAATTAGAATAAATAAATAGTATCTTGACTGTTTTATGTACTAAAGTCAATGAGATACTCGTATTTTTAATAAAGTATAATGTTGTAAAATGTTTAGACAGTCTTTAGAATTTAGCAAAATTCCATTGGGTGTCAGGTTATATGAGAGTGCAAGCCGGCGAAATATGTACCTGTACACTTAGACTAAGAACTCTAGTGTCAGACCATACCGTTGAACCAGTTCGATAGATCATTAAGATCATGGAAATACATCGGTCATAGGGTCCTTCTTCATCCCTTTCTTAACCATGACCCTTCTTTCTCGCTCTTCTACTTCTACCCCTTCTGAACCCCCTACTTTTCCCCTTCCTTCCACCCTTTATATTTCCCCGTCTCTGCATATTTCCCCCTTTTTCTCGCCTTCTCTTCCTTCTTCATGTCAATCTTCCCCCAGAGAAAAATTTGGTTATTTCCAAATAAAATTCCGTTACTCCGACTAAAATCGGTTATTACTCCTTAATGCAGGATGTCGCAATTAAATTTGATTTATACAACTAAATTTCAGTTGCATGGCCCATATTATTCGGGTGTTGCAACCCGATTTTGAAATTCTAACCAAATTCGTTGGTTGTATTTACCAATAGTGTCCGACCAAACTAGCTGTTTCTCCTGTATATCCAATGGAATAACATGTATTATGCAACTGTTGTGTTGTAGTACGTAGTTCTCCCGTAATGCTAATAGAATCCATTCTCTGTACCCTCTTTAGATAATATCCTCTTGAGATACTTGAGATAAGTCGAACAATTTCAGTATTCAGTAACAATTTATGTTAGTGTTCGAACAATTTTAGTATTCAGTAACCAGCTCATCCAAATATCTCACATCTGATTTAAGGCCAGATTCCATAGAAGTGGAAAAATTGCACCTTAAGTCCTCCCCTTGTTGGCGAATACCAACTAACTCAGCTATTATATGCCTACCGACTACCATTCCGCGGATTAATGTGAAGACTTCTGAACTCACTACCAGTCTTCACAATGCTGCAGTTATATATATATATATATATATATATATATATAGATATAGATCATAGATTTGGAAAGGAAAATCATCCTCGTATCCCTCCATCTCATTATTATATACTCCATGTTAATCCATCTAGTAAAAATCGTCATCAAGAAGGGAATTATCAGAAAATAAACGCTTTGCATTTTCGCTAGATCAATGCCACCCTATCCAGGTGATTTATGAGGTTTATATTGGGTCTTGCCTTGTTCAATATTTCCAGTTTCTTGGTTAAACTTGGAATTGAAATATTTCTAAAAATTTTCATGGCGTTGCCATATGGAAAGAATAATGACACCCGAACCGAAATTTGTTTTTTTTTGAGAGTTCATGACCTATCGTAGCTTAATTCGGTGACATGTCACAAACAATCGATTTCCCCATACGGAAAAACTATGTGAATGTTTTTATCTCTTTGATATAAATATCCTGTTAATTGACACCTTGTGACTTGTCACAAAACTCCATAGGGAATGGTTGTTTAAGTAGAATTCGGTCCTAGTTTAGTTCTGTTACCTGCCTCTATTTTACCTTTGACGTCACATTTTGTATCAGCTTCTTTGGGAAATAAAATATTAAATCAATTTCAAATATCTGTCAAGTCCTACAAACCTGCGTGACTTTTTTCTTGCTGCTCAACAACATATTCAAAGTTCTTTGAAATCCGCAAGTTCGGATAGGAATACTTCCCTTGTTAGTGAATTACAGTTTTATTAATTAACAAAAAATTTCTTTAGAAGAAAATTATCTCTGTTTATTTCTTAACAATATCATCATAAGTATAAAACGTTTTTTGAAATTGTTTCATTGTACGAAAATTGTTAAAATTTTTCAAAAAAAAACAAAATTTTCTTTTGAAATTCTTTACATTATTTTAAAATTCCTTAAAGTCGTTTGTACAGTGTTATCCATTGAATGTTCGACTACAATTTATTTTATTTTTTTTAATTATTTTCATCACTCACTGTTCATCAGCATCTGCAGCTTCAATCACAACATAATATAATCCAATATAAATCCATAAAAAAATTAAAATACATTTTAACATTTTTTTTTGCACCGAAAACAAAAAAATATCCTTTAAAGTCCTTTTTCTTTTACAACATTTACTATAAACGATTATTATTTATTGCATGGAAAGAAATTCACTATTTTCACACCCGCTTTTGTTGGCGTTACACACTCTCGCATATATCTTTAATTGTGTTACACGTTTGGCAAATATAAAATGATTAATATACATTTGAATGACAACATCAGCTTTTATTTATGCGCTTTTTTTTAAGTTTTCTTATAAAATTTTTCTTCTCCTATTTTAATTGTAATTTCTGTCCGTCCAATCCATCTGCCATCCTCATCATATATCAGTTAGTTATAATATCTTGTATGTCCGCCTAGTCGTCGTAACTAAAAAAAAAAACAGAAATAAAAATAAAAAATATTCCAAAAGTAATTGAAAACTAAGATGTCGAAGAAGTTTATTGTACTCTTTCCTTATTGTCTTTGTAGTATTTCAGCATATTTTATCCATTTTCATTTCATTTTCTTCTTCACATACAATAAGATCAAATTTCGTTCATTGCTCAGTGAACAGTAACTTTGTACTGTATTTTCCATATAATTTTTTTTCTAATTTTATTTTATATCGCTAGTAATATACACGGTAAGAAATTTTGGTGAAAGGGTAATCTAAAGAAACAAGGACAATATCCTAATAAAGAAATATAGAGTATGGCCTTGAACTTGAATAAATTCATTTTCATAACAGAATTATAGGTCGAAAAAACATAATTTTTATTTTTTTAAATAATAATTATAACAAACTTTTGAAAAAGACAAAGTAAGGTCTTAGTTTATATCCCCTCGCAATCATTGTATTTTATTTTAAAATAAAAGTAACAAAGGAGGAATATAAAAACGAAAAATGTATATATTATCTCTGTCAAAGACAGAGTGTATACAAAATCAAATGTTTTCAATTTTTTAGTTGTTAGTGGAAATTTTATTTTCATTCTCAACTTAATTCTCATTTGTTTTAACAAATGGGATATATAAGTGTTTGAGTTTGTGAATGAGGTAGCTACAGCTTTCTAAACTTGTTCTGATGATGGGGACCTAGAAAATCCCCGAAATGGAACCATCAACAAATTCTTGAAGGTAGTTAATTAATAAATTGAAAACAAAAAACTCTATAGATTATTTGTTAGGACAATATCCTAATAAAGAAATATAGAGTATGGCCTTGAACTTGAATAAATTCATTTTCGAAACAAGTTTACGTTTAAATAAATTTCTATAGTATTTTATTTATTTATTTTTATTTATTTATTTCATTGGAATTTCTGTGCAACAAGATAAAATCTTATAATTACAGCACAGAAATTAAGGCGCAAACAAAGTTAATCTGTTACATATATTTATTACAAAAGATTCATAAAAAACAAAAAGAAATGAAAAAAAAAAAAATAATAAAAATAAATTATAAATTATTGACATTATGAATAATAATTGGATATAAAATATTATTATATTATTAAAATCTCAAACATGAGTTTAATGGATAAAATATTAGAATCAGAATAAAAATAATAATATAAAAAACGGGAAAACAAAATTTGAATTATTTTTAATATTTACGTGAAAAATAATGTAAAGTTAAAAATTATGTAAAGTTAAAAATTATACAAAACAAATTTATATAAAACAAAAGCAAGATCAAACAATTTATCATGACAAAAAGTTGTTAATTTCATTCTTAAATTTCAAAGCGTTACTATTGCGCTGAATATTGTTTGGTAGTCCGTTCCAAAGACGTATAGCATTAACAAAAAACTGCCATTCAGATATCAGTGTTTTGTACCTAATAGGAATAATCTTCTTTCCCCTATTCGATCTAGCAAAAACGAGTTGTTCATAGAGATAATTTGGTGTTTTCTCAAAAACAATCTTGTGTAAGCACAGAAGAATTCTCTGTACTAGAAGGTTGTCGAAAGACATTCCATACAGCTTTGTTGCAAAAGATGATGTGCTATCAAATCTTTTTAATCCAAAAGCATATCTTATAATGTTTTTATATAACACATTCAATTTACGTTTGCTTTCTGAGTCGCAGTTTGAAAAGACTTCACAGCCATAAAGCACAGTTGGCATTAAGTAGGCCTTAACGAGAAGAATTCTTGTATTTAGAGGCGTAAAATACTGTGTAGCCCATAGAGTACGTAACATTCCGTAAGCCCTTCCGATTAAGCTGTTTATATGGGTAAACCAAGTTAAGGTGTTATTAAATATTATACCAAGATTTTTTGCCGATGAGACTTTATCTATTTTCATATTGTTTAGCCTAATATCAAAATCACGATTAATGTTAACTGACCGCTTTTGTATTACCATATATTTAGATTTAGTAGGATTAAGACACAGGCCATTAGCAGTTGCCCATTTATAAATTCTATTTAAATCTTCATTAAGTCTTTTTACTGCAACATCTAACGATAGTCTTGAGCTACTCAGATAAACCTGAACATCATCTGCATACATATGTATTTTTGTGTTCTTAACTTGAGAAGGCAAATCATTGGCGTAGAGGGAAAATAAAAGAGGGCCCAAAATGGATCCCTGGGGCACACCTCTTGAAACTTTAACTACGTTTGAAGTGCAATTATTCAAGAAAACGGACTGCGTCCGACCAGTAAGATACGATTTCAATAATTTTGTTGAGGTGTCAGAAAATTTAAATAAGTGTTTAAGTTTTTCGCATAGCATTTGATGATCAACAGTATCAAAGGCCTTTGAATGGTCAAGTAGCACTAAGAAAACTACGTTTCCATTATCAATTTCCTGTCTGACATCTTCAGTAACTTTCAGGAGTGCAGTGACACAACCATGTTTTGGACGAAAACCAGATTGATGTTCAGTTAGAAAATTGTATCGCTTCACAAAGGCGCTCATCTGAGAAGACAACAGTTTTTCCAAAACTTTTGAAAGAAACGGGAGAATTGCAATTGGCCTGAAATCTGTTTTCGATTTGGGGACAGGTATAATTTTTGCATGTCTCCATTTAAGTGGGTACGAACTTGTTGTTATGATATTATTAAAAAGATATGTAATATGCGGAATCAATAGTGGCAGTAGCATTCTAATAAACTTCGGATGAATATTATCGAAGCCAACTGCATTTGATTTGATGTTAGAACAGCACAAAAAGACATCAAGTTGGGTAACACAATTAAACTCAAACAAATTAGTTTGTTCATTGTCCACTGTGTTTATCATCTGATTAGTGTTGTTGGAAAAAGAGACGTTTAATGGCGTATTGTTGACTGAACTGGAGTTACTATTTACGGAAAGATTGGTAAAATTATAGAAATCCAGGTTAGAGTTAACCATAGGTATATTTGTAAAAGAGTTATTAATGACATTAACGTCAACAACAGGATTACTATTTACGCTACCCTTGCCAATACCAATTTCCTTTATAATTTGCCACGTTTGTTTCGTGTTCAGTGCGTTAGAAAAACGTGCTGAATAATATTCAGACTTTGTTCGTCTAATAAGACTAGTGACATCTCTTCTCAATTGACGGTATTCATTATGCAAACCGGTAGTTTTAAACTGTTTCCAACGTTTATATGCCACATCCCTTTGTTCAATCGAACTTTTAATAGCTGAATTAAACCAAGGACGAGAATTATCTAACATGTTCTTCGTTTTCATCGGCACAAACAAATCATATAAATAAAGAATATTGGAATCAATAAACGAGAGCTGATTATCAACAGATGGCATAGTGTACATCGCATTCCAGTCAATGGACATAAAATGGGTAAATAAAGAATCTATGTTTACATTATTAAAGTCACGGAATGTGTATGTTTGATCTACTCGCCTAAGAGTAAAATCATATGATGTAAAGATTAAGTCGTGTTTGGAGAAACACGGAGCTGCAATCTGATCATAGAGCAGGACAGCTGAGCTATTAGCAACGAAAAACAAATCCAAAAGAGTGCTGTTTGAAGAGGTAAAGTGAGTTGGTAAGCTGTTATTGATAAGTGCTAGACCAAGAGGTGTCATGCAATCAGTCAATGACGTCTGCGTTAGTATATCCGAGTTAAAATCTCCAGATATAATTATGTCGGAAAACTGTACTAGTATTTTTTCCAATTTTTTGGTAAAGGGGGCAATATCTATATTACGGTTTGGCCTGTATACACACCCAACAAGCATTTTTTTCCCCGGTGATAATACTTCAACAAATAAGAATTCTGTTAAGTCTTTTTTTTCCTTTCTCTTCCTAGTTTTTATATTTTTTCTCTTTTTATTCTTCTTTTTATTATCCTCATCATTTTCCTCGGTACGACCTTCCTCCTCACCAAAATCAGTAACAGGCTTTTCACCTGATTTGCAATAAAATCTGCAGGATATACTGTTTTTCACAAAAATAGCAACTCCTCCTCCATGAGTTTTCCTATCCGCTCTAAAAGTTTTATATCCATTTAGTGATATTAAACTATCGGGAGTTTTCTCATCAAGCCAGGTTTCCGAAACACATACGATATCTAAACCAGAGTTTTCAAATATAAATCGAAATTCGTCAATTTTGTTGTTCAAACTCTGTGCATTTATATGGCAAACTTGAATACCCTTCTTTTGTTTTGCAAGAATTCTAACCATGTTCATTAAAATGTCTTTGGAACCACTATATTCACTATTCAAGTTTGACATGAGAATATAAAATAGTAACAGTAACAGCCCTAATAGTAACGCAATTGTTATTACAAATACAAAAATATAAATTTGCTTTAAAATGTAAACAATGTAATTTAAATTGAAAAACAATAATAGTAAAAAAAATAATATAAATAAAAAGCCTAGCCATTTTTAATTTAAAATATATAATAAATATCAGTGACATAAATATCAGTAAAATGCATTGCCCATTATATAACACCATTAGTAACTGGCACTTCATGACAGTCGTTTGGTGCATCAGAAAATTCATCAAGCTGTTTAAAATAGTCGATACGAGTAGGCTGATCTGAAATTTGGCGTTTAATGTATACCAAACCTCGAAAGGTATATGCAGAATGCAAACATTTCTCTTTTTTCAGTTTCACAGCTTCCAAAAATATTCTGTGATTTTTTAGTGTGAGGCTTTCATTAACATAAAAAGCTACAGTAGATTGATAGCCAATTAGATTAAGTAATAGATTTTTATGTCCAGAATGTTTTTTAAAAGACGCAATTGATTTTAGAACAAAGTTTTTGTCATAAGGCGAAAACAAATTCACAATAATAGCCGCATCAGTAGAGTCATTTTTTTTCTTATTGTTTCTGTTGCTTAATCTGTATATGGCTTTTACCGAGGGAGTTTGTATATTGATTGCACGGCATATATCATCAAATATATTGTAGACGTTTTCATCTTGTGAAAAGGGAATGTTATTAATGCGAAGATCACAAGCAACGACAAGGTTTTCTTGTCTCATGGATTGTAGTTTTAAATCTTCAATTTGTGATTTCAAGTCTATATATTCAGCCGCAACTGTTTCAACTTGGTCGATTCGCTCATTAGCACTAGCAACTTCTCTTTTTAAAGTTTCTATTTCATTTAAGAGCTTATTTTCACGCTCTTCCCATAACAATTTGATTTGAACGATATGCTCTTCCAATCGTCTATCGAGTAGTTGTAATATACTTACACGATTAGAGGAATCAAAGTGTGAGAGCCTGGGAGTATTTGATAATCTAGGTGTTTTGTCCAACCTCGGAATTTCTTGTTGAAGTTCTCTTAAACGTTTGTTTTGATTTGCAAACTCAGGACTTATTGTCTCTTGACTTACATTTATTGCATTGCTCTTATTATTTGCACTTTCCATTGTTGTATTAAAGAGTTTATATATATATATTTTTTTTTTTTATATTTTGTTTGTTCTATTTTATTTCAATAATGATTTGTGTATATGTTTTTTATTTGGCAGTTTTTTTTTTCTGCTGTTTTAGTTTTTAGTTTTCTTTATGTTTTAAATTTGTTTTATAAAAATTAAAATTTAAATAAAAACACAACTCACAAGAGCATCTAATATTAAGAAAAGCTTTTAATTTTATATTTTAGTAAGTTTGATATTTGGTTTGAATTTTAAATGTATGTTTTAAATAAATAAACAAGAGACAAAATTAACACGTCCACTCAACACGAAATTATAATATATGCCTAAATAAATAAATATGTGACATCTATAAAAATTCAGTTTTATTAAATTATTATTTTGTAGCGTATGATTAATATTTTTGTGAAATAATTTCACATTACTCATACGTACAAAAATCTAAACATAACTCTTGTATTCAAAGTGGCGTAAGTTAAAATACTTTTCGTTAAGGTCAACTTCGTTTTAAATATCATCAGAATATGCTGTGAAATGTTTTGAAAGTGTTAGCTTAGTCTCTGTTTAACATATTAAAATATAAGATAAATGTAACCCTTCATTTATATAGAGTGCATAAAAGAACATCAAAAACATTTTAGAATCCAGTTGCATTATATTATTGCTGCGTATGATTCATATTTTTTTTAAACAATTCCACATTAATCATACGTACAAAAAAAAAAATCTAAAAATAACTCTTATACAAAAGTAGCGAAAGTGAAAATACCTTAATAATACCTTAAAAATAAACTGTGAAATGTTTTGAGAGTGCTAGTTTAGTCTCTGTTTAACATTTTCTTTGAGTGTATTTTTTTTTTTTATTAAATTTCAATTTTATTTTCTACGTCTTCTTCTGTTAACATTTTCTTTTTCTATCAATATTAAATATATATTTTGTCTTAGACATATTTTACATTACAACATATGTTCCAATCACTTCCATTGTATATTTATTTATAATTTTTTAAACTTTCATATCTAACTTTTTGTTACCTTTGTCGAGACATTTGATCGCTCTCTATACTATACTAAACATTAAGTTAGTTTGTAGACCGACCCACAGAGACCTTGGTAATGCAATATACTTACTTGTGGTTTATTATAGAAAAACAAAAAATACAACAAATTGTAATAAAATGTAAGAAAATAAATTGAAATTAAAAGTGAAATATGAGTAGAGTAGAAAAATCAATAAACTGATAAAAAAAAAAATTATTAAATTATAGACAATTATTTATTGAATTTTATAAACAATTAGAAATGAGATCAAATTGTGCAGTACGTGTAGTTTTATAAAAACTTTAAGTAAAATATTTTCCAGAGATTAAAGATTTTGGTTAGGAATAGTTTTTTTAAAAGGTCACTGCCCTACGGGGGAATAAGAGTTGCCCTCAAGAGACTAGTAAAAGCAGGACTTATCATAGATGTGGGTGGAGCGGTGTCGATTATATTAAAAACACAGGTCCCGTGACTGGTAAAAAGAAGATACACAACTAAAAAAGAGCGCTATTTAAATTTAAACTGAATTTTTTGAGGGAAATAACTTTTTCGTGCGATTCTAGTAGTTAAAAATTTTATCAAACTTCATTTTGCCTAAAATCTTTAAACTTTTAGCATTTATAATTTCATCAGAAAAATATTTTGAAAGTAATGTCATCTTCAGCATTCCAAGTGAATGACATCATACGAGTCATAATATTCAGACAACCACAAGTGCTGTAAAGTGTCACATTAAATGTCAATATTACCGTTTTTATATCATAATATTAAACCAAGAAATAAAAAAATGTTGGCATTTTTAGAAGAATCTCATTACAGAAAAATATAAAAAAAAATCTTTATTACAAAGATAATAGTTTATAGAAATTTCATTTAACGTGTTGAACTGAAATAAATTTACGTTTTTTGTAAAAATGTTTTAATAAATCATTTGCCTATTTACAGGCGCTTAAACTGATTACTTGGCTCTTTTTTTTTTTTTTTTGCCACAAAATCGCGTGTCATTTTCTATTACAAGGTGAATAGAGAAAACGGCGTCAACAACGGATGTACCTTTTTCTTTACTATCTTAAACATTGACATTTTTTTTTGTCCTAAACCGTGGTTTTAAACTTTTTTCTATAATATTATTTATCCTTTTAGCGGTGTTTTGTGTTGTAACCTTAAGTTGTTCTTTTTTGTATTTTTTTGTTTTATCATTTTATAAAAATCTTTTGGCAACCTTTTCTGCTGTTGTTGTGATTCCCTTTTAAAAAAAAAAATACCACTTACCAAAAATTTCATTTCTAACAATCTCTGTTTTGTGGTATTAAGCGTTGAAAATGTTAATAAAAATGAAGTTGGAGGAAGATAAAAGGCGTTATACATATGAATAACCCAGCAAAATTTTTGTAAAACAGGAGGTTTAAATGGAACATTTTTCTTAACAAGTAATTCAAAATTTACTATATTTAACTAAAATCGTGGTTCAATTGAATTATTTGTAAATACAAGTAAAACTTCAATTGAATTGAGACGCATTGAAAATTTAATCAATTCCATTAAAAATCTAATTAAACATTTTCAGAATTCCAATTAAAATTGTATTTATAACGCTGCATTCATTGAAATTTCAAAATAAACAAATGGGCAAACATTTTGAAATTCATAAAAAAAAAACAAAAATCAATATTCAAGTAAAATATTAATAAAATAAAAAATTTATGTGATTGAAACACATTAAACTTTTTATCAAATCAGATAAAAATTAAATTAAAATTTTTTTAAAACTTTAATGAAAATTGTTTTATATGATATATTTAAAGGGTGTATAGTATAGAACTTTAAGTTGGCAACACTTTTTTAACTGGCTGCAATTTTGTCAAGTGATTTATGTTTAGTTTTCAACATGAATAGACTGCTGCCTGAACAACGCTTCCAAATTGTGCAAATTTATTTTGAAAATCATAGTTCTGTTCGAAATACGTATCGCGCACGAATTTTGCGAATTTTGTTTAGCGATGAAGCTCACTGTTTGGTGTGCTTAATGGGCTGGTGGAATATCATTGGTCCGTACTTCTTTAAAAACGATGTTGGTCGGAACGTTTCAGTCAATGGTGACCGCTATAGAGTCATGATTACTGACTATTTCGTTCATCAATTGAACAACCATGCTGTGCAGTATCTGTGGTTTCAACAAGACGGCGCAACATTTCACACAGCTCGTACCACAATTGATTTATTGAAGAAAACGTTTGCTAACCGCCTCCAAGATTGTGCGATTTAACGCCGCTGGACTTTTTTTGGTGGGGATATGTGAAGTCGCTAGTCTACACCGATAAGCCCGAAACGATTGACCGCGTGGATAACAACATTCGCCTCGTTATTGCCAATATACCGCTGCAAATGTTGGAAAAAGTCATCGAAAATTGAACCTCCGGATTAGAATACGTCCGAGCCAGCCATGGCGGTCATATGCCAGAAGCCATATTTAAATTATAATGCCAGAAGATTGTCTTTCGAATAAAGTAAATTTCATGTCAATTTAAAAAATTCATCTTTGCTTTATTCCATTTCCAGGTTTTATACCTCTATAAAAAACACCCTTCATGTAATATTACATACAAGTTACAAAATTTCATTAACATTTGCAAAGTCTAAAAAATGGTAAAAATATACATAAAAAAATTAAATCTAGTTTCAATCAAAATATTTTAATTCAATTCGGTCCTGTTAAGTTTCAATTGTAATCCTATACATTAGAGCGACTCAAGTTGTATGAAAGCGAAATTCATGCAAAGTGTACCCCCCTCAAAATGAACATTGGTATTTTTTATGATGACATCTAAAATATTTTGGCTCTAGCTTTGACCTCTCGTGAGCTGGACCAAAGGTTTTTTAAGGCGCGTCCAACTGTATATACAATTTGTCCAAGGACGATCATCCATGTAATTTTTTAAGGATATTCTGTAAAAAAAAACAATTTTTGAATTTTTTGTTCGGTGTTGTTTGTAATAAAAATGCCAAATTAACATATTTTAACCTTTAATCGATTTAATTAAATACGGGTCTCAGCTTTTTTTGAAATTCGTGCTAGTTCGCGTTTTGACATAAATGCAATTGGGTTGTAACTCTTTGTTTTAAATAGGGCAATATGGGTACCAAATTTTTTCTTTTGCCAAGTACATCATCTTTGTATGTAAATAATTTAGATTTTTGCAAATTAGATGCATTTTACACGGTGCTCTGGACTATATATAAATGCAATATTGTGGTAACTCTAATATGATAGCGGATTTAGTTTCTAGATCATGTATGGATGAAAATAGGACTAAAGAAAGAAAAAAAAATGTTCCACGACTTTTTGGCGGCATATTCTTTTTTTGATTTGCGAAAAAAATATGCCTCCAAAAAGTCGTGGATCATTTTTTTTTCTTTCTTTAGTCCTATTTTCATCCATACATGATCTAGAAACTAAATCCGCTATCATATTAGAGTTACCACAAAATTGCATTTACATATATTCCAGAGCACCGTGTAAAATGCATCTAATTTGCAAAAATCTAAATTATTTACATACAAAGATTATGTACTTGGCAAAAGAAAAAATTTGATACCCATATTGCCTTATTTAAAACAAAGTGGTACCACCCCATTGCATTTATGTCAAAACGCGAACTAGCACGAATTTCAAAAAAAGCTGAGACCCGTATTTAATTAAATTGACTAAAGATTAAAATATGTTAATTTGGCATTTTTATTACAAACAACCCCGAAAAAAAAATTCAAAAACCGTTTTTTTTTACAGAGTATCCTTAAAAAAAAAGGACATGGATGATCGTCCTTGGACAAATTGTATATACAGTTGGACGCGCCTTAAAAAACTTTTCTTATGATACCCATATTGTATATGTTGGTAAGGAAACAGATTCTCAAATTAACAAAACATGCAAAAATAGACGCATTTTCAAAATGGTCCAGCTCACGAGAGGTCAAAGCTGGAGCCGAAATATTTTAAATATCATCTTAAAAAAGTCCAAGGTTCATTTTTAGGAGGGTACATCGAGCACTTTTTTTGGTGAGTCGCTCTACTATACATATATTACAAATGTATTTGAATATTGTTTTGAATTTTAAGTAAAACTTTAATAAAAATTTGAAAACAATTGGGAAAAAATCGTCAAAATTTAAAAAAAATCGCAAAAAAAATCCGAAATTTAGAAAAATCACCAATATTTAAAAAAAAAATTACAAAATTAAAGAAGAAATTGTTAAAATATAGAACAATTGGAGATTTTTTTTTCCAATATAAGCGATTTTTTCAATTTAATATATTTTTTTAAAATTTGGCCATTTTTTTTTGCCATTTTTTCAATTTACCCGATTTTTTAAAAGTTTACTATAGGTTATAAAAACTGGAAATTTTATGTGCATCAAATTTATTTTCAATTAAGCATTTAATATATATTAATAAAGTTTTAATTGAAAGTGTGTTTGAAATCAAATAAATAATAGTTTAATTGAAATCATTACAAAATATTTTATTGATATTAAACATTAAATGTCATTTTAAACAAATCTTTTATTGTAACTTTTTGGCAGTAATTTTTCCAGTGTATACACATTTTTAAAAATCCTGTTACAAATTAGGCCTTCTTACTTAAACTCTCCAAAATAGTAACAACAATTTCAGTTTACTTTTGAATAAATAAGTAAATTATTCACTTTAGTGCCTTAACTGTTTTATATGATCCATAACGAAAATGTTTGCTGGTTTATAAAACATTTACCACATATGCTCATTAGGGTGTCCCAAAATCGTATGGCAATCCCAAAGTAAATCGTATAATTCAACGTACCTAAAATTATGAATTATCAATCATAATATATTGGCAAAATTTCAACATCATACGACTACTGGAAGGCGGTGCACCACGATCATTTGTCTAATACTATCTAATTAGATGTTCTCTAATGTAATTGTATCCCAAAATTGGACACATCTGATTGTAGTACATGTTATCTAAATTAATAAAATTAGAAAGAATTATATCCCAGCAAAAATAGTGCTTACATAGAAGCAGTTCCGGGATGCCTTATTTAATTACCGAGCGCTTCCTGAAGGCATTCTAGAGGACATGATTTTTATTGGCGATGTCCCACTTAGTAGGTCTCTTTTAAGCAGGTGCAACACGCTTCTTTCATGTGTTCCAAGAAGCAGGAAGGCAGCGCTTCCTGAAGTCATTGCAGAAACCATGATTTTAGATCGCAATGTTCCACTTGGTAAGTCTGTTTTAAGCAGGTGTAAAGCACTTTTTTCATGTGATCTAAGAAACAATTAAAAAAGCATTAAAATATGTAATTCAATAATGCGCTTTTAAAAGGCATTGTTTTCATTGACTACCCAAAAAGCTTCCTTTATGAACAAACTGACAAAAAAAATTAATTTTCATGCTCTTAATGAAATTTTTTATTAAATCAGTGAAATCGATTCATTAATAGGTATCAATAAATCGCTTAATTGTATGCATTCCTCACTGCTTCTTTGCATGCATTCTTCACTGCTTAATTCTATACATTTTTTACTGCTTGAAAAGAATGCAAGCGCGTTTTGGAAGCGTACAAAAGAAGGAACTGCTTACCAAATCGAGGTTATTTTTCTGGGATACAACTGAATACAAGGAAAAAATATATTTGTTTTCCATATGAAGAGCTTAATGTAAAAACTTGTTAAGCCTTGCTTTTATCAAATACTCGAGAATTAAAGTTCCGCAAAAGTCATACTTTATGCATTAAATCAAAACTTTGAAGGCAAGAACAGGTAAAAATTAGTATGTGACTTATTAAGTTTTTACAATAAGCCCTTCATATAAAAAGATCATTAATATTCTTAATAATATCAAAGATCAGGAAACTTTTACCATGTGTAGATGATATGCTTTCTTCATGCCACCGTTGCATATGATTCTCAATTCGATAGGAAGTTAAAAAAATTTTAGATTTTGTCTAAATTCGTCAACACAAATGATCGCGGTGCACCGCCTTCCAGTAGTAGGATGTTGAAATTTTGCCAGTATAATATCATCATTGGGTAGCTCAGCAACAATATATTTGGGACACTCTAATATTCATCTTTATGATTGCGCGAACCAACTTTATTTACCTTAGTTTTGCAAGCAGGGTTTTATTTTCTGTTGTTTCTTAAAGATATCATAGTTTAACCGTTACCGGTATATTACCATTTTTTTTTTTGCTTTTGTTATCCTTTCTAGTTACAGCATCAGGAAACGGATGTCTGTTCCTGTGTGACAAGGGTATAATGTTTTTTTTTCCCCAAACCTTTACAATACACACTAAGAGTACGTTGATTCATCCACAACTTCCATTTGTATTAGAATATTAAATTGTGCAAAAAAAATCTATATTGAATTTTATGGTTTCGGTAACACATGTTTATTGGTAGAATTTTTATTTTGTATACAATATTTGATATTTAATAACATTATTTATAAATTTGATATTCTTTGAAATGTAAGCAAATTTAAGAAAGAGATTTGAAATGTAAGCAAATATGTAAGCAAATTTAAGCAAGAGATTTAAAATTTTCACATTTTTTAAAAAGCAAAAATATAATGAATACGGATAAAGGGAAGGGACCGGTCCTAGGGGACACATAGAACTTGTGTCGGGGAACGGACATTATATATGAAAGGGCTCTGTCACATTAACACGCAGTTTTTTATTAACGGGAGGGTCAATTGAAGCAGTCTATGCAACTTATGACGAGTTATATGTATCGAGGATATGTATCTAAAAATTTGTTGGCATCGCTAAGGCTAGGTCATTGAACTTTATGCTAAGAAGGCAGCCACTCCACTCCACCATATAAGCTAATATTTCCTATACATGTTGGCTGGCTAACAGCAAATTTATATATTTTGCGTGTGTGTTTAAATACAACATTTAAAGTAATGCAAAACAAACACTACAAGCAAAATAACTATTGACGACTTTACAAAAATTATTTGTATGTAAAATTATGATTTTAAAAATTTGGAAAGTTGGTTAGTTAAATAATTTCAACTTTATTGAAAAAACAACGAAAATCTAAATGATTTTTCATATATTTTTGAACATAAAACCACAAAACGTTCACCGAAAAAATTATTGCCAAAAAAAAAATTCAATTCAATTCATTTTCAATTAAAAGTTTAATAATATGTATTAAATGTTTAATTGAAAATGAATTTGGTGCGCACAAAATTTCAAGTTTTATCTCAATTTACTTTATTACATCAAAGAATATCCAAACTTAACAAAAGCACCAAAATAGAAAGAAAAAAATCTATTAAATAAAAAAAAAAAAAAAAAATGCGATTTTTTTAGTACTGAAAATTGTTTTCAAATTAGTGGTTTTACCAAATTTTGGTGATTTTTTTCAACTTTGGTGATTTTTTAAATTTTGTAATATTTGAAGTTTGGAGATATTTTTTGTAAAGTTTTTGGTTTTTGTTGGTTGCAAATTTAAATTCAAATTTTAATATTATCTACTAAAAATTAGTTTGAAATTAACAAACAATATTCAATTAAGAAATGTTTATTTTATTTTAATAAAATTAAATTTTTAATAGCTGCACTAAGAACAAAAAGTCTGTAATGTCTACGAAAAATTTTGCTGCTATTAGGGAAAATTAACTATTTTTAGCCTTGTGGTATTTTTCTTGCTAAATTTAGCAGCACATGTCTGGCTGAACTGTAATATAAAGAAATAAGTAGAAGCAATTCGTAGCCGCTAATAATTTTAGTAAAAATTGTTGTAAAATGCAATTCAAACCGATGTGCTAAAATCAACAAACAAAAAAAAAAAATATACTGAATTCTAATAAAATTAGTACAAATAAAATAGTAGAAAAAATAAGTAGCCACTACTAAATTTTAGTAGAATTGTTGTAAAATACCATTTAGAACAGTTTTACTCAATTTTAAATAATATTAGTACAGTGAATGAAATTAGTGCAACAAATTAGTAAGCGCTACTAAATTTAAGCAAAATATTTGTAACTATCACTGTGAGCAATTATTTTGTTTTAATAAACACAAATTATAAATATTTTTCATACAATTTTATTCTTTTGTAACACAATTGATGAACACTATAAAGTTACAGTTAATAGCGTTTTATTTTTCTGGAACATTGCTGTCTGTGGGTTTGACGTATGTAAAACAACAGAATAGAGTGTTGATAAAACGTATTCTTATGTCTTACGTAGCAGAGAGCTTAATTACATAGAAAAAACTAAAATCGAGTTTCTTTTAAAATACTTGTTAATTCAACTAAAAGTTTAATTGATTTCGGTCCATTTATAGTAATTAAATGTGCTAAAGTCCCAAAACTTATTTAACAAATTGTGAAACAATCTGATGTAGGCGTGTCCCTATCCGGATTTCATTCCTGCCTAAGGAAATCTTCAGGAGACTTTGTTATTCGAATTTCTAGAGATATTTGTTATGTTAAATCACAAACTCAATGAGAATTTCTTGTCCTCGTCTAGGAGCGAGATTCAAAATTTAAAATATCAAAGAAAAAACAAAAACAACAACAAAATATTGTCACAATTGGCTTTGTCATCTTCAAAATACTACTCTGTTTTTTTATTTATATATATATTTATATATTTTTTTTTTCAATTTTAAGATTTTTTTTTTTTTTCAATTTTGAGATTTTTTTTTTAATTTTGAGATTTTTTTTTTTAATTTTAGCAATTTTTGTTAATTGTAGCGCTTATTTCTTCTTCAATTTTGGTGATATTTTTTTAAATTTTAGAGATCGATTTTGAAGATTTTTATTAATTTTTTTTCAGACATAATAACAATTAAAAAAAATACCGTTTCCCATTTTACCACCTGTGTTACTGTGCTTTTCAATAGAATTTTTATAAGTATTTTTAATAGCTGAAAAAATTACATTTAAAACGTGTTTGTTTTAGAATAATTACTACTAAAGTAATTAAGATTATGATTTTTATTATTATTTTCAAACTAGCAGCTACAACATATACTTTATAGTCCACGGTACGTTTGATGATAATAGTGATGAAGTTACTCTACATAGAAGAGTAATCAGCAGCACAAACTCGTAACGCATGACACCAACCAACAAACTCTCAGAAATTATGAATGGAAGGGACGATTAAAATTTTTATAAACAACTTGATAAAGAGAAGGCATCCTACCATGGTTGTACAAACAGATTTAGAGTTTGAACTAACAAGGGAGTCTCCACATCACTTCTCTCCAATCTAAATAAAATTTGAATATGTGGTGAAGAAAAAAAAAAAAAGGGACCGGCCCAATCTCGGGTTTAGGGGCTAAAAATGTGGGATCAAAAATAACCCCATTATTCGTTATTTTTGTATTTCTTTTTAATTGTTTCAAATAAATTTAAGACAAATGAGGTACAAAATGAAAGAGCTTTCGGAGACGCATTAAATAGCATACGAAACACGTCCAATAACCTTCAAGTACACTCAGGGAACTTCTGCTTTAAAAATATGTTGTTGTTTGGGTTGTAATACAGTTTCTTTATTTTTATTTCAGTCATTTGTAGAACGAAACAATTTTTTTTACTAACTTTATAGTTCATTAAAAAAAAAAAAAAAAACAAACCACATCAATTGACTGTTTTACGATTTTACATTCATTTTATACAACAGTAGTTTGCTTTTTTATTTAAAAAAAATAAAACAAATAAATGTGTGTATATTTTTTACTGCATATGTGGTTAATTTTTACTACAATTTTTAATCATTTTTTGAACACTAAAAAACAAATGGCAATGTTAGTTGAATTTACTGAAATGTAAGTCGTCCTTTTTTAAGCGAAAATTTTATTTAGTTTTAACTACATTTGCAGTGGTCTTTACCTACATATTATTCTAAGTGTGGGAGGTAGCCATTAATTTATTTTGGGTGCACAAGACCCCGGGGCACATAAACTTAATTTTGGGTCGTACAGTCCAGTGGTAAACTCCGTTTTAATAGGCTAGGTGAAAATAAAAAGATATTTCAATTTAAAGTTTGCATTGTTTCAAGCACTTTTTTGAGTGTATTTTAAGTAAAAGACATCGAAATCTCTTTTTAAATTACTTTATTTTTTGGTTATATGTCGAAACTCGAAGATTCGAACCATGACACTCAACTAGCAAATGTCAGTATGAGACAAAGTATATTACCCTGAAGCTTCGGATGCTATCCTCCTAAAAATGGACGTCCATCATTGTTGGACTTAAGTTAAGACATCCATCATTGTTGGACTTAAGTTAAGACAAATAAGCAATAAGTAAATTAAATTCAAAAAAGATTTTGATGTGTTTTACTTACAATACACTTAAAATTTACCTGAATCAATTAAAACTATAAATACCTTTTTATTTGGACCTAGCCTGTTAAAACGATGTATACCACTGAAACATGTGCCCCAAAATTAAGTTTACGTGTCCCGGGGTTTGGGTTTAGCATTTTGACATACTTACTGCGTTATGAGTGAACTAAAATAAGTTGTTTTACTTTAAAGAACTTAAGGCTTATTCTTTATTAAAATATATAGTTTTTATAGCTGTATACTTATTTATGTGATACACTGTACCAAATGTAGTTAAAAATAAATGAAATTTCACGTAAAAAAAAAACGACGACTTACATTTCATTAAATTCAATTAACATTGTCATTTGTTTTTGACTGTTGATAAAATTAACCACAAATGTAGTAAAAATTAACCACAAATGTAATAAAAATTAACCACAAATGTAATAAAAAATTGACTAACGTTTATTTTTTAATAAAATCACAAAAAAAAAAAAAATCTTCAAATTAATAGAAATTCAGAGTACAGTTATTTGATGTGCTTTGTTTTTTCAAATGAACTAAAAATGTAGTCAAAACTGAAATTTCTCCGACAAATGACTGCTTTTTCATTTAAAAATAAGGATTCCGTATTAATACTCAAACAACTACAAATATTTACAGCGGAAGTTCCCTGAGTGTACTAAACTAACGAACACGCGTATCTTTGTTATCAAAAGTTTAGTCTTTCTGATATTTTTGAATATTTAAAATTTTTTTTTTGCTAATTTTAGTAAAAATTAGTAACAAATTCCGGTATTTTTAAAATTAAAAGAGCAAAAATTGTTACTAAAAACATAAAAAATAGTAACCCTTTTACAGATTTTTTTTACTATTTTTTTTTGCCTAAGTGTAAACTTTAAGTTCAAAATATCTCAAAAAATTGGTAAAAATTGCTTAATTGGAAAAAATCGACAAAATTAAAAATACGACAAAATAAGACAAAATCGCCAAAGTTTAAAAAAATCTTCAAAATTGCAATAAAACACCGAAAGTGACAAAAAAAATGGCATTTATCGGAAAATAATAAATCACTAAAATTTATTTGGCAAAATTTCAGTTTATGGGGGACACCCCTGGAAAAAAAAAATGCCACGCCCCCTTAAATGACCCCAGGAGTGCGAAAATCATAATGAATAAGGGGGCTCACGCCCCTTATGGGCGTGTCAGTCGAAAAACGACCCGGCCCACCTACGTAGACAATATGGGTATCAAATGAAAGCTAATGTCTTCACGATTCCAAAAATAGCCGTAGTTGCCAGATCGGGCGATTTTTGTAGCCGATATGGCCATTTTGGCAAAATTTGGGGTGGGGGAAATTTTTTTTTTCCTTTTTTTTTGCTTATATTTTGTTAAAATCAAACAAAAATGAGCATTTTGTGCGAAAAGATTACTATTGTTAGCGTCAAATCATAAAGTCATAAGTCAAATCATAAATGAGGATAAGTACAAAATTAAGAAACGAGGAAAACTCTTGAAAGCTTCTGATTGGTTAATGAAAATTTGTTATACTGGCTTCGCTTAGTAAAGTTTTTCTGCGTGACCGGCCTACGGCCGGGCTTAGGGGTTTTTAACTCCAGTATGTCTTAATTCTAGACGGCGGGGATCTCGAGTGCTCGGCCTCTGGCCGAGCTAAAAAAATAAACAAAAAAAAGTCCTTCCCCCATTTTATAAAAATTAACATATCTTCCTCAAATTCTGGGCGATCTGGCAACTACGGGTATTTTTGGAATCGTGAAGACATTTCCTTTCATTTGATACCAATATTGCCTAAGTAGGTGGCATGGGTCGTTTTTCACCCCCGCCCCTATTTAACAAAAATGGCCGTATCGGCTGCAAAAACCGCCCGATCTGGCAACTATGGCTATTTTTGGAATCGTGAAGACATTAGCTTTCATTTGATACCCATATTGTCTACGTAGGTGGGCCGGGTCGTTTTTCGACTGCCACGCCCATAGGGGGCGTGAGCCCCCTTATTCATTATGATTTTCGTACTCCTGGGAACATTCTGAAGGGGATGGCATATTCAGATTTTTTCTCTAGGGGTGTCCCCCATAAACTGAAATTCAGCCATTTAAAATAAAATAAATATTAAAAAACGACAAGATTGAAAAAGAGTCACAAAAATTTTAAAAATAGTTAAAATAAAAAAAAAAAAAAAAAATAAATAATAGATTAGACTAAACAATTTTTTTTTTGCATATTACAAGTTAAAAATTTTACTGAAACAAATCGAAGAATTTTCATCAATTTAATAAAAAATTTTACGAAATTATGAAAAAATCATAAACAAATTTAATGAGAAAACTAACAAAATTAATAAATTTTCATTCAGTTAATGGAATTTTTCATTCAATCAGTGAAGAAAAATTCTATCAGCGTAGGAAAAAATTCCTAAAATTAGACTAAACTATTTTTTTTTTCATATTACAAGTTAAAATATTTATTGGAAAAAGCGAAGGATTTTCATTCATTTAAGGATTTTTTTTTATGAAATTATGAAAAAAAACATAAACAAATTTAATGAAAAACGAACAAAATTAATGAATTCTCATTTAGTTAATAAAGTTTTTCATTAAATCAGTGAATCCATTTTAATGAAATCGATTCATTAATACTATGAATGAAAATTCTATCAGTGTAGACATTTATTGACAATACATTTTTCTGTGTAGATGCAAAATCAATTAAAATATTAATTGATATTATCAGTTTTGTAATTAAAACTCATTTTTTCGGTGCATGAAGTATTGATGAATTTTCCATATAATGATGACGTACATATTTTAAATTTTTCCTAAAAAATCAACTTATAGCACTTATCGTTCCTTCTCTTGTCAGACAAAAGAAATATTAAATAATATTAAAAAAAAAAAAAAAAACTCTAATAACAGGTGCAATGACCGCCGTTTTTCATACAAACTCGTGTTTTAACTCTATATAACGATGTGTAACATGAGGAAATAGTACTTATGTTAGTTTTCCGTAAAAAGCTTTGGGATTTTATATGTATATATTTTTTTTTTTTTTTTATAACAATTAGTATTATTTTTAATAACAAGTGTAACAGAAGATGAGAAAATATTTATAAAAGTAAAGCCTCTGGATGTACCTGTACAATAATACCTAAAAACTACTTAGGAAAGAAAAATAATGGATTTCCAAAGAAACTATGACTACAATTGTTTGTTATAAAACGCATGAGTAACTGAATTTGACACTTGCGCAATGTTTTTTATTTTTAAATTAAAGTATAGAATAAAGACAAGATGTAGTAGAAATATATAATGATGATGATGAACATGGTTTGTGTTGTAGAGTTATAGGCAACATAGAAAATTACTCCCCATATCTTCATAATATAAAACGTCACGCTTTGAGTTTATTGGCTGAACTTGACTTTTAAACACTAGTAGTAGCGGTTTGCTTGTTGTAAGAAAAAAACAAGGTATACAATGCTTGTAAAATACCTGTTTGTTTAGAGCTATGAATAGGGTGGAATCAAAACAAATAAGTAAATTAACCCTTGGTACATCAGTGAAAAAAGAAGTTGACTTAAATTAACAATTTTTCATGGCAATCTGACCAGCCAGTACGAAATTTCGGAATTACGGTGCAGTACGGTTACAATGAATACAGGTTATAACGGACACAGGTTATAACGAACTTTTTTTAATAACGAACGATTTTTCTGGTACCATTTTCTAGTTTAAAATTTTAAATATTTTGTGTTAAATTTTTAATTATATCAATTACCAAATTTAAAAGAAATGTTCAAAAATATTCTTGAAAACTAAAAAGAAAATTGGGAAAATTTGGGATATGGTTTTTATCATACAAGAATTTGGCTTTTTTAACCTTTTGACAACCGAACTTAAACCGCCTATGACTAAACATAAATTTTGTGCTGCTTTAGGCGGTGTTCTGCTCCACCTATCGGAGAAATAAAGTACTAAAGCTAAATCATTAATGGTATATTGCTCCTTAATGGATTAAGATTAATCCAAAAATAATAACTATTTTTGTATAAACTTAAAATTGAATTTTTAACATTATAAAAACTAAAAACAAAAAGGTAAAAAAACATAAAAAAAAAACAAAAAAGGCTCTGAGCCTATTAGGCGGCATCTGTCTACTGTCGATCGCAACAAGTATTGTTAAAATCGTCCCGCAGATTTTGCTAAAATGACAAAAAGTATAAATGTCACATATATCAACCACTCGTCGTTAAAGGATTATCAAATATAATTTTAATTAATATAATAAATATTTAATTGATTTTTTTTAATACATAAATAAAAAATAGTTTGAAATAATTAATCATTAAATTGAAATCAAATTTTAATTTAAACAAATCTTTAATTGATAATTTTTGGAAAACAATTGGTTCTATGTAGAAGGCCTTGCCTTTAAAGACCCGTGTTATATGCCCAGGGTTAATAAACTAGAAAACCAACACGATGTTGAGTTTAGGGTAACTGCAAAAACTTCATTAGAATTTCTCATAAATTTACAAGGGCTGTCCCAAAATTAGCAGGCCTAACCAAGAAAACACCGCAAATTTGGCAAAAATTTTCATTATTTCTCAACATAATCTCGTTTTAGATCAGTACACTTTTCCCAGCGATATTCAAAAGCTTCGATACCCTGTTTATAGCTCCTTAAAATAGCCATCATCTGCAGACTCCACCTCTAAGTTGTTGGCAAATATTTTTCCACCGAGTCATTTTTTCAAGTTTGGAAATAGAAAATAATTTGAGGGAGCTAAATATGGCGAAAAAGTTGGGTGATGAAGCAATTCGAACTTTAATTCATTAATGTTGGCCATCTTTATTGAAACATCTTTACGACGCTGTTTTTGTTCAATTGTGAGCAAACGTGGCACCCATCTTGCGCACTGCTTTCTCATCTCCAATATGTGATGTATGGTACTTTTTGAAATGCCTATCATTTCAGCCAGCTCACACACCTTCGGACGATCATCGAATCCCATTTTGTAGATTTTCTTAGCCGTTTCTGGCGTGGACACCTCAATTGGTCGACCACTACGATGTTCGTCGTGGTCGATCACTACGATGTTCGTCTGCCACCCACTATTTTATGGTCGTAAACGAAGGAGCAGACTCCCTCAGAGTAGAATCTAGCTCGGCTTTAATATTGCTTGGACTGAGAGCTTTTGAACGAAAGTATTGAATTACATAACAGTGACGAATTTTTCCATGTTTTAAAATTCACTCAGGTTGTTTATTTTTAATGGCTCTAAAAAATATACTTAACAACGTGGCGCCTTGAAACTTAAAACATATGTTTTTTTTTCCATTTTTCACCAAAGAAATGATTTTCAAACTACTGTCGCCATCTATACACCAGGTCGACAAATTTTGGGAACACCTTCGTATGTGGACAACTTCGAAAAAGTATCAAAATCCAGCAAAGATAGATGGACAAGGCAGACTGACAGATGGACAAAAAAAAAAAAAAAAACGATTACATAATTTTTCATCATTAAAGTTTCATGTTGTATGTTTAAAATTTTACGCACTTTTTTCTTTAACATTTTGTTACAACAATCATCACCACTCGTAGACTGGCTGGTTAAAACACGAAACAAGACATGAACAACAATTATGATCATGTGTACGAAACTGTGAACTTCTACAAAGATCGGAGTATGGAATGGAGTAGAGTGGAGTGGAGTGGAGTGGAGTATATTATATCAAACACATTGTTGATCTTTTCACGCTGTGTTGTTCACCATCATTATCATCATCATTATTATGTTGATGAACTTTAATTACATACAACTATTGTTGTTAGTTGGTTATTTGTTCCTGACTAATGGTATTCTCTTGATTTAACAAAAAGAACACACTCCAACTATAAATCTTTTAGATGCTATGGGAATATTACAATTGAAATTATCATCTGGATATGAATCGTCACACAGTGGGCTGTATGACATAATTTTTGGAAATAATTTGGCCATTTAGAACTTTGTGTTATGATTGGAATGAAGTTTGAAAAGCGACATAATATCGAGTTTAGGTTTTAATGTTAAGCCTCCCAGCGCTTGGAGTTTCGACATATAAACAATAAATAAAACAATTTCAAAAGAGATTTCGATCTCTATACACCCAAAAATGGCTTGAGACAATGCAAACTTTAAATTTAAATATAATTTTATTTTGACTTAACCTACTAAAATGGATTCAACGACACAAAATTAAGTTCGCTTGTGCCCGGTGTAAACAATAAAAATTATCCCACGCGAATCCCAAAATACAGACCACATGACCTGGATTGCAGATGGAACTGTATTCGCCTTCTTTGGACACGATGCTCCCCTACCAGTCCACTGCTTTGACTGTTCCTTTGTTTCAGGTATGAAGTGGTGGACCCATGTCTCATCCGTGGTTACGAATCGACTCAAAAAGTCGGTTTTATTGCTGTGAAACATCACCAAACACTCTATTGAAACATCCTCACGACGATGTTTTTGTTCGATTGTGAGCAAACGCGGCGACCATCTTGCTGCGCACAGCTTTCTTATCTCCAAATTTTCGGTCAAAAAGATGGGTTTATAGCACTTTTTGAAATGCCTACACTCATAATAATACATGCATAAAAATACGAACTTATTGTTTAAACTACAAAAAATTTCGTAAAATATACAAAGTTTCGTTTATTTTACAAAAGTTTGATTGGTTTAACATATTTTCGTTATTTTACGCATGGATTATTATCAGTGTATCATTTCAGCCAGCTTACGCACTTTCAGTCGACGATCATCTACATTTTGTAGATTTTCTTAACCGTTTCTGCAGTGGACTGTGTTCGTCTTGGCAGTTCGTATGGCCTCGTTTAAACTCTGCCACCCAATATCTAATGTTAGACTATTTAAACTTTAATATTGGTTGGACTGAGACTTTAATATTGGTTGGACTGAGACCTTTCAAGTGAAAGTATGGAATTACATAACGGTGACCAATTGTTTACAAATGTTTACATATTCAATGAGATCGTTTATTTTTAATGGCTTCAAAGAGAATACTAAACAACGTGGCTCCTTGAAACTTAAAATATATGTTTTGTAAGGTTACCACTTTTCGCCAAAGTAATTTTTTTTCAAATTACAGCCGCCATCTAAACGTCAGGTCGGCTAATTTTGTGACCGCTCTCATAAAACAAACAACTATCCAAAAATAAGATCTCAGAAATATAGCTTAAAATGTTCAAAATGTCATGATCAGAACTTGTATTTATTTAGTCTAAACAGTTCGATCCTTTCAAATATAAACAAGCTCTAACTTATTTTTGGTTAAAAGAAAATTAACTGTAGATTACAACATTTTTATAAAGAGTACCATACTACTCTTCCCAGGAAAACTTGCTATTACCATAGAATGGGAAATGGAAGAAGAAAACAAGAATCAGAAGTACTTATAGTTGAGGCCAAGAACACCTGATTTTAACATGGGGGTGTCATAGGAGGCAAGGCCTTGCCTTGTGCTTACATATAGGGACAAAAATAAGAAGTTACAAAATATGTAGTGAAATCACCAGTTACACATAAGTACTTATTTCATTTCTTATTTGTAGCATCAAAAGTAATGCTTAAAGCCATTATATGACGTATTACTTGTAAGGATGTTAATAAGTAGTTATTTATAGGTGCAAAAATAAGTACGTATTAACATGTACCTAAATAAGAAGGTATTAATAGGCAATAAAATAACTAGTTATTAATAAGGACAATTATAACTAGTTATTAATAGGTCCTAAAATAACTACTGATTTTAGTCATTACAAGGAAGGACTATAATAACTGCTTACCAGGAATAAGTGTAATAAGTGGTGAACAGCGATTAATATTTTCTCAAGAAAAAAATTAAAAGACTTTATTATTATTTTCTAATAACATTTATTAAACATAAAAAGAACAAAAAAACTTCACTATAAAAAACTAAAAATCTTATATACTAGTACACAGAAAAAAAAAGTTTGTAATATTAGCAACTCGTTTGCTGGGAGGATCCTAGCAGACAAAGTTGCTAACATCAGCAAAAAAGTTGCTAAACTCAGCAAAAAAACTTGCGAGTACGAGTTGCTAACATTACAAACTTTTTTTTTGGGTGTAGGAACATAAATGCCTTATACATATTTAAAATTTGGCTGGTTTTAAAAAAAAAGTACTTTAAAAATGTTTATTAATTAATAAACTACAAAAAAAAGGATTAACAAAACTGAATTTGACCAAAAATAATTGCAATTAAAAAAGAATTATTCTTGTCGAGGCCAAAATTTTGTACTTATATGAATTATATATGAACTAACATACTCAATAGAACTAACATATTCAAAATAACAAAAACTGCAATGGATAGTCATTACTTTCGAAGGTATGAAATAAGTCCTACCCATTACCAAAGTTTTGCTGGGTTACTACTCTTCTTACTCTTACTCTTCTTATAACAAAATCTTGGATAAAAATTGCGGTTTTTTGTTAACATGTAAATTTCCACTGTTCCATAAAATATTTATTAATAGGCATAATCCAATGAAGTTTATTTAAATTACAATTTTTTTTTAATTCCGCTCGCTTTTACATGTAGAAAACTTTCCGAATAGTATGCATACTTTCTTTATATGTTTTGACAGAAAATAGTTATCTTGAGGCAAAAGACTGTTGGTGCTTTTTTAGGAAAAAACATCGTAAAAACTTTTTTTTTTGTCAATTATTACTCTAAGCGAGTCGAACAAGATATTGCATCAGTTTTTTTTTTATTTAACCTTTAATTTGTTTGGTTAAATAACTAAATTTTAAGCAAGAAAATTTCCTGGATTTTGTCCCGCTATTCGCTATAAACTGGACCTGAGTCGTATCAAATTTGGTATTTCACATTTTCAAAAGGGAATATCTCGGGAACTATATTGGATAACCCTCACCCTTTTGTTGAAATGGTTTATGCAAAAAATGCCCTACTTTGGGGGGTTACATTGGTATGGGATGTTTATCATTAAAACTCGTTACTACTTCACTCACGCATATTCCGCATTTCATTGCAATCGGCCCACTAAGTAAGAAAAGTCCGAATTATTTCCAAAAAAATTGTGTAATATCCCACTGTTCATCATAGTCAGTCATTATTACTATGATTATTATTATTTTTTTTTGTTCTTTACCAAACATTAGATTTTATTGTATTATACTATTATTTGTTTTACCTACTACTATTTTTTTTTTTTTCTTAATTGATTTAATTATACAAATTGTGTGTTTTAAAAAGAAATCATGATGAATGATGTTTCTTTGTAAATAATTTCTTTAACCCTCTATAACAGAAAATTTTTACGACCGGAGGGTCGAACGCTCAGAATTTACTATATTTCAACGATTTTTTTAGTGGAACTTTAAAATGGTTAATTTTAATCAAGTGCCTTTTCGATTTGAGTATTATCTTAAATGGAATATTCTATTTAAATTTTAATCAAAAATAATACGAAAAAAAAAAAACAAATTTGAAAAAAAATTAAAAATTAAAAATTTTTTCAAAGTATAGAAACTGTTTTTGTTAAAGTTCTGCCTATTATAGAGGCTCTAGCTTTTCTAAAACTTCGCGTTCTGATAAGATATTTAGCCAGATCGAAATACTAGTATCAACCTAGCTAATATGTTTGATTTGCTTTATTTTTGTTAATATACGGAGATTGAAAGCTCGTTATAAATTGAAAATAACATAAAAATAATCTCGGTGTATATAAAAACAAAAAACTAATAAAACTGTAAAAAATATTACTTGAGCCAGAGTAAAACCAATTTTTTTATATAAATAGAACATTTTTGGTCTTCAAAGTTAAGTAACATCATGCATGATGTTTGTTCGGAAAATACACCAGCCACGTGTTTGAAATAAAGCTATGTCTTTTCTGGAGGGACTCTAGCTTTTCTAAAACTTTATAAAAAAAAGACACTATATATAGTGAGTAAACTAGTTCATATGAATGTTTGATGTTTGGCATGGGATTGTTACCGCTTTCAAAACGTGTTCTGATGATGGGAACCTAGAAAATTCCCGAAATAGATCTATCAACACATTCCTGAAAGGGTCAAATAATAAATTTGAAAACAAAAAACTCTATAGATTATTTGTTAGGACAATATCCTAATGAGTATATAGAGTATGGCCTCGAACTTGAATAATTTTCATTGGTTCGCAATATGTCGAAAATTTGTGTGCCATTATTTTTAGTTGGTATATACTGAAAAAATTATCCTTAATGATATAAATTTAATAAATTTAATAGATTTTTTTTTTTGTCGTAGATTCTATGAAGATGTGCATTATATCCAAGAAATTTTGTTAATATTAGGAAATTTTTCATAAACTTTTTTCATACAATTTCCTAGTTTCATAAAAAAAAATTCATTTGATTTTATAAATTACCTCTTCATAAATTTAATGAAAACTTTTTTTCTTATTCAAATACGTATTTTTTTTTACTTCATAAAATTTCATAACTTTATTGAGTATCATAAATTTCAAACTTTAGTTTTAAGATTTAATTCTCAAGTGTTCAGCATATTTTATAAAGTGCTTTATTATTTCAATGAAGCCTTTTATTAATTTTAGACTTCTACAAAATTGTTTAAAAAATTATATGCATCGAGTGCCAATGGCCGTTTTCAAGACATTCATTCATGAAGTGTTTTATTATTTCAAAGAACTTCTTAATATAAAAAAAATTTATGAAACGTTTCATTATCGGAATGATTTATGAGTTTTATGAGGATTTTCTTCAATTCTACAAACATTTCATAAACAGTGTCTTTAATATTAACATCTCAAAGTTTTGATAGTACAAAAAAATAGTTAGCGAAAGGCAATTCAGATTTAAATACAAGCACTCAACCATACATGCAACTCATTTGCTTCTTTCAAATATTCAGTGCAATCTAAACAAATCGTTATATACTGGTGCAGGTTTAGTTGACTTTGAAAGAGCCTTTGATAGTATTTGGATACTGGGCTTAATTTACAAATTATTAAAATTCAAATTCCCACTACATTTTGTAATTATCATTCATAATATGTAGATTAATAAATTTTAACCAGTGTGAATACCACTGAAAATAACATGATCATGGCTCCCTACTATGTTTCCGAAGGGTATTATATTTCCAAAATTTTACAAAATGTATACGTTCCACCGGAGGCTTTTCTTTCCTTGATAGAAATGGTTTCATGGTATATTTTACCATATTTATAGATGAGCCAATATCAAAACAATAAGTTGTAATGAACTTACAACAGACAATCGTCGATTTGACACAAGTATTAATTCGGATGATAAAAATATTAAACCTTCAAAAATATTGGTGACTCACTCAGTAATTATCCTTTGTATTTTAACCCTTGACTATTTTGTATCCTTGCCAATATACAAGTAAGTTTTTTTGATAGTTTTTTCGCTTTCACTTATATTAACATTGCTTCTTTTATTTATGGATTCTCTTAGGTAATAGAAAAATAACTTTATGATATTCGTGCGCCCCGGTAGGCTAGTTGGTAGCGTGCAGGCTTATTAGTGCAGGGGTCGTGGGTTCGATTCCCACAAGATGTACTGGTCTGTTTTCGCTGCAACGCGCCGAAGGCCATATTAGCTAGTGCTCGGTTAGGGTAATCGTATATAATATATAATTATATGATTATTAATTAATTAGAAAAAAAAAACTATTATTAAATAAATACTATACTTGAGAGCTCGTTACAATGGGACTTTGTATATAAAATAAGTTATCTTTATACTTTTTGTTTATTTAAAATTTATAATTATATAATTTATATTAAAAAAAAAAATTATTCATTGAATCTGCAAAAATAATTCTATGAAATAGTTGCATTAATATCGTGACGGATAATTCTTTCAGTGTAAAATTTTATAGAAACACATCCTTTTTAATTTAAACACATCCTATTATTAAAAAAATAATGACGACTTTTTTTTATTGATGCAAAAACTGTAAAAAAAATAGTGATGATATCCCAAAATCAAATTTGTGCGACGAACTCTAATAAACACTTTTTTTAAATTTTTAATATTTATGTTAAAATTTTGATATTTTTTACATTTAAAGGGTTAACTAACATAATTTTTTTTTCTTTAACCAAGTGAAGCTTATTTTTAGAGTAGATATTGTCAAGTGCTGTATTGTTAGTAGGAAGTAGATTTTTATAAAACACTAACGTCTAAGTTTTTAATGATTTTCCTTTTTCATATTTTTTTTTTACCACATAATTACAACAAAAGGCGTAGTTCTTTTGTTTTCTTGTGATTAAGCATTTACACAATTATATTAATGGCTAATAAGCCTATAAAAAAAAAAAAAAAAATTGCAACAAAATATAAAAATTAAAACTGACAAAGAAACTACACAGTGGTGAATCCACAGATTATAATGAAACTTGAATATATAGTTAAGGACAAACAAATATTTAGACAATTATTGTTCAAATCGGGCCATTTTTGACCCCTCCTTTTAAATCCTAAACTCAAGATTGCGCACCTAAAAGAAAAATACGTGTCCAATATATTTTTGTCCTCTACAACATATGGCTACTTCCATAGAAAGGTAAACCGTGACAGAAAAATGGAGAAATAATTAATTTGACTTGTTTTATTAAAATTATTAAATTCCAAAGTCCAAACCATATCTTAGTTGTCATTACCCTGCGGGAAATGGACCAGTCACTGGTATGGTCACGTGACTAGAACTTTGTGTGTATGAACCAGTCCAAGTTTCGGTTTTGTTATATGAAAGTGACCGGTACTTTTAACATGGGCTTGTCATAGGAGGTGACAATTGCTACCTTTGGAGCACTGTGTGACGTGGCGAATAACTTGACCAAGGTAGCCTATCACCGTACCGACTGAAATGAATATGGTACGGGACAAGTTAGAATTAGGGAGCGTCAAAGTATGACCATTTTAGGATTTATGTGACATGCAACAGGACCAGTGGGGAAAAGTTATCACGTGACTGGTGTAGGTGTACGTATCGTAGAACTGGAGAAAAATTGTTGAAGGAAAACTGGTCACATATTAGGCGAAATGTGTTCTGTTCTAGGGGTAGTTTGAGTGGAATAGTTGTGTAAAGTACCACTATACTGGCCTAAGGGGTACATGTCGCCGGGCATGCGGAAAGTAATGAGCAAGTAACCTGTCACTTTTTATTCAGCGTGTGTCATATTATGTACGGGTTGCTAAATAGACCGTCTGGAACCAGCCGCTGCACTTATTCAAAACAGCGTGTTATACCACCTGCTCAAAAAACGTTCAAAAAGGCACAACAAAAATCAATTATAAAAATTATTAATTTTGTCTATACCCAACAAAAAACTACAACATTAAATTCATTATAACAATTTAAATTTGGAAAAGTACATAAACTAGACAAGAAGTCCTGATATTCAAAATATAGATTTTTGCATGTTTTTTTTCTTTATTTGCTAACATTTTCTACTAATTTATATTTTCCAACACTTCTAAAAAGCGCTTCATGAGCATTTTAATTCTGCATTACAATTCAAGTTGACAATAATATCTTCATAAAAAGAAGGAGCTGCAACAATTCAGCACAAATTAAATGTATAACTTATAAAGCAGAGTAACAAAATATATACTCAGTTTCAATTTTGTTCCCAAAGAAATTCTTAGAAATTGCCAATTACTTACACATAAATAATCGTTACCAAAAATCTTGTAAAATATCTTAACAAGATATATCGAAACCAATATGCAGAAATTTTGAAATTTTAATTTTTGCATATTCTTGTAAAGTGTTTCAAGTTTTTTAATAAGCTGTGCAAAAAACCATATTCTGGTGATAGTTTTTTTGTAGCGCTATTTTATGTGTAAAATCTCAATTCACTCGAAAAATCGGCAGTCGGCATTTCGAAAATGAACTTGCCAAACGAGTTTTAAGATCGCGACGTTTGGCGATAAATCGCCATATCTGTCATCCCTTCAGTGTTAAGTGCACTTTGTAGCAGTCAAGGAACTGCATCCTTTGGTACTAATTGCCATGTTTTCATCCACTGCTAACGGTTTTGAGCCAGTTCAATGACCAGTACCAACTACAACTGCAACGACCCTAGTTGCATCAGTACACTTTGATGTTATGTTATTTTTTCTCCAGTTACGTGATGTATCTGGTCCCAACCACTGAATGTTTTGTCAGCATAACTATAGTCACGTGATTGCACATTTCACGCAAATTAACACTTTTTGGGTCAATACAATTTTGGTTTCACGAGTTTAGTGACGTGCTCCCCAATCATATATCACAGAATTACCACTTTGGATCAATCGACCCTTCATTTCCCGCAGGGTATGAATAAACAGACGGCAAAGTTGCATTCATGGTTTTCGTAAACTTTTTCATTTTCAGTAACATTTTCTCTTAAATATTTAATTTCTTAAAAAGTGATGAGGACAGGTATACTCCTATCTCAAAACATGAGGACAGGTATACTCCTATCTCAAAACATTTTTAAGTCAAGTTTGATGTGAATAATTTAATATAAAAAAAAAAAAAAAATCTGGGACATACCAATCAGAGTTATTTTTTTTTTATAAAATTTTAAACTTTCTCACGTCACGTCACCTGGCAAATATTTTAATTTTAAGTGATAAAATATTGATATTTAAAATTATATATTTTTAACGTAGATGGAAGCCTGAGCTAATAAGAGGAAACAAAACGCACGTCGATATAGAGGAAAACTTAAAATAGACCCACTTGAGTCACAAAAGAAAATATTTCATATATTCTTCTAAGAGCACAGGCCATCAAAATCTGAAAACGTCAAGAGCATGGGACTAGAATGCACGTTTCTAAAGTTTAGATATGCGCTGAATCCGAAGCTGAGCTCAGAATTTATCCATCATACCAGATTTGAGAGATATTTTAACCTAAAGTTTAAAAACCCCTTATTTTTCGCTATATTCGGGACTTTATAACATCCCAAATTGAGCTTTATTCAAAAAATGTTTATGTCATCTGAAAGTCCTATCTGTTGGGATTCAGAACACATCAAACCTTTTGAAAAGTATACTCTAGTGTCAGGGTTGGGAAACTTTTTGGCCTGTGTAATTGAATTACTTTAAGTTTCTAAAGTTTTGATATGCAATGAATTCGAAGCTGAGCTTAGAATTTCTTAATCATACCAGATTTTAGAGATATCTTAACCTAAAGTTTAAAAAACGCGGTTTTTCGGGACGTTATAAAATCACGAATTGAGCTTTATTCACAAAAATGTTTATGTCATCCTATCGGTTCGAGTTCAGCAAACATCAAACATTTTCAAAAGTATATAGTATCAGGATTGGGAAACTTGTTGGATTGAATTACTTTAATTTTTATGCTATCCATTGAAATTCTCAAAAATAAATTCAGAAATTAAATTTATAAAATTTTTTTATTTTATAAATAATAAACAATTGAACAGTTCATGCGAATAAAGACGAATAGACCATTAGTAGAATTTTACAGGGGACAATAAAAACGCAGGAAACGGTTAAAAAATTATATTTTTGTCAACTTTTTGGTATTAGCTTAAAGATTTAAGTCACGTCTACCTATATACAAAATTTTAGTAAGGTATTCGAAAGAGAACTTGCCAAAAATTGGACTTTAATTTTTGCTTAAATGGAAAAGGGGCGAATATCCAAAAAAATGTATTGAAATTTGAATAAAAATGTGTTATTTTGCAGCAGATTTTGACTACATTTTCATGAGACTTGCAAAACTTGGCGAACTATGGTTGGTATTTGTTTGTAACACTTTAAGGACAATTAAGTACAATTTCAAATTTTAGCTAATATCAATTTAAAACTCGCAGCTAAATAATTTTTATATAATATTTTGTTAAGGATGGATATTTGCCCTTTTTGCTTTCCACACTTTAAAGTCTTATAACTCAAGAACGGTGAATTTTTTTGCCAAGTGTGGTTTGTTCCTCGTAATGTTCTTTTAACACATTGTTACCGTAAGTAAAATTTTTGTATGTTTTTGTGTTGTATTTAATCAAAATTGTGCGTTAGTTCACTCCCAATTTAAACAAAAATATAAAACAATACAAATTATTGCACTTTCAAAGTCATTTTTTTAGCCTTAAAAGTCAAAATTTACCCAAAATTTCTGCATAGGGTTGTAGGGCTCTGCTAATAAAATGCATTTATGCAAAAAAACGTGTTTGCGAAAAAGTGGTCTATTCGTCCTTATTCGCATGAACTGTTCAATTGTTTTTTATAATTGCTAGCATTTACCTAATATGAAATTTATGTCACATCACGCTACGTAATGTCATGGGTTGTTAAAGAAAATCAAAAAAGTTATTAATACAGCAAATTGTAAAACAAACTTAAAATATTCAAAATCATAGTAAAAAAAGTTTTTTATCAAAAAAGTTCTTTCTTCTATATTTGTCGCATCACGTCACCCTAGTTAATTGCTTTTATTTAAAAAAAAGCAGTTCAATTGTTTTCGAATTTTTGCTAAATATAGAGTTTTAAGTTCTACACCAAAATATAAAAAAGTAAAAAAAAATTATATATTGTTCCTTGTTTTTCACCCCATGGAACCGTACAATTGGTATCGTATGTGCCTTTGGAAATGCCCATATCCCAGTTTCATTCAAATGTGCGGATACACCACTGTACAGTTTTCTTGGGAGTAAAAATTTTACCAAATTAGTGTGAGGGTTGTTCTTTTTTAATTTTTAAAATAAAATCTAAATTAAGGTAATCAACTATCATTATTTGCTTAATTATATGACTAACCTTCACAGATGACATGTTTAATTGTTAAGATTTTTGCTAATTAAGGAATCTTTTATTCTAGCCAGACTTAGTACACAAGTAACGTAATATACTAAAAAATTTACTTTTTGCACAAAAAAAATAAAATCGATTTTCAATTGAAGTATTTTGTAAATATAATTAAAAATTTTGCAATGAAAATGAAAATTATTCAAGTTCGAGGCCATACTCTATATTTCTTTATTAGGATATTGTCCTAACAAATACTCTATAGAGTTTTTTGTTTTCAAATTTATTATTTGACCCTTTCAGGAATGTGTTGTTAGATCTATTTCGGGAATTTTCTAGGTTCCCATCATCAGAACACGTTTTGTAAGCGGTAACAATCCCATGCCAAACATCAAACATTTATATGAACTAGTTTACTCACTACATGAGAACTAATATACATATGAGTTTGAAGTTAAAGATTATAACCATTGATCAAAAAATAAATTGAAAAATTGTTTGATGCGTAAGGTCCACCTCTGGTGGATATTCAATACACGTTTTTTGTTTTTCTCTCCTTTTTATATTTTGTTTAGTTTGTAAACAAAACAGGGGAAGTAAACTAGGCGGTACTTTGCCTTTTATACAAGTTTGTTATAATTTTTATTAAAAATAAAAATTATGTTTTTTTCGACCTTTAATTGTGCAATGAAAATGAAAATTATTCAAGTTCGAGGCCATACTCTATATTTCTTTATTGGGATATTGTCCTAACAAATACTCTATAGAGTTTTTTGTTTTCAAATTTATTATTTGACACTTTCAGGAATGTGTTGTTAGATCTATTTCGGGAATTTTCTAGGTTCCCATCATCAGAACACGTTTTGAAAGCGGTAACAATCCCATGCCAAACATCAAACATTTATATGAACTAGTTTACTCACTACATGAGAACTAATATACATATGAGTTTGAAGTTAAAGATTATAACCACTGATCAAAAAATAAATTGAAAACTTGTTGGATGCGTAAGGTCCACCTCTGGTGGATATTCAATACACGTTTTTTTGTTTTTCTCTCCTTTTTATATTTTGTTTAGTTTGTAAACAAAACAGGGGAAGTAAACTAGGCGGTACTTTGCCTTTTATACAAGTTTGTTATAATTTTTATTAAAAATAAAAATTATGTTTTTTTCGACCTTTAATTGTGCAATGAAAATGAAAATTATTCAAGTTCGAGGCCATACTCTATATTTCTTTATTAGGATATTGTCCTAACAAATATTCTATAGAGTTTTTTGTTTTCAAATTTATTATTTGACCCTTTCAGGAATGTGTTGATAGATCTATTTCGGGATCTATTTCAATGGTTATAATCTTTAACTTCAAACTCATATGTATATTAGTTCTCATATAGTGAGTAAACTGGTTCATATAAATGTTTGATGTTTGGCATGGGATTGTTACCGCTTTCAAAGCGTGTTCTGCTGATGGGAACCTAGAAAATTCGCGAAATAGATCTATCAACACATTCCTGAAAGGGTCAAATAACAAATTTGAAAACAAAAAACTCTATAGATTATTTGTTAGGACAATATCCTAATAAAGAAATATAGAGTATGGCCTCGAACTTGAATAATTTTCATTGCACAATTAAAGGTCGAAAAAAACATAATTTTTATTTTTAATAAAAATTATAACAAATTTGATTAAAAATTTTGTTCAAATGGGACCAATAAAACTTTAAATCATATCAATTAAAAATTTTAATTACAATTTTCAAAATATTTTGTTGAAAATTTAAAAAAAAAAACATCGGAAATAATAGCGAAAAAAAATCAATACAATTTTTAAAAGCAAAATTTAAAAAAAATTTTGAGAAAAAATAATTAAAAACGTAGAATATCTGAATAACACAATTTTAAAGCTGAAAAATCTAAAAAGAAAGCGATTTTTAAGCACACAAATTAAAAATTAACGGAATTTTGAAAAAATAAAATATAAATAAAAAAGGCAAGCGAAAGCGGAATATTTGACTTCTCTGCTTATTATTTTATTCTCTCTTAAATTTCCGTTAATGTGAAGTTTATACTTATATTTTTCTATTTAGCCCTGCACCTTAAGTAAAAACTTTATGAGAATTATAAGCTTTAACAAAATTGTATTCAAACATTTTCAAATTAGTTCACATTTTTAATCTAACTTTTAACTGATTTAGTTACTTATTAAGTTACTTTTTTTAAAAAGGTTTTATTAAAAAATTATTTGAATCATTTAATTAAAGTTAGATTTTAATTTAGAGAAATCTTTAACTAATAGTTTTTAGACAATAACTATTTACTGTGTACCTTAAAAAATATTTAAATTAATTTCTTTTTAGAATTTCGTTTTGAATTTAAAACGTACATTTTTTTAAAGCCAATTTTCCATAAATTATCATTAAATTCCTATTAAATGTTATTTATTTTTTTCTCGCGTATTTTTTTAAAATTAAATTGATTTATATTAACAACCATTGACTATTTGATGATTACTTAAATCGTTACATTGAACTAACACGCACTTTAACACTTTAGATTTTTGTTTTCGCTTCCTTTGAAATGTAAAAAGCTTAACAAAATATAGCGTGACTTGTAGAAATTTTCTAACTTTTAAAAAAAGATAAAGACAGAAAAATACGAAACTAAAATTCAATGTTTTAGAATAAATAAAGTGTAGAAGATGTTTAACCCTTTCACGACCGAACTTGAACTGCTTTAAAATTTGATTTTTTTATTTTTTTTTTGGAATCGAGAAATGTGTCGTCAGAAAGATTTCTATTTGTGACATATATATCCCATTGGTCGTCAAAGGTCAAAATTAGTGAGTTAATTTCTGTTATCTGGTTTACGTCATATGACACATGTTTTTACTAATTAAACGGGCCTAAGCTTTTTTGCAATGAAATTTATACTACTTGTTTGGCACGAAAAATAAACAATATGTTCGTCTTTCAACATTTTTTTCGTTGCCTTTTTTAGGCGATATTGACCAAAATAGGTTAAGAATGACGCCACAGCGAGTCCAAAAAAGTCCATTTCTGTGCTTATACAGTTAACAGACTATATCGGTAAAGATCACTGCAAATGTAGTTAAAAACAAATGAAATTTCACTTAAAGAAAGGACAACTTACATTTCAGTAAATTCAACTAACAATTAGCTAAATGACAATTTTTTTTTAATGTTCAAAAAATTACTAACAATGTTAGTAAAAATGAACCACTTATGCAGTAAAAACTAAACATACATTTATTTTACATTTCTTAATTGTTTTTTAGATTTGTCTAAAAACGGGCTTTTAAGGTCCAGTTTATTATATAAAATATAAGATTATTTCATTTAATGGTCCAGCCGACGTTTCGTTGGTGTTAAATGAAATAATCTTTTATTTTATATAATAAACTGGACGTTAAAAGCCCGTTTTTAGACAAATCTAAAAAACATTTTTAGAATAATTTATTTACATTTATTTGTTTATTTTTTTTAAAAACAAAAAAAAAAACTGTATAAAATGAATGTTAAATCATAATACAGTAATTTGATGTGGTTTGTTTTTTTAAATGAACTTCAATTGTAGTCAAAAATGAAATTTCTTCCACAAACTGCCGTTTTTTCAATTAAAAATAAAGATTACTGTATTACAACTCAAACAACTACAAATATTTACAGCAGAAGTTCCCTGAGTGTAGTAAAGAAGATATAGCAATTTTAGTTTTTCGAAAAACGCTAAATTGAGCAGAAACGAACCTTATATTAATTAAACTTAAATACTTTGCTAATAATACTTAATATAATCTTTCAGCCAAATTTTATAAAAATCCGTCCAGACGTTTTCAAGTTACAGGTATCCTTTTGGAATCCTATGTATCCTTATACCAAACTTAGAGTTTTTTTTTTAAATTGAAGCTTTAATCTTATATTGTGTTTAGTATCAACATAAATATGTTTTACAGATTTTTGAAAAATGAGTTCATTTAATAATATAATTTTTTTTTAAAGTTTTACGAAATTTTAACTTTAAAGGCTTCTCGTTTCCAAACCTTGCCATGCACACAAAAAATTGCTTCACAAAATATTTGGTAAATTTGGTTTTCTAACGAAATATTTCCAGTTTTTATCATTTAGCGCACTTATGGTCAATTTAAAATAGCCCGCTGAAGGCGCGCTTGCCGTTTAGAGGATTAATTATTTGGTTTTGCTAAACACGAATATGTCAAAATAATTTAAAAAGCTGGAGTCGTAAATCGAGTTTATACTGTAGTCCTAAAATATCATTTTTTTACGTTATTTCAAAATTGTGAGGGCATAGAAAAATTTGAAGACCAGACTTGACATCCGGAGATAAAAATCTATAATTATCACATTTTATCGAACAAAAACTGCTTAAATTTCTAGACGCACAAAAAAAAAAAACACAACAAAAACCTCTTCTTTTTTTTTGTCTTGGGATATATACGTCCCAGGCACGTAGCTAGGGGGGGGGGGCTTGGGGGCTAGAGCCCCCCCCGAAATGATTTGACAAATTTAAAAACTTAATACAATTCGTTAGAAAGTAACAATGTTATTGATAAATTTAATATGAAAATATTTATTTTTGACTTGGATCAATTAGGAAATAGTTTTATATGATTCAAATCTTAAAATTTCGTTAGAAAACATCGCCTGCAAATGGGCGGCTATCATTGCTAGAGTTGATTTTCGACAAAAAGCAATAAATAAAATCATTTCATAAGAGTTCGAAATCTCTTATGATTTTATTTATCTTTGACTTCAAATATAATCAAATAATTGTTTGAGACAATGCAAACTAAAAATTAAATATGTCTACACAGAAAAAACTAAAATTTAGTTTTAATTAAAATATTTGTTGATTCAGCAAAAGTTTAACTGAATTCGGTCGTGTTGATGCAATTGTAGTAACAACTAAAATAATTTGTATCTATTTAATTATTATTATTTTTAATTACATATAGTTTTATTCACATCTATTAAAAATTTAATTGAATATTGTTTACTATTGGGAAAAATTACAAAATTTAAAAAAAATCACCAAAACTGTAAAAAAATCGCCAAAATTTAAAAAAATCGAGACCATTTGAAAAAATCGCAAAATTTGAAAAAAAATTGCCAAAATTTAAAAAACAATCCTCAAAATTGCAGAAATTTAAAAAACTCCCAAAATAATCGCCAAAATTCGAAAAAAATTTAAAAAAAATCAACAAAATTAAAGAAACGTGAATTTTCAACTTTAAACGATTTTTTTTTTTTAATTTTGGCAACTTTTTAAAATTTTTGCATTTGTTTCAATGTTGTTATTATACGTTATAAAAACTGAATTTGTTTTTTATGCCAAATTCATTTTCAATTAAACAGTTAATTGAAAGTAAGTTTTAAATCGAACAAAAGTTTAATTGAAATTTTTTTGACAATGATTTTTTCTGTGTATTTTGACATAATCTTTTAAAATGGAGATACCACTAAGACTCAAAATTAAGTTTACTTGTGCCGTAAAAGTCGGTACTTTACTTACAGTGCAGTCTTTTAATTTAAATTTGGTTTGCTACGCACGCATCTATATATTACGATATCTCATATATTTTTTTTTAATTTTTTGAAACAAATTTAAGCCTCAAACTTCGATCGATATGCATAATGTGTTAACGTGGTCCAATGTGACTCAACTTTTCTCAATTTTTTTTTAGACTAAATGTAAACAAATTTCTATCGGCGCTCCTTGAAATGCGACATTTTAAAATCAAGCAGCTAAACCAGTCTTTGTTTTACAACGATGTAGTTTTTTTTAGACATTTTAAAGGGTTTTTATTTAAAAAATTGATTAAAGACAATTTGAAAAGCTTTGAAATTGTCCAAAATATAAATCAAAGTGAATTGGAAATACATAATTTAGTTTAAATAAGACCTAGGCGACGTCAGGTATGTTTTTATATTTTCCAATTTTCCAATTTTATATTTTTTCTTTATTATTATTTCTTTCAGACTACAATCACGCTAGCTTGTAAAATTTACGATTTTTTTAATACAAGACATGAAGTCGGATATATGAAAAAGGGGGAAAAATAGTGAATAATTTGTTAAAATAATTCAAATAAGTGGCAGCCGGGGTCCACGACATAGTGTCAAAATGGTTTTCAAAATGTGTGTTTTCTCGAGCATTTTAACGCTGTTTTTAAATAAGTCTAAATTTCCTAAACTTTAAACATATTTTCATACAAAGATGTGTTAAATTTTACCACCAATTTTAAAAATAGATACGTTTTTCATAAAATTTTGATTAATTTCAAAGGAAACCCATTGGAAAAGCTTCCTTATAAGTGTCATGCAAATTATATAGGATATTTGCTTTTAATTTGTTTTTTGGACTTTTATAAATCTTTAATTTCCCGAGTTAAAACGTTTGCATAAAATAATACATTATTTTATGTGCACTTATAAGGTTTTGTCTGCCAGTGCATTTAACCGGACATAATTATATAAATTCATATATAAAAAATTTTGTAGAAAAAATTTAATATGATGTCATATATAATTGCGTATAATTGTATATTGCTTTTAGAATACGCTAAAACTAATCCAATTAATAATTACGTTATATTTATATACCTAAACATTGCAAAATAATATATATTTCGATATTATATCATATTTTAAAAAACACAATTTTATTTTAGATAAAATTGTAAATGTAGAGTCACACTAGAAAATTTGACAATTATATTTTGGATGTAAATATGTATTACATCAATACAATAGTACAATTAATTGCATCATTTTGTGTATAATTTTATACACAAAATTTACCCCAAAATTTATTTTTTTCATTCTAAAACTCTTAATTTAGTTTCAACGATTTTTCCGTGTTTGTTATTCAATGGCGTAAGTTAATAAATTCCACAAAATCTTCATTTTCATTATATTATTTTTTATTTTTGAATATAATAAAATTTCCAAATGCTATGGAATTTGTTACAAATTATAAAGTTGTAAACTTTTTGCAAAAGGATTAATAGATATTTCGGATTTTCATGACGTTTTAAAATCAAAAACCGGATACAACTATAGCTTATTTTGTATATATCAGTATCAGTTCAGATATAAATTTATACCGCTATATAAAATCGTATTAAATTGTATCGCGTCATTATTCGGATGTTATTTAATTATAATGCCCATTTCTCGGATAAAACTGTATTAAGACTCATATTAAATTTCGTATGATTATATAAAGCATCGTATTAATTTTAATCGGGTTATTAGAAGTTGAAACTTTTTTACTTTTTTTACATTTATCAATTTTTAGCTACCCTAGACGTATACTAGCACATAAAAATATAAAGTAATTTTATTTTTCACGGTTTTCAAAAAGTTTTCCTCATAATCCTTTTTTTATTTAATTAAACTAAAAATTAATATTTAGCTAAAAATTTAACGTAATTCGACAATAACGATGCATATCCAACTTAAAGTACACAAACGTTTTCAAATATGACGTATTTCGCGGATTGTGATCAAACAGATTAAAGCGTTGTTTCGCGATATAAACATCAAAATTCGCAAAATAATGAACACAATAAGTAAAAAATTAAAAAATGCATTTTAAGAAAATGCACTTTATGCGGAAGGTTTTTGTTTCAAAATGACTTGAGAAAGCGATTTCTAATATTAATACATGATTGCCCATTACGTGTAGGTAAACATTTAGCAAAAATTTAGCAAACAAAAAACAAAAAAAAAAAAAGCTGTTACTCTAGTGTGGAAAAAAAAAATATATATAATCAAAAAAAAAAATCGAAAAGCCCCCCCAGAAACAAATTCCTAGCTACGTGCCTGATACGTCCCATATTTTATCAGTCTCGAACGAATCAATTTCAATTATCTCAATGTTTCTTAAGACTTGAACGATTGGACCATGACCTACCAAGGTCCCCTATGTCCAATAGCATTCGAAAAAATATGTACCCAAAATGATGGAAAAATTTTTATATTTTAAACTTTGGGATTACCCTATTCGGCTCTTGGATAATATTGGTTACATACATATATCCTTTGTCGATACACACCATACTCTGAAAATCGGTTAAAAGTGTAGCTAATACAACATAAATAAAAAATGGCAAATATATCAACCATTCGTCGTCAAAGGGTTAATAAACAGCCAATGGTGTTGGTGATTAAAACCAAATACAAATAAAAAAAACTAATAAAATTAATTTTTCAATTAATCAAACAATATTTATATTAATAATAATTTTATTGAAAAAATTAAAAATTAGTAAGATAAGAATAAGTGGTAATAACAACCCAGCAAAATTTTTAATTTATCTTAAAAGTGGTGACAAACATACATCCCTTATTTGTTGCTTGCCTTCCAAAAGTGCTACCTCCCTGCAGGAAATGTCAATAGTGAAAAAGTATTGATTCACTATTGACTGTGTCAACAGTACTACTAACCAAATATTCCCCAGGCAATGTAATTTTATATAGGCATTTAACATGTACGTGTCATTGGAAATCACTAGTGACATTAGAACTATTGACTAGGTAGTGAATAGGTAGTTCTTATGGGACCATATGTAGACATTGAAACCAAAGATTCACTAGTGACTAGGTAGTTCTTATAGGACCATATGTAGACATTAGAAACATAGATTCACTAGTGACTAGGTAGTTCTTATGGGACCATATGCAGACATTGGACCAAAGATTCACTAGTGACTCGTTAGTTCTTATGGGACCACATGTAGACATAAGAACCATAGATTCACTAGTGACTAATTAGTTCTAATGGGACCGTATGTAGACATTGGAGCCAAAAATTTACTAGTGATTTAATAAAGTAAAAAGTGTAGACGCTTAGTTGACAATGTCAACAAAATTATTAGACAAAAGTGGAGACTTGGAGACACTTGACACCAAGCTTCCTGCAGGGCTATAACTACCCTGCGTGAAATGAAGAATCAATTGACCTTAAAGGACCTACACTTCTTTACACATCTTTAACCGTAAGTGGCCTGGGGGGAAACCGTAATTATTTATCGTATCATAAAACGTAATTCGTTATCGAGTTGCAGTCAAAAATGGCTCCAGGCACAACTATTCCAAATAAACTGTACAAAAATGGCTATCAAGATAAACGCATTTTAAAGATCGGCTTGTCTAAAAAAATCAAAGTGGTATATGTTTGTTTTTTTAAGGGCCATTTTATACCCCATATTTTTAACATATAAAAGTAAGATTGGTAAGATAAAGAAGTGCTCTTGTTTGTTAGTTTAGTATCCAAATTTAATGAAAATCTGAAAGCAATTAATCTGTAAATTTCCTAGTGGCTCTTTTTGATCAAAAGTGAAAACATTAACCTAATATGGATCAAATTACATAAAATTATTATTTTTATCAAGTGTATTTTTTAAAATCAATATTTTAATAAATTTTAATGCAATATTTTAATCATAATTATCATAATTTTCAGGGGATTTTTTTTTTTGTCTCCAGACCAATAATGTTTAAAGATTTTTTAAATAAAAGTATAAATAATTGTAGTCTAGTTAGTCAAATTAAGGTGAACTTTTTTTTTTTTAAAAATTAAAAAAAATTAAATTTTAATTTTAAAAATTCGGGAAAAAAAATTTTTATATCCATATTTCCTATGCAGGGGAACCAGGGATGCCACTCTTTTGAAATATTAAATAATGCTTTCAGAAGCTGTTCGGAACAACTCGTCTTATAGCCGAACGATAAGGAAAAACGACCAGACACCACTCGATTAAATTGAAAAAGCATTATTTTATGTTAATTTAATTTCACACCAACAAACAAATTTCTATACAAATTTGATATTCCAAAAGTATCTTTTTCTATTTTGTAAACAGAAAAAATGTTCGGAAATATTTTATATACCGGTGGAGTCTACTTCATTCATTTTTATGAAAAATAAATTTAAAAACTTGAATTTGTTTTACTTTTGACCGCATTAAAGAAATACGTGCCTATTTATTTTTTTGTCCTTAATAAAAAATAATGAATTGAAGGTGAGCAATATTTCGGTGCAGTAGTTCCCGCTTAAATTCCCCCGCATAAAGCATAATGGTACTGCTTAAGTATTTTTTGACTAATATGGCTTTATGAAGGTTTCTGAAAATAAAGAAATTTTTGGCAAAAAAAAATATGTATACATTTTTTGTTAACCAGATGATTAATCTCTACTCTCAGGGAACCTACACTCAGGGAACCTTGTGGTTCATTAAAAAAAAAACAGACCACATACAATGAATGTTTTTTGATTTTACATTCATTTGTTACAGTAGTTTTTTTGTTGTTTAAAAAATATAAAAAAAATAATAGTTTATTTATTTTTTAATAACAAGTGGTTAATTTCTACTACAATTGTTAGTCATTTTTTGAACAATAGAAAACAAATGACAATGTTAGTTGAATTTACTGAAATGTAAGTCGTCCTTTCTTTAAGTGAAATTTCATTTGTTTTTAACTACATTTGCAGTGGTCTTTACCTACATCGTATTCTAAGTGTACACACAGCCAATCAATTTCAAATGCCAACTTCACCCACATTCCACCTTGGACATGATGTTTCCTGTTCACGCTTACTAGTCTGATGGGTGGTATAACCCGGCGGGTAAGGAAATTCACACCGGTTTTAAGGATTGCCATTCTGAATTTCGTAAAAAGGACTTTGGCAGAAGCCCTCTAGGCAACTAGGAGATCCATGTTCATCACAACTTTGTAAAAGAAGTGAAGGGTCCGTTTGCCAAATCTGTAAAAATGCCTGCCAGTAGATTATCACCATTTTTATGACAATTTACCTTATAAAATCTATTTTTTTTAACGTGTACTTTTGTCTGTATTTTAATTTGAATTCCTTTTTTTTTTTTTACTTAAAATATGAATTATTGCAATATTTTATTCTAGTTGTTCCTTTTGTCTAAAGTCTGTATTTAAGTGTGAATTCCTTTTTTTTTTACTTAAAATATGAATTATTGCAATATTTTATTCCAGTTGTTCCTTACCGCAAAAAGCCCTATCTTACCACTTATTTTCAAAAAAATCAATAACAAAAAGCTCTATTTTTTTTTGGACCGTTTACTAAGACTTTTGTCTAAAGTCTGTATTTAAGTGTGAATTCCTTTTTTTTTTTTTTACTTAAAATATGAATTATTGCAATATTTTATTCTAGTTGTTCCTTACCGCAAAAAGCCCTATTTCAACACCTATTTTCAAAAAAAATCAATAACAAAAAGCTTTATCTAAAATATCTTTCTAAAAAGTAGAAAAATAAAATTTTCATTGAATTTGTTACTTGTTTTGAATAAGATTTGCATCCAAATTGTATTTGCTTTAAAGTATTTTTTTTTAGCTTTTTCCTTCTCCTGTAAAATAAGAAAAAGTCGAGATACGCCTTTTTTAATATTAAGCCATCGATATATAAAAAAAAAACCAAGCAGCATATTTTGTTAATGTTTCTTAATATATTTGATGATAATGTGAATGATCTTCGATACACAATAATGCCAATCATATCCATATACTTTAGACAAAAAAAAAAACATTTTGTGGTTTTAAAATTAATGATAATGATGGTGAAAAATTTGTTGAAAAAATAAAATACTAACTAAATAAAGTGTTACTTTCAATGGGGTGTTACTATCAATCTATCAAAATTATACTTTAACCGACTATCCATCCATCTATAAAACATCCGTCTGATTCTATTAGCAGTAGACATATATTATTTCATTCCTCTTTTTCTGTATATTGTTATAATAGTCTGTGAATTTGAAATTGAAATTTATTTTTTTTGTATTTTTTTGGCTACAAGTTGATTGAACTTTTAGTTTAAACCATTAATAAATTATGTTTTTTTTTTGTTTTTTTTTTTTTTTTTTGTTCTGTATATTTAATGTGAAGTGTTGAAAATTGTATTATTTTAACAAATATTTAGTTGACCAATCGTTGGTTAGTGTTTGAACCTAATCTGTTAATGGTTTAAAAAGTTTATTGTGCGTGAGCCATATCATTTTTTTTTTGTTGCAGAACAATAAATATAAAATAAAAAACTATTAACATTGAACTTGGCATTAAATTTGATTATTTTCACGCTCAATTAATTACGAAACCACAAATATTTGAAGAACAAACTAATTTTGTTTTTAATTTAATTATTTTAACGATTTTTCCTTATATTCTGGGATTTATAATTTTTTGTGTAGGCTGAGAGAACAGATTCGTTGGAATAACCGCCTCAGCAAAACCACACATTACCAAATCATGGGTAAAGTAATGTATCGCCATAGGACTTCACGCATTACATTACACCTTACTTCACTGTTGAATTTTACAGGCGATGAGCCTAAAAGTAATGGGTGGGCTCATTACCTTGTAGGGGTTAAAGTAACTGGTTACTTATATGGTTACATGGTGGGAAAAAGTAATGTGTCTATAAATAGATTTTCATAAAGAAAAATGCATAAATTTTTTTTACAGATATTTTTTTAATTAAGTATATAACTATTTTTTTTTTAATAAATAAATAGCGTGGTCATATGCTGGGATTCGAACCTGGGGTCTCTGGTATTTAACAATAAGTTAGGCGAGCACTCTACCAACTGAGCTATCGATACATAAAATATTTTATTGCTTAAAATGTAAATGAGTTGTTGTGCTTCGTGTTTTCGTTCGTGATATCAAAAATATACACCTTACCCTCATGCTTACAAAAAATCACAAAGTAATGTGTCTACAAATAGATTTTCAAAAATATATATTAATAATTACTTTACGTTTATAATTCATGCATTATGTAATTGATGATCGGTAAGTCAGTATTTTATGTTTTGAAGTAATGTAAAATGTAATGAGGTATCATTACAAGGTAATCCATGAGTGTTGAATTATCGGTAACTCATTACTTCTTGTTGGAAAGTAATGATACAGGTAAGGAGTACACATTACAAGGAAATGTATTACTTTATCGCACCCATTACCAAAGTTTTGCATTTTTCGCCAACCGATTTTATTTAGTCACGTGTACTACCACATTTTTCGGTTACAGCTATCGTCATTTGCACACTCAGGGAACTTCTGCTTTAAAAATATGTAGTTGTTTGGGTTGTAATACAGTTTCTTTATATTTAATGTAAATGTCAGTCATTTGTAGAACAAATTAAATTTTTGTAGTTCATTAAAAAAAACAATCCACATCAAATGACTGTTTTATGATTTTTCATTAATTTTAGACAGCAGTTTTTTTAATTAAAAAAAAAAATAAAGCAAATAAATGTTTGTTTATTTTTAACTACATATATGGTTCATTTTTACTACAACAAATGACAATGTTGGTTGAATTTACTAAAATACAGTAAACAGTAAAAAAACAAATACATTTGCAGTGGGGTTTACCTACATATTATTCTAAGTGCATTTATATCTGCCATATTAGGACAGCATGTTCCGTACTCGACCGAAATTTTTATAAAATTACTTACGAAATAAGTAAAACACTGTTCCTAATATACTTCTGTTTTATTGAATTTGTATTATAAAAAAATTACAATGTGCTACACAGAAAAATCAATCGTCAAATGAACTAATGTGGGTTGTAAGTCTAGCTGAGTGTATTACAAAACCGGTTTGAGAAGTTGCAATACCCTCAAATTGTATTATCCTAAAATTTTCGAGATAACGGTGAAAGAGTATTTTTTGCGACTGGCGCATTTAAACATTTGTTAATTACTTATTTTTTACGCGATTTTAAATTTGTAAACGGTGTCTAAAAGAAAATTACCCGGTCTTTCTAAAATTATTTACTTTTTTATATTACACCGGTAGACAAATAAAATTTTTTCCTCGGTTTTTGTTTTCATGCAGAAATTCTGATTTACACTTAGATTACTATGTAGGTAAAGACCACTGCAATTGTAGTTAAAAACAAATGAAGTTTCACATGTCGTTTGTTTTCACTGTTCTACAAATTAACTAAAATTGCAGTAAAAATGAACCACATATGTAAATTTGAGGGTTTATTGAAAATTCTCCAACACTCATCTAGACTTAAAACCTACACTAGGTCACTTGAAATGTAATGGCAGTTTTTTGTTTTTGTAGAACCAAAATCATGTCGATCATCATTAATTTTATAAGAAAGAAAACTGCCCGGTTAGATTGTTACGCCAGAGACCAACTTATCAATAATAAGTTAAGCTATGTACAGACGGTTGTCAGATCTTACAAATTTGTAAGATCTGGCAATGTACTGACAATGAAACATGTTGAGCAAAAGGTAAATTATCAGTTGAGACGATTGTAAGAAAACCTTTCAATTTCATTGCCAGACAATTGTCAAACAATAAATTTATCTGCCAACGAAAATTGTCAGTTCACACGGTTGTCAGATTCTTTTATGGCAAAAATTGCCAGATCTGTTGTTAGACATTGCCAGAACTAATTGATTGATGATTTCATTACAATTTCATTGATATCAATTGTAATGAAATTATTTTCATTTTCATTAGCATTTGTTTAATTAATGATAATGAATTTCATTGATTTGATTTCATTGACTAATGGTAATGATTTAAAATTTCATTAGCATTAGTAATGAATTAATTAAAGGAAGGAAATTGCAATTGACTGAATGCAAATATCCTAGGTTTGGGAAATATTCCGAAAGATTAATTTTTTATGAAAAAACAATTATTTTTTACCCAAAAAAGTACGTGAAAATAAAAATTTAATCACTCAGATAATGGATTGGAACATTGGTCCAAAATGGAACGATATGGAATGAAACGGGGAATCCAATCATTCCCCGTTTCATTCCATATCGTTCCATCGGAACACTGTACACATTTGTGTTGTTGTTGGTGTAGAGCGAGTTGTTAAGGTTTGCAAAATTGTTGTCCATTTTGCGATATCATGCTTAGTTTTCGAGATACAAGCCATTTTACAAAATGGCGATATTTTAAAATGTCCAGTATCTCCAAAACTAAGTGAGATAGACCAAAACGGACAAAATTTTTGCTCCACAGGAGAGGAGGTCCGAGAGAGATCCCGAGAGAAATATTTCTGTGATAATACTGCCATTGTCAGATGTATTAATTTAAACACATCTGCCAATAAAAAATAGTTTACAATGTCTTGCAATTATCTGACAATGGCAACGTAGGGTGTTCACTGACAATATTATTGTCTTACAATGTACAGACAATGCTTTTTCTGACAATGTTGCAAGACAAAAGTTGTAAGTTCACACTGTTGTAAGACATTTCCTGAACATTTTTCTGACAATATTGTAAGATCTGACCACCGTCTGTACATAGCTTTAGTCTCTGACGTGGTTTGAAAGATTTTATATATTTTATTTAAAATATTAGAAATTTACATTATTTTCTTCCTTACTTTATTCTTATATAAATTCTGTAATCCTAAAATTACGCTATATAATTGCATTATTATAGAATCCTAAAAGTATGCTTTATCCTATATAAAAAATATACTTTACAAACAACCAATATAAAACCACCAAAAATAATTGACATATTATAAAATCGTGCAAACTTAAACCTGTATTTGCAAAACAATTTTGCCAAAAATTCTCGAAACAAATAAGTGTTGACAACCTGCAATAAACCCCTTCCAATAACCAGCACATTTTCTTCCTAAGACTGCCTAACAACTGACTTAGCCTAAAGAAAATATTTGGTCTTATTCATTTTATTAGACTTCTTAACTGAAAACATGCTTGCCACTTACTTTCCACCACCACAGAAATAAGACCGAAAAAAGACATTGCCACAATCTTTAACAACAAAAATGTTATTTCAACATATGCCAATATTAACAGGAAAAAGTACCAAGAAATATATACCTTCTAGCTAAGAATAATAAGAAGTAACATGAAGCATGTTTAACCACACCAACTAACTACATATCTATACCCCCTGCTTATCCTTTCCTGGTTTAACAACAACATGGAAAGCAACAAAATGCACTTTAAGCAACGTCGTCGTCGTCATCATCATCAGCAACATCTTCAACTACCAAATAAAACCCGTAACACATAACTACACGTACGCATTAATATCTATGTATCTGTATTAGGGTTATAACTTTCTGCAAAATTGTTTCCTATCACCACCCCAGTGTAGAAACGGTAACGACATGCCATTATTTTTCCTGCTACCAGTAATGACACCCACTTACTCTCTGCATTACTCTAACACAAATAATAAGAACTTCATAATAACCTGTAAATTTTCTCATTATTTAATTAAAAAAATAATGCGTTACCTACACTGACTGTATTATGAAGGAAAAGACTACAGCAATAGTAGTCAAAAACAAATTAAATTTCACTTGAAGAAAGGACGACTAACATTTCATTAAATTCAACTAACATTTGTCATGTGTTTTTACTGTTCAAAAAATTACGAAAAATTGTAGTAAAAATGACCCACATATGTTAGTAAAAAATAAACGAACATTATTTTAGAAATGTTGAGGTTACGATGAAGAATAAACATTTTTCTCTTTAAAAATTATAAACACTATTAATTTTTAAATCAGACTAGACTAGTTTCTGCCTTTTTATGGGCAGGCGTCATCAGTGATTTTCCATTTAAATTGTATTATTATTTGTGTCTTATAAATATTTGTCAGATTGTCTCTATATGATAAGTTTTTTTCATCAACCTGCGGCTGTAAGAATCAAACCTGCGCTCATCTTACATTAAAACGTCATAATATCAAGTCATCACCATTTATCGATTACACCCAAGTATGGCCTCGAATGTAAAGCAGCTAAATTGCAGTTTTCTTTCCTATTAGCTTTTCTGTTATTGTATATTATACTCAGAAGTGACAACACTAACAAACACAAATATTCTATATTTAGATTTTTGTTTAGAATCCTCCGTTTCTATTTCACAACGTTAAGTTTTAACAGTACGTCGGCTGACTGACATCCTGGAGGTCCGGGTTCGAATCCCGTGTGTGCACATTTTATATAAAAAAAAGATTTTAATAACAAAAATGTTTTTTTTTATTAAATTCAGTTTTTTTTTTTTTTTTAAATTTATGTTAGACTCATTATTTTTGTCCATATTTTAAGGTGTTTAGTAATGATATATCATTATCTTACGCGACATTCCCATTTAAAAGTAATGTGATTTGTAATGACAATTGTAAGTACTTGCCATTACCAAATTTGTACTTATACAACCACCCCGAATCCTGTGTGGGCACATTTTATATAAAAAAAAAAAAATTAAGAAAAAAAATGTTTTTTTTTTATTAAATTCTGTTTTTTAAAATTAATTTTAGACTCATTATTTTTGTCCATACTGGTAAGCATATGTGTAAACATATATTTTTCTATTTTCGTAAGGTGTTAAGTAATGATATATCATTATTTTGCGTGACATTTCCTTTGCAAAGTAATGAGATTTGCCATTACCCAATTTGTACTTATACTTATATGCACTCATAATAATCTATGCTTAAAAATACAAATATATTTTTCGTAAAATTTTTTTCGTAGAATGTACAAATATTTTGTTTATATTACAAAACTTTCGTATACAACAAATTATATAAATTTACAAATTTCGTAAAAAATACAAACATGATTTCGTAATATTTTTTTAGTACATTGTACAAAAATTTGTAATGTTAGTTTTTATATTTTTTTTTTGTTTATTAATGTTTTTTTAAATTTCTATGTTTTATTTTTTTATTTCCTTATTACTATTTTTGTGTTTTGATATAAATGGATATTTTGTATTTTGTTTAATAAAGAGGATCCTAAAACAAGTTAAAGAGGACCCGAAAACACTACTTCCACTTTATTTGCCGGGTTGAGTATGAAATTCAATAAAACAAATATTTAAAAAGATAAAATATTTAATAATAAAATGCAATTAGTTTGAAATTGTTATTTAAGTTTTTTATTATTATTATTTTATTATTTTTTTATTTTGTTTTTTAATTTATTATTTGATATATTTATAAAAAAAAATTATATTATTTTATATTAAGTTCAATAAACATAATAAAAATATTTAATTGCCATTTTACCGTTTTTATTAAATATTTGTAGCATATTTTTCTAGTTTTCATAAAAATTTCATAATATTTTCGACTTAAGTTCCTTTTTAGTTTGTTGTATTGCATCAGCTACTTTGGTGCAAATGGTAGAGGGGTCTACTTCAACACAGCAGGACGTCACTGAAATCGTGAGTTCGATTCTGGTGTGGCACCATTACATTTTTTTTTTTAATTTTAAAATAAACCCGTAAGGTATGCACCACATTTTTATTTAAAAAAAGTTTTTACAAAACTTTACGAAATGTGATTTGTATATTCTACAAATTTTTTCGTAATGTCAAAATAACAAAAACATTCGTAAAATGAACAACGGTTTTCGTGTATTTTACCTATAGATTATTATGAGTGTGGTAATGCTTTTCTGCACTGGGACGTGATGGGCAATATTGTGTTAAAAATAAAAACAGCTTTTTCGGTAATTTCGAATCAAAACCTCCTGTATAAAGAAAATTTTCTAAAAATGCATTCAAACTTCAACAAGGTTTATGTGGGAACATTTTTGAAAACCGCTAAAAAATAAAACTACGTTTCTTTATATTTTTTATGGCCTATTCTCCTAGGAAAGATACAATTTATTAATTGCTAAAAAAAGAAATCAAAAGTTATAACCCTAATCTGTATGGAGTAGTCTAAAGCAATATATGTTTTAATTTTTCTGTACAATACAACAAAAACTATACGATATCGCTTAAAGGAACGATATATACAAAAAAAAAAAAAAAAAAGAAATCTATATGGTTTACATAGAATAGCAACAAGGTTTGTTTTGTTGCGCTGCTTTCCGAGATATACGTAGCTTGAAAAATATTGTGGCAACATATTTCTAATAATCTTCAAGCGTCACGTAATAATGTGATGTTTGTATCTTCATTTTCTTCTTTTGGCATTTTAATGTTTCTATATACGACTCACTTTCAAAACGAATCGGAATTTTTGTATCTTTTTCATTATACGAATACTTAATACAGACACACACTTATTGTTAGAAACAACATAGAGGTTAAAGAAAAATTGTAAAACTATGACAAAAAAAAAATTGCAGAATTTATATACTATGGATAATTTTCTATGGATAACAAAAATTTTATTCGATGGCTTCATATTTTACTGGATAGAATTTTTTTAAATGGCGCCCAATATAAGGGCTAGGAGCTTATTGAAACATGATTAAAAACAAAAAAATAACAAAGAAAAATCCAAAATTAAAAGACTACTTAATGTGAAATTATCTTTATTCGATGAACTTAGATTTTGGTGCAAAAGATTTTTGAAAATGGTGCCCAAGAGAAAGCTCGGAATTGGTAAAATATATTAGATTTGTGGGTACTACAGTATTGGCTTCTACACCCAAAAAAATAAGTTAGTAGAAAAGTTAGTAAAACGTCTTGTAAATCAGGTATACTATTTTATAGCAAAATTTTTTTGCTAAAATCGTGTTTTCAGCTAAAATTTTTGTTATACTTATTCAGCACTTAACTGTTTTATACTAATGCTTTGCTAATATACTAATGTTTTACTAATTAATTTTGCTAAAAAAAAATTGTGCTGATAAGCACATTAATAGTGTGGACGACAACCAGATTGAAAGATATACGCAGAATGAAGTAGATGTCGCGGCATGTCAAGATGTAGTAGAGAAGAGGAAAATGAAAAGTACAACTCTAATAAGACATATAAAAAAATCAACCATGGAAATTTTTGTATCTCTTTTTCATACATAAAACAAAATTGAGGATTAAAATAACTTAAATTTTGCGTTGTCACCGGCTTGTGAAAATAATTGTCTATTAATTAAATAAAAGACAAAATAAAATATTTATTTATGTAAACTAAATGTTTATATGTGTGGTCAAATTGCAAACAAACATATACAGAAATGTAGACAGAGTAAAGTGAAAGACAAAGACACACATCTGGTAGATTTTTATGGTTCCTTTTTCTTATTGCAAAAAGGGTTGTTTTTTTCGTTTCGTTTGTTTTTGTTTATTTTTTCGTTTCTAGAATTATCTTCGGCAGTTGCGATAGCATCATTTAGACAACCTTTGATGTAAGTAATTGAAAGACAATTTTTGTTATGTTATATATATTTATTTCTATATATTTTCAGATATTAATTTAATTCATGTCGTCAATGTGGAAAAATGAAAATTTTTATATTTCGTTATTATAGTAAATTATTTTTAAAAGAATCACAAAAATATGTTTTATGATTTTCAGCAAATAAATTAACTAAATTACAATTTTTCTACAAATTTTTTGCGTTTTTTTCAGTCTACTAAAATTCAGCAAAAAATTTATTAATTTTTAGCAAGGCTTTTGTATTTCTAAACTACTAAGTGTTAGCAAAACTTTTGCTGAATCTACAAATTTTGTTGCTGAAAATCAGCGAGCTGACATTAGCAACTTCTTTGCAAGCATCCTCCTGACTAAAATTTTGCTGAATCAGCAAAATTTTTTGCTGACTTTACAAACTTTTTTTTTGAGTGTAGTAATAATACATTTAGGAAATTAAGAAGGTAGACATGCCTAAAAATTACAGTTAAAATGACTACAAATATAGTGAAAAGAGCGATGATTGTATTTATCATAAAAAATACTAGGGGCATGTCACCGTAACCGTATCTTTAAAATGAGTTTGGTGTCATATCCTTAGTTAGTATTAGAAAAGCAGAGTTTAATAATAATAATAAATTTGTTTTATCAAAGTAAAAATTATGCTCTAAAATTTCACTTTTTGTTTGATTTTCAAACTTACTTTCAGTTAAAAGTGTAATAACATCTATTAAATGGTGAATTGAAAATGAATTTTGTGCGCACAATAATCGCAGTTTTTAAACCCATATTGACAACAAATTGAAAAATAACAAAATTTGAAAACATCACCAAATTAAAAAAAAAAAATAATTTTAATAATTTGCTAGATTTTAAAAAACTTACCAAAATTAAAAAAAAAAAACAGTCAAAATTAAAAAAAAAATCAACAATTTTAAAAAATTTGTCTGAAATTATGAAAAAAAATCCCTGAAATTAAAAAAAAAATTTTAAATTACAAAAATCTTTAAAAAATTTAAAATTGAAAAAAATAGACGAAATTAAAAAAGCAAACATGGCAAAAATTAAAAGTATTTTCGAGACATTTACTTAAATTTGTGATTTTTGCAATTTTAGCAATTTTAGCAATTTTTCAGTGTTAGTAATTTTTTAGTTTTGGCTATTATTTGCGTTTTTTTAATTTTTTTTCACTTTTAGCTATTTTTTTCAATATTTGATTTTTATTTTCGAATTTTGTAGATTTTTTATGGATATGTTAGTTTTAAATTTAGAGATTTATTTTTAATTTTAGCGTTTTTTTTTTTTAAATTTGATGAATTTTTTGTAATACTTTTTTTGGGGATTATTTTTTGCCATTTTTATTAAAATCCCAATAGTGCCTTCTAAAAATTTGTTTGAAATTAAAAGCCTTCTTTGAAAATAAATAAATCAATTAATTATATTAATTTATATTACAATTGCTGTAATAATACCAAATTCAATTAAACTTTTACTTGAATTAACAAATATTTAAATTGAAACTCGTTTAGACATCATGTCCAAGCCACAGCTGGCAGTTCGTATCAATTTTAATATTTTTAGGGTAGAAACTGTTATATCAAAGAGAAACGTTTTTCCAGTGAAAATTTGAAATTATTAATCTAAATGGAACATTTGTAAAACGCGGCTTAAAATCTTTAATTTTTTAACGCCTTATTGTATGCAATATATTTTAATTTTATCGTAATCCAAAGAGTATACCATGTTACTTTTATTTATTCTTAATTGTTATAATTTTTCGTCTAATTTTTAAAGCCTTTATTTTAAAATAAATTATTAATATATTCCCTTTTACTTTCTTTTCTTTTTAGGTAAATTTCTAAGTAATTGAATTAATAAAGAGCCTACAAAACAGGTATTTAAAATACTTTAATTGCACATAAAAATACTTAAAAAAATACACAATATCATATTAATAGCACAAAAAAGCTCTTGAGAAATCATGAACTCTGCATACAGTCCGTTACAGGGACATCAGATTACGAGTTATTTTCAAATAACTATAAACTTGCAAGAGTTCTTTCATTCATTCTATATGTTAGCTCATTGTTTTTAACTTTCAAATTCAACCCAACACAAAATAGAGTGAATAGACTTGAGAGATACATTTACTAAAAAAGTTATTTCCATTTCGCTGCCTGATAAAAATTTTTATGGTGATTTACAAGTGACACCAAAATTTTACGATTTTAAAACGTTCACAGATTTTTCCAAAGAAATTTTGCTCCGCACTGTGGCTTAAGAATTAAATTCGTTGGCCAAAACTTCCATTTTTTGTTGTCACCGATTTACAAAATTTTAACGCCATTTGATAGTGCATAGATCAAAATTAAGGTAGCCAAAAAATTTGTTTAAAATATTGTTTATTGTGGGCGTGGCATGCTATTAAATACAACAGTTTTTTTACATTTCTGAAAAAGGCGATTTTTTTAAAAATATATTACCGAAATGAATCCTAATTTCTCGCAAAGTACTCGTATTATCGATAATGGAATGATTTTTTTCTAGGTTCGTATGATTGTATCCTTAAAATAAATGTATGTGGCCATTTATACTCGGGGGCTAAGATATATAATTTTAAGGTGGTCACAAAATTAGCCGACCTAACAAAGAACACTCAACAAATCTGGGAAAAATTAGTTTTATTCCTCTACATAATCTCCTTTTTGCTCAATACACTTCTCCCAGCGATATTCAATAGCTTCGATACCCTGCTTATAGTAAGAACTGTCTCGCTCCTTAAAATTGCCATCAACCGCAGACTCCACCTCTTCATTGCTGGGAAAGTACAGGCGAGGTTAAAAATACCCTAAAAACTCTTTGTAATAAAATACGAGTAAGATTGAAGCTTTATCTTTAATAATAAGTCCTTACTTTGGTTAAAGGACTCACAGGATTTTATCAGGATTCCGCTAAAGGACATCATCTTAACTTATAAACTAATAGACGGATTTTTATGAAATTTTGCATTTTACATTAAGTATTAATAGCAAAGCGTTGAAGTTTGAACAATATAAATTGAAATTTGAATACATTTTCGCCTAATTTCGCTTTTTCCAAAAAGCGAAAATCATGATATCTTTTTAAATAGGAGCAGAAAAAAATAGTTTTTGGAGTTTGGTTATATCTTGGTAATAGAAATAACTTTTGTTAAAAACTTCTCTTTTATATGCTTTAGTTTTCAAAATGCACCCTAAAATATTTTGGCTCATACCGCCTAAATTAGGCAACAATAAACAATTTTGTTGAAGAACTTATTATTTGTTTTTCGAGTGGAGCACATGTTATGAATTTCGTTGCAAAACATCATTTGCCAGTTAGAGGCAGTGAATTTTGCGGGTTATAACTTGCTTTGCATACAAAAACTAGTTTTTCTTTTGCTGTGTGGCGTTGTGGTGTAATAGTTAGCGCGTTGGACTGTTACGCAGATGGTCCCGGCTTCGACTCCCGGTGACGACAACAAAAATTTAGAAAAATAATATATGAACGTATGTACCGCAGCGCCCGCCGTCAGTGTTCCCATAGCACTTAGCTCCACCGAAGTAAAATAATGAATCAGGGCTATGAAGACTTATCTTCTCGCGTAATTACAGGGTTGCCATCTTTACCCACCTTTTACCTCTCTACTGTCCCCTTTCCAAAGAAAGCAACACATTAATTAATAGAAAAAATTTCCTGAGTGTTGCTTCTCTTTAAAAAAAAATATAAAAAATTATAAGTAATTTGGTTTTGTTTAAATATTTCACTTCAATTATGGCGACTTTCATTAGTCATTTGACTAAATGAATGAAAGCAAACATTTCTTCATTCACCCTTTTACTAAATGAATTAAATAAATTTTGAATCATTCAAGAAAATATTCATTCAAATAGAATTCATTCATATTATTTAAAGCTTTTTTCCTTAGGAATGTTTTTTCGGAATGAAATTTGAGTAAAATTTCATTCATTTTACAAATTGAGTTAAAGAATTAAGCACTTTCAACCTTTGGTACAATATAAGTTGTAACTTTGGTAATTTCAGTCATGGTGGGTTTAAAAAAATAACTGAGGTTTGCCAGTACTATTTTTTATTTTGTACGTTTGGCAATATCTGCCTGGGTGTTTTTGGATTTTTAGTGCATATTTTTTGGTTTAAGTGCATATTTCGATTAAAGTGCATATTTTAAGCGCATATTTTTTTATTTTTATTGCACATTTTTAGCACATATTTTCGATATTTTAATGCATGGTAGTCGCTGCTCTGCTTTAAAAGCTTTAAAAGTTTAACATTTTCATTGTTAAAATTACATTGCAATTAAATTGACCAAGAATTTTTAAAATTTTGTAAGAATATAAACTATTCAAACACTTATATATTCAGAGAGCCAGTACACACACACATACATATAAATAAGCACACGTACTATGGCTACCATACGTTTGCTAAATCTTATTAAATAGTTTGTTTAGATTGAACTTTTTTTTTTTGTAAAGTTAAAAAAAAAATTTCAAGTGTTAATGTAAATATTGTTCAAACTTTTTTATTACTACACAATTTCAAAATGTTTGTTGAAGAAAAGATCGTTCTAAAAAAATTTGTTGAATCAGCAAAAAAAAAAAAAAAAAAACAAAAAAACTTGAAGTTTGTTTTCACAAATTTGATAAGGTTTTATACTGTAGGCTATTTTTTGCAAAGACCTTTTTAGAAAAAAAATATTTCAAGTGCTAATGAACCATAATATATTCCATATGTACATTTACATTTACTTTTATAATACATATTTACTTGCAAGTGTTTTTTCTTTCAATTTTTTTTTTAATAAAAGTAATACGAACATGTCGTGTGTCAGTTTATTTGATACCTTGTGTGTGTGTGTAGAATACTTGTAGTAGTAGTAGTAGTAGTAGTGACACTAGTTATACACTAAAACAAAAAGTCCGTAAAGTTAGCAAAAAAGTGAGTTGAGTTAGTAAAATTTTAGTGAGCTGATTTTTAGCAAAAATAAATTTTTTAATTCAGCAAAATGTTTTGCTGACATCTAGTTCGAAAATCGATTTAATAGATTAAACAAATCTCGGAGAACCGATTCAAATAAACAGTTAGATCCTCCTGGAAAAGTCTTTCATAATTTGCTCTGCTTTTTAAAATTTGTATTTTTGTGACTGTTATTTTTTTAACCCTGGAACACACACCCTGGTACAAATGTATCCACTTGCAACTTTGCTGTGCTGTAACTCAGGAACGGCTTAACTTAGGGAATATAGATTTCGGATCTAGAAAATATACGTAATTTCTAATTTCCACTTCGGATCAGTGGTTCAGGTTCTACGAGCTTCCAAATTCGACACCTACGTAACACAAACCCATTTGCAGTGCTGTAACTCAGGAATGGCTTAACTTAGGGCATCGAGATTTCGGATCTATAAGTAATTGCTAATGTTGTAAAGTAATTTATAAACTTTGATCCAATTCGGATCAGTGGTTCAGGAACTACGAGCTTCCAAAGTCGACACCTACGTAAACACACACAGCATTTGGCTATCCCATGCCCGTGACGTTTTTTTGCCTATATCTGTTGAACCAGGTAGAATATTTGCATGAAACAAAAAAAATTTAACTGGACCATTTAAACATTAGAAAAAACCAAAATAAGCTAGTAGGTACAAACGTAACCCGGGCGTGTGTTCTCGTAGAAAAAGTTGGGTGTGCATTGTGCGGTTAAGCAAAACAAAGTTATTTTTTTACTTTTATGATTTTGAGCAAAAATAAAAGTTATTTTTGACTTTTATTTATTCGAGCAAAAATAAAAGTTATTTTTTTACTTTTATGTTTTTGAGCAAAAATAAGTTTTTTTTTTCCAAAAACTCTTAAAATATATTTTTTTTTGCTTTAGAAAAGCTCATAAGAAACACATCAAAATGTGAGGAATCCTGATAAAAATAAACTTCATGGGAATTTTTAAGTGCCATAAATATAAAAACAAGAGAAAAAATTTGTTTAAAAAATAAAAATATAAAAAATAACTTATTTTTGCTCAAAAAAAGTCAATAAATAATTTTCAGTTTTACTCGAAAAAATGGGCCTGATTACGGTTGTCGTAGTCGTAGTGAAAATTTGTCGTTTTTAGAAAACGGTATTACGTTTGTCGAAAACTACGAATATACAACACTGCTAGAAAATCTATTACAATTTCCGTATTACTGTTGTCGTTTTCGATTGTCAAAATGTATAAAAACAGTCGTCTATTTTATTTCTCACGACAGATTTAAAAAATTCTTAAAAAATGCAAATTTCAATGAAATTTAAATTAAATTTAAATACTTTTAGAATAAAAATTATAGCACCGAAGCTGTTTGCGAAATTGGAGGACGTTTTAGGGTAAAAACATAATTGGCAAAATCTGGAACAAGTGCAGTTTAGAAACATAACTACGATTACTTCAAAACTTTTACCATAAAAATCAATTTTTGAGCTGATTTCAAGAAACAAAATATTTGTAGTCGCCGGCACCCCCTTGCGGCTGGGCTGGGCATTAAAGTTGAAAAAGTTTTTTTAAGTATCTCAAAAAGTACAAGTCCGTTTATAACAATATGCATGTCGTATGAAAGCTCTTTTAAATGGCTTTCAAATGGTACAATATGTCAATATAAATTAACCCATTAAAGGCCGGTTTAAAATTTTCTTATTTTTACTTAAGTTTTTTAGATAAAATGTGCTTTTTATTCAAAAATTGGCCTGTGTAAGTACTTAATAAGTTTATAGAAATGGATAGCCGGATTTATAAACTTTCTTTTGAGGTACAATATGACCACATATCTCTTGAAACAAAAAAAAAAATATCAAAGGTTAAATTTAGACAATGTGGATTTTTTGCGATTTTTTTAACCTTTAATCTCTTTTTTATTATACCTTTAATGAAAGCTTGTGAAATTTTCTTTAATTTTTTGTACAGTTTTTATATGCTTATATAGGCGATTTTTTTAATAAGGTGATCTTTTTACACAAATAAATATAAGGAAACTTTGAATAGGGCTGTAATGGGTTAAATTCTAGGGTCATATCGTACATCATTGAATAGATATTTTAATAAGCTTTGATATACTTTTTGAGATAATTGTAAAGAACTTTTCAGAATTTAATGCCTCGTCCAGCCGCAAGGGGGCTCTGGCGACAAAATTTTTTTTTTGCTTCTTAAAATCAGCTCAAAAAGTACTATGCGAGGTAAAAGTTTGGACGTGATCGGAGTTATTTTGCTAAACAACACTTAGCCGTTTTCTTCGAATATCATTCGTCTCAGCCATAGGCACTCATATTTTTCATCTGAAGTTAAAAAATAAGTCCAAACTTAGCATTTTTTTATATTTTTGATAATTTAACAACAAAATTAAAAATTTCTTATTGCCGCTAATCAGCTGTTTTTGACAGATCGTCATAGTGCTTCATAATATTAATAAATTTAACAAATTTGTCAACACTCTGTTGTTTTCAATCTATTACAAAAACCTTTCAGTCGAAAAATTTACGTAATACCGCAACAAATAAAAATCGACAACGACTTCGACTAGAGTCGAAATACGACTACGACAACCGTAATCAGGCCCAATAAGTCACAAAATAAGATTTTGCATCTGCCTTTCTTGATAAAAGGAGAATTACGGTCACTGGCTTATTTGTATCTTTTGTCTACTTCGTCTACACAAGCTGCGACATCTATATCACGTCTTTTTTATTTGTTCTTCGTGCTATGGATGTGTTTATCAGCACAATGTTATTAGCAACAAATACTAGTTAAACATTAGTTCAAAATTAGTTTTTTTTTAGTAAAACCGTTTAACTAAATTTAGTGCTGAAAACGTAATTTCAGAAAAAAAAATTGCTTATGTTAAATATTTTAAATAGACGTTTAGCAAAACGTCAACTAGCTTTTTTTGAGTGTAGTATGTGTCGTTGTAGTGGCGGTTTGTTTACTTTTATTTACTTTTGTGTTTGTCAAAACATGTTTATTTTTCTCACAATCGTATGTTGTATTTTTTTTAATTTTTTGTAGCATGCTTTTAGGCATTTCGTTGTGTTTAGCAAGAGACAGGAAAAGTGTAGGACGTTGAAAAGAAATAACTGCAAAAGTACGATTATTTGTTGTTTGTATTAGAATTTGCGGGAAGTAATGACATCAGAGACCTTTTTTATTTTAATTTGTTTTAGTTGGGACTTTATAAAATATAAAGGGGCTTTTAAGGTTTTAAATTTACTCATCGCTTTTTCAAAAAAATTTCTTATTGTTACATTTTTTTATTTTCCTGGTTGTTGGTTCGATGCGAAAATAGTAAAAATTATTTCTCTGCTAAAAATTTGTTTATCGATTGTATATAATTTTTGAAAATCTAACCGATCATGAATTTATCAAATATAAAAATCGAAAATATGCAAAAATCTATTCCGTGTTAAATTGAAACAAAAATATTGCGTAGTTTTTATTAAAATTAGCCTACACTTTGGGCATTCTACTTCATTTCGTTCATTTGCATTTATTGAACTACACTCAAAAAAATAAGTTAGTAGAAAAGTTAGTAAAACATCTTGTAAATCAGGTATACTATTTTTCAGCAAATTTTTTGCTAAGCTTATGTTTTAAACTAAAGTTTTAGTTATACTTAGTCAGCACTTAACTGTTTTGAACTAATGTTTTGCTAATATTTTATAATGTTTTACTAATTTATTTTGATAAAAAATTGTGCTGATTAGCACATCAATAGTGTGAACGATAACCAGATTAAAAGTTATACGCAGAATGAATTAGATGTCAAGATGTAGTAGTGACGAGGAAAATTATACTAAAAAGCACAACTCTAGTAAGACACATAAAAAAATCAACCATGGAAGGTTTTGTATCTGTTTTACAATCATAAAACAAAATTGTGGATTGAAACAACTTAAATTTTGCGTTTTCACCGGCTTGTGAAAGTAATTGTCTATTAGTTAAATAAAAGACAAAATAAAATATATAATTTTAAAAAAGATTAAACGTGTATTTGTAGTCAAATTGAGCGGTCAAGTTGATAACAAATATACAGCAGGTAGACAGACTAAAGCGAAAGACATACATCTTAGGTACATTTTTATGTTTTTCTTTTCTTATTGCACAAAAAGGGTTTTATATGTTGCATTTTGTTATTTTTTCGTTTCGTTTCTGTAATTCTCTGCTGCATAGATAGCATCATTTAGACAACCAATGATGTAAGTAGTTGAAAGATAAATTATTTTAAAAAGAATCACAAAAATATGTTTTATGATTTTCAGCAAAATAAATTAACTAAAGTAAAAAATTTTTACAATGATGACTTGGAAAAACAAACATCCGACAAGGTGCTGTATTCGGCCAAAGCGAAGTTTGAACCAAAACAAAGAAATTTCGGCAAAAGATATATCACAACTTTATATACAGAATTCAAAAGCTATGGCTGTTAACTCTGATTTTTGCATTATCAAATGTTTAGTAAAACTGGAAAAATATATCAGAGATCGACTCTCTAAAGACGACATATTTTTTTGGCCAGATTTGGCAGGCTGGCATTATGTCAAAAAGACGTTAGAATGGCTTAGTGCATTGTACCGAAATACGCAAATCCTACAAACATTCCAAACGCACGTCCAATTGAGGACTTTTGGGTTCTTTTATGCCAAAAAGTGTATGGAAATGGTTGGGAAGCCAAATGCACTGAAGAATTGAAGAAAAAATTAAAAGCAGTGTAACAAAATTTACATGAATGTCGCCCAAAGATCACGCATAAAATACGCCAAGTAGAAGATCGGCATAGGATATTATGCAGATTAGTTAAAGAAACCATGGACCAATACAACAATATAAATAATTGAAACAAATAGTTCAATGAACGAAATAGTTCAACAAAAGCACACATGCGAAATGAACTATGAACTAGAATGCCCAACTCTACAGGAATGCCCAACTATACAGAATTATAAAAATTGTCAAAAACCTCCATATTAAAAAAAAAATAATATAAAATGGGTATCTGATTTAAATGTCGGTACACTCAAAAAAGTTAGTAAAGTCAGCGAAAAGGGTGCCTGCAAAAAATAAAAATAATGTATCTGAATCTACTAATTTTGTAGATTCAGCTTAAGTAGATTCAGCTTAAGTAGATTCAGCTTAAGTTTTGCTAACACTTAGTTGATTAAAAATTATAAAATCCTTGCTAAAAGTTAAGAAAATTTTTACTGAATATTAGCAGTCTGAGAAGAAACTAATAACATTTGTAGAAAAAAAAAACTTTAGTTAAATTATTTTCTGAAAATCCTAAAAAAAAATTTGTGATTATTTTACTAATAATTTTTAATACGGTACAAAACATAAAATTGTTCATAATTCCACATTGACGATATGAATTAATGTAATATATGAAAATATATGGAAATATAAACACAATTATCTTGAAGCTTTCAGCATGGTTGTCGAAATGATGACATCTTTTATGTAAAGACAAATGCCGTAAATAATTCTAAAAACGAAACAAAAAAATAACAAAATATGACATACGAGTATACAACCCTCTTTTTGCAATAAGAAACAGGAAACATAAAAATTTACCTTTTATGCGTATCCTTTCGCTTTAGCCTGTCTACCTGAACGTATATCTGTTTGCAATTTGACCGAACCACATTATTAATCACTATACACATTTAGTTTACAAATACGCATTTAATATTTATTAAATTTAAATCTTTTATTTATGATAGACAAAAACTTTTTTAAAAAATCGGATAGCACTAAATCGTAATTAACCGCTATCAAAGTTTTCTTAAATTACTTTAATAAAAATATGTCTTGCGTCACATCATTAATTTTGGCTGATCACGATTGATTTGAAATCGGACTAACGTTTTACGAGATATTGCGATTTGGGTTTCACTAAAAATTGCGTCTTTTTCCTTTATTCTGGGAAACTTTTAAAATTTATCTAAGAATTTTATGTTTTTGCTCTCAAATACTACACAAAACATGCTTTCATTTGAAAATAATTATGTCTGAAATTAGAGATGATATATCACAAAATATACGTTTTAAACTAAATTTGTATCTATGATAAATCATTGTTGAGTTAAAGAACCCTAAAGTATGCAACACATTTTATAATTATTCTCTCATATAAATGAAACTAAATGTTTGGAAAGAGATTTAAACTTCAGTCATTAAAAATCAACGATTCTAACGGTTCCGAAACCTATTGTAGATCATTTTCTACAGAAATTGCTTTTGAGATTAAATGAATATTTAATAAAATGCGTTAAGCAATTTGTTGTCATGCGTTTTTCACTACAAACAATAATATTGTGAAACTGAATAAAAAAAGTTTCAAACACTGACTAAAGTATAAAGAAATTAAAAATGATATATATTCATACACTTTTTAAGGATCTTGTTTTTTTTCAGTTCATCTTCATACAATATTCATTTACAAAACAGAACACGTATACCATACCGTATCACTACAACTTATATGCATATTAGGGTCATATTTATTTGTCAAAATTATAGTGTTAACCGGATGACTGATTATACTGGTAGATACATTTCGTCTTCATAGAAACATATATTTATTTGCAGGCAAGCATATAATATTTGATGGCAAGAATATAATGTTCGCCTGTAGAAACGTTTTTATTTGTTTTAAACATATCTCGCCGACTTTGCCCACTATTTTAGTTTTTTAATTTCAATTACAAGTTTAATTAAATTTTTCGAAAACTTTAAATATAATTTCAACCATATCAATTAAAAAATTCTATTGAAATTATAGAAAATATTTTTGAAAAAATTTGGGATATTGTATTTTAAGATCTTTCAAAATATCTTTTTGGTTTTTTATTATTATTCTTAAATTTCTATTAATGTGACTTTTTCTATTTAATTGTTAACTTTAAGCAAAAAGGTTTTGGAAATTATAAGTTGTAAAAAAAAATTTCCAACCATTTTGAGATTATTTCACATTTTTAAAATATATAATTTATAATTGATATAGGTATTTGAATATTTAATAGAAATTTTTGTTTAAAACTATGTAGTATTAATCACGATTACGTTTAAAGTCAATTGAGGGCAAACGCTGCACACATCAGATTTCTTACACCCAACAATCTCAATTGTACTTGTGCGACCACAGCGAAAGTCAATAAACCACTTTTTTACCATTGAAATCGATGATGCACAGTCCCCATAATATTTATCAAGCTTTTCATTAGTTTGATTGACGGTTTTTTTTCGCAAACAATAATGTTTAATAAGTGCGCCTCGGTAGGCTAGTTGGTAGCGTGCGTATTAGTTTGAGGGTCGTGGGTTCGATTCCCACCAGAGGCACTGGTCGGTTTTCGCTACAACACGCCGAAAGCAATAAACCACTTTTTTACCATTGAAATCGATGATGCACAGTCCCCATAATATTTATCAAGCTTTTCAGTAGTTTGATTGACGGTTTTTTTTTCGCAAACAATAATGTTTAATAAGTGCGCCTCGGTAGGCTAGTTGGTAGCGTGCGTATTAGTTTGAGGGTCGTGGGTTCGATTCCCACCAGAGGCACTGGTCGGTTTTCGCTACAACACGCCGAAAGCAATAAACCACTTTTTTACCATTGAAATCGATGATGCACCGTCCCCATAATATTTAGCAAGCTTTTCATTAGTTTGATTGACGGTTTTTTTCGCAAAAAATAATGTTTAATGAGTGCGCCCCGGTAGGCTAGTTGGTAGCGTGCTTATCAGTTTGGAGGTCGTGGGTTCGATTCACACCAGAGGCACTGGTCGGTTTTCGCTACAACACGCCGAAAGCAATAGTAGCTAGTGCTCGGTTAGAGAAATATTATATAATTTGTAATTATATGATTATTTAATCATAGAAATTCACTTTTTTCCATTTTTAAAAAAACTCACGAGGTTGTATGTTTTGAACAGCTGTTAAACGCAAAGTCAATGACGGAACTTGGCAGGTGGTACTTGATGGGAGCAGTGTTGCATTTCATGCAACTAAGAGGGAAGTTAGAAAACTTATTGATCCGCCCTAGGGGTGCGCTGTAAAATTTTTCATTTGTTTTTTTTTAAGAACAAAAAACTACTGTATAAAATTAATGTAAAATCATAAAACAGTTATTTGATGTGGTTTGTTTTTTTAAATGAACCATAATGTTAGTAAAAAATTTAATTTGTTCTACAAATGACTGACATTTACATTAAAAAAAAAAAAAAAACTGTATTACAACCCAAACAACTAAACATTTTTAAAGCAGAAGTTCCGTGAGTGTAGATTAAAATTTTTATAATTAATTGATCAGAACTTCTATTGGGTCTAAATAAATCTATACTTTCAAATAAAAATTAAGCTGTAGCTTATTTTTGTTTAACCTGTTTTAACTTGTACAAGCTGCTCTAGAATATAGCTTATAAGGATCTAGTATTTTTGGATAAAAAAACTCCTGCCCAGTGGATTGCAACAAAAATTGTTTTTTTTCTTTTACAAATACTTGTCACCCTATTGTATACATTTGCACTAACATGTAAAAACTATCTATGTTTAGAGAAGGAAAATTTGATTATAAAACGATGACTTCACACTTTACACAGTAAATATAGTGGGTATGTATGTTAGTTAAAACATTTTTTTTTTACTGTTTTTCTACTCAAGAGTAGACAAATAAATTACAGTAGATATTCGATTAAATGGTAAAAATTTTAAGCCTATTTTATGTTATTCACACAACTTTTTTTCTATACACAAAATCCTAATTTGTACTATTTATAAAAAACTTATTTTAATAAACCTTATTTAGGTCAAGTCACAAAACTTTTCTAAAAAACACAGCTCGGTGACAAGTCCAATTTTATGTGATAGAACTATTCTAGGATATGTCATAGAACTCGCATAATCTTTAATGCCCGTAATTTCAAGCAATAGATACCTACCGGTGCTTAGATACCTACCGGTGCTTAGATACCTACCCGATTTTGTTCGTGTACGTGTAGGTATATATTGCTTGAAATTACGGCCATAAATCGGTCTAAGCGTTTTTGTAATAAAAAATAACCAAAATGTTCTTCTACCAAAATTCTTTTCGTTGCCGATTTTAGGCGATATTGTTCAGAGTAGGTTAAGAGCAAATCTCCAAAACTAATCCATAAAAATATATAACTTTCGGCAGAAATTATTCATTATTCAAAAGTATAAAAAGATCACAAAAAAATGTATACCTGGAACCGGGATCGAACTCGGATCCTTTCGACTATAAACTTTTTTAAACAAAGCATCATAATTTTTATAAAATAAATGCTTTACCAGTTGTTAGACTTTTAAGCCGTTGGTAATTTCTGACTGTATTGCACTGGGAAAGCACTTTTTCCCAACCTTGGCATTGTGGTATCAGCCAATTCTTCGTCAACAAATTTTCTGGAGGCCACTGAAATTATTGTAAAACAAATACTAACAAAACGCTGGTAAAGTGTCTTGAACAAGGGTTCTTCCAGTAATATATTTACAATTCCTCGGTTAGCCAGTGGTATGCCAGTACTTGATATTTTGTACCACTGACAGTTTCTGACTGGGATGTTAGTTCTGTGTTAGTTCAGTATCAAATATTTCAAGAAATTAAAAATAAAACTAGAGTTTAAAGCATACCCAGGTAGAAAAATACAATCTTTAAAACGTTTTAAAAGCATTTTTCATGATGGTACAAGCGTTTTCAGAACATACCAAATTACAATTAAGCGTTTTGAGAATGTGCAAAATGATAACCCAAATTTACGGTCTGAGGATGGTATTTTAGTAACGTTCTCAAAACATTGCAAAACAAAATTTTTGAAATGCTTTTTCAATCGTTATATAAGTATTTGCAGAACATTTTGGCTTACAGTTATTAAGCGTTATGAAAACGACCCAAATGATAACCGCTTTGAGGGTTGTAATTTTGAACATTGTCAAAACGCTCGAAAGACAAATTTTAAAGATCTTTATGAATTGTTCATAAATACCAATTTACAGTTTTAACGTTCTCTAAGCGTTAAAAAAGCTACAATTAAAGTACTTTGTCATTGTTTTCAACACAAATATCAGAATAATAATTTTAAACAATTTTATATATTTACATTTTGAAAAATAATATTTTTATTGAATTTAATTAAAATATATTTTAAAGTAACAAAATATAAATAAATAAGCTTGAAACATAAAAGTATTACTTCAGGGTTTTAAATTAAGGGAAATGTGATTTAGTATAAAAAATATAAACATAAAACATAATTTTGACGAAACGATATTGTGACAACCACAAAAGAAAAAATAGATTTAAATTTGATATATAAAAACATATTTTTAAAAGGCAAAACTTATAATGAAATAAATGATGTATATCAGTATCCACTCTCATGAAAAGAAATAGGTTTGTATAATGTTAAAAATTTAAATGAAAATTATACTGAAGTTAGTATGCATTTAGTAGAAGTGAAGTGTATACTTACAAAGTTCTACAATGAAACAATTGCTATAACGCTATTACATAAATAATAATGAAACATGTAAAATATGATTAAAATAATATAAATAAAGTAACAAAACATTGTAATTTTAAATAGTTTAACTAGCGTTTTATTAAGTTTTGAAAAAGTCCTCTAAAATATTGCTTTATCTGTCCTCAAAATATAGTGCTTTATAAAAGATATACAAGGACTATACACTTTATATAGTCGCTACATTATGGGCTGGCCATATTGAGTGATTTATTGAACTCGGTTCATGAAGAGAAAAGTATATAAAAAAATTGCATAAGAAACCGAGTTCGCATATAGATAGACCCCCTTATGACAGTGTTGTTTTTTAATCAGTAAAATATTTTGTAAAAAAAAAAGTATTTCTAAAGTACTATTGGCAAATGTTAGAAAAACGCTTTAACGCAATGGTTTTACATTGGTTTTATTTTATAAACCGTTGTAAATTTTGTACGATAAGAACTTCTAAAGTACTTTTTACAAACGTTGGAAAAACGCTTTGATCCAATGTTTTTACAGTGTTTTTATTTCACAAATATTTGTAAGTTTTGTATAAAAAGTATTCCTAAAATACTTTGTCCGAACGTTCGAATAGCAATCCAAAATAATGTTTTTTAAATGCTTTTTTTTCGTATTATTTGCAATTATCGCTTTGGAAACGCTTTTATTTTAGTACCATCAAAAACAAACGTTTTGAAAACTCTTCGTTTTTGTACCATCCCAAATTTCTACCTGGGTACGCTTAAGTTTTACTGATTATAAATATGTATGATTTGAAGTGAAGGTTAATTGACAAGTTTTAATTTATTTTCATAATGCTTTTATAATTATAGGATTTAGTCTTTAGTACGCATCCAAACATACGACCATCTGCTGTAGAAAAATGATATGTACTACCCAGCAAACATTTAGAAAATTATGATCTGGTATTAAATTTTCAATTTATGGCTCAAGAAGTTAAAATTCTACACGGACAAAATTTAAAACGATATTTAATAAAAAATATTTTGCAAATAAAATTTAACATTTAATCGAGTCACAAAAAAAACAAAAATTGAGTTTCAATTAAAATATTTGTTAACTCAGTTAAAAGATTACTTGATTTCGGTCCTATTAAGGAAATTGTCTTATCAGTTATGCGTGTTCTTAATACACTCATAGAAATAAACCTGGAAAGATAGCAGAAGAATCTATTAAAATTTAGTTAAAAATTACCTTGCAGAAAAAATGCTAAACTTTTCAGATTTTTTTTGCAAAAATTAATAAAATAAGAACAGCAAAAATAAAGCTATTGACTTTACAAAATTTTAGTTATATTCGAAGTGAATTTTAGTTTGTTGAATAAAATTTCCCTCTGTAAAATTAGCAAAAAATTTTACTAAATAGTTGTAGCCTCCAAATAGCAAACAAAAACTGTAAAATTAACAAAATTTTTCCTATATTTACCTCAAATTTAGTAGAATGCAGTTTTTTTTTTGTCTACTAATATTTAGTAAATGTTTTGCTGATGTTAGGAGATTATGTTGTTAGTTTCAATTAACAAAAATTAAGTTCAAATATAACTAAATATTTGTAAAATCAACAGATTTATTTTTGTTATTCTTATATTACTAATATTTAGTAAACAACATCTGCTAATTTTAGAAGTTTTATCTGCAATGTCGTTTTTGACTAATTTTTAGTAGCTTTTTTTTTTGTGTGCTATTTCTACAGTATTATTTTAATGAGTGTATTAGTTGTAGCTTTAGTAGTTTTTAACACTTTTTTATATACAGTTATATTTTCGTCAATTACAATTGGATTTGTTAGGCATTGGGGTTAAATGGCATTGCCATTTGCCTGCCTAATCAATGCCAATTTAAAAAAAATTTATTTGCATTGTAAGGGTAATGCAGTTTTTTAATAGAAAGGTAATGCCAAACAAATTTGAATGAAAAATTCCCAAGTAGCGATGCAAATACACTAAGCAACGGCAATCATTACAAATTTATAGTCTTACGTTGGGCGCCAAAGATTGTTTCTTTAACAGCTTCTATTTAACAAAGTTTCTAAAAGTTATTAAATCATTTATAGATGTTAAAGATAACTTTCATCAACATTTTATCTTGAAGCCAAAATTATGGGAAAAAATGTGCTTTCAAATTCAATTTTATTTAAATAGAAAATTCTGTATACTGGGTAGTATTACAACTACTAGTTTTGAAATTTTTTTGTAGAAATTGTAGTTTTACAAAAATTTCTCGTCTTTCGTTATTAGTTTTTTTTTCTGTATTTTTGTATGGATGGTACATATGATAAATGTAAATATTTGTTTTAATTTTATTAAGTATACATGCTCACTTTCCTTCTATACAAACACAAACCTATACACACACAATCATGCAATATGTATGATTTTACACTTATACTTTACATACATATGCATTAGATTGTCCCTTAAAAATAGATTTGTCATTACACCTCCCAGTTTGATTACAAATGGTTCCAAATGAAAAAATCATAGTTTTGGAAAAAGTTAACCCGTGCCGCAAGACCACCGCAAATGAACCATTTTGAAAAATAAATGTGTATTAATTTTTAAAAATTATCAAAATTTAATTGTCACAAAAACTAACTTTATATTTCATTTATTGATTTAATATACTTAAGATTATTCAGATGTGGAATTCTGACTTTATCGGATATCATTAACCCTTATTATGCAGGAACCCAAAATGATTCACGAATTTAAGAAAAATGCAATAACATCTTTTTTTAATTAATTCTAATTAATTTCAAATGTCGATTGCTATTTTTTATAATAGAATGGTTGTTATTACAGAAAAAAAATAAATAAATTGTTAAAAATTGAACAAAATTTGATTGTTTTTAACAAAGTTTGTATAATTGTCAAAAAAAAGTTTACTTAAAATTTATTGCGACTATAATTATCTTTACTTTTATTTAAAAAATCGTTATCCCTTAGTGACCTGGGACAAGCAAGATCCATGAACCTTAATTTTTATTATAACTACGCGATTGTAAAGCTTTTAAATTGATAACAAAAAATCTCAACTTAATAAAAATAAATATATTATGTAACTTGATCCATAAAGGGTTCATTTTTGCTCTTTTTGACAATAAAATACCCACTTGGAAATGCGAATAACATCTTTCGGAAAATATTACTTAAATTTGATATGACTATAATTATATTTAGTTTTATTCAAAAAATCTTTAGCCTTTAAATTGATAAGAAAAATGTCCACTTGGCAAAAATTAATAATATTTTCACTTTTCATCATAAAAGACCCACTATGAAATTTACAGAATAACAATTTTTTAAGTGTTAAAAAGGTGGAATCAAAAATAACCCTTGAAAATAAGATTGGGACTATGAAGAATCGAGCTTGTTCGTTAGTTTTGTACTCTCTATCGCATTGCCGAATTTAATAAAAATCTAAAAGATGTTATTTTGTAAATTTCCTAGTGGGTCTTTTTTTTGGCCAAAGGTAAAAGTGAAAGCATTAACCCTATATTGATCAAATTACACAAAATAATAATTTTTTTCAAGTGAACTTTTATTTTGATCCATTTAAGGCTTTCATATTCATACCTAATTTTAATTATGACTACAAGCATAATTAAAATTAGGATTCATTGGTCTTTTTTTGCCACCCGGACACTAAGAGCTAACGATTTATTGAGTAAACGTAATTATAATTATAGCCATATCAAATTTAAGTGACATTTTTGCGAAAATTATGAAAGATGTTATTCATGTAAATTTCCTAGTGGGTCATTTTTTGGCAAAAAGTGTAAAAATTAACTTCAATAAAATCAACTTAAATAAAATAATCATTTTTATCAAATTAAGATTTTTTTCATCAGTTTTAAAGCTTTAAAATCTCGTAGTCATAATTAAAATTAAGTTTCGTGGGTCTTTTTTGTACTCAGGCCACTGAGAGTTAACGATTTTTTAAATAAAAGTTAAGATAATTGTAGTCTTAATAAATTTAAGTGAATATTATTTTTGATGCAAACTTTGATGAAAACATTCAAATTTTATTAAATTTTTGACAAAATAAATTATTTTCATAAAATGTCCTGGAAATTAAGCTACAAATACAAAAGCGAAATATAATTGTTCCAATTAATGTTTGTTTTAATAACAACTATTATATTATAAAAATAGCAATCAACATCTTTAAATTCGGCATTTTAAAAAATCTTTAAAATTATTAAAAAAAAAAAACATTTTTGCATTTTCATCAAATTCATGGGTCATTTGGGATTCCAGCCTTAAGTGGGTTAGTGATATCCGATGAAGTCAGAATTCCATATCTAAATAAATTTGAGTATATTAAATAAAATAAATAAATGAAATAAAAAGTTTTTTCGAAATTCGGAATTTTGGGTATTTTTCATAATAATAATACACATTTTTCCAAAGTGGGCCATTTTCGGCCTTCTTGCGGCATAGGTTTACGTTTTCCAAAAAAAAAATCGATTTCTTAAATTGGGAACCGTTTGCAATAAGACTGGGGGTGTATGAAACGAAAATCGACAAATTGTTATTTTAAGGGACATCCTAATATGCATATATGAGAAAAGGATTATGTTTTTAAAGTGTAATGTAAAGTTTTAGTATCTGGAAAAAATATGTTTTAATTTTTTTCTTGTGTTCTTTTAATCGAATTTAAATGTAAATATTGTACAAAATAGTTTGGTTTTTAAATTAAAGAAATAAAATATTTCTATATTTAAATTTTTATTGAATAAATTTAGTTTAAGCATATTAAGAAATTGATTTATTTGCCAAATAAACTAAATTTTATTAAGCAAAAATATTTTTCTGGAAAATCGAATGGTTTTTGTGGTAATATTTGATTTTTATTACAAACTTGTAAGCCATATTTAAAGTATAGGATGAAATAAGAAATTGTTGCATATTTTCAGGGATTTATGTAAAAAAATAAAAATTTTGTTAGTGATACAGCATTATAGCATTTTACTTTTAAATTTAAGAAATTAAAACCAAAAGTTAATTTTACGATCTTTTATCATAAAGTATGATGTGAGCAAGATTGTTCAAGTTCAAAATAATTTGTTTTTTGTAAACAAAAAACCGTAGCAATGTTTATTTATTAAATAAAAAATGTCTTCATCTGCTAATTTCATGCATATAGTCCTTCATTCAGGACTTGTTTTTCTTTCAACAAGAAATTTTAAATAGCCACTATTGTTTTCTAAAAAGTGTTCAATATACATTCAAAATTTGTTGTTCCATATTTTAAGGTCTCAAATTAAATTATTAAACGCATATTTTGATTGGTTATGTTAAATCATTTTTGAATTAGCATTAAGCTAAGATTTCTCTATTCTATTGCCTACTTTAAGGCTTATCAAATATAATATACCTAAAGCATATTTTTAGGATTTTTAATAAATGAATTATGTATTGAATTTCAAACTCCGTTAACAATTTAATTTCCTTTGTTTAGCTATTTCTCATATTATAAATATTTATTCATATATCATTCTTTAATGTTTAATAACCGTTGAAAAGAAAACATGTCTATTATCTATTTTTACCCCCTAAAATTAATCATTTTAAATTTTTAACTTAACAATAACAAAATAAACTCCATCATATAACAATATGTTAACAAATTATGTTAAATTGTTCATAAAAAAAAAACAATTTAAAGATATAGTAGGCATTGTCTGTCTATAATCTTCTATTATAATAGACAAACAAAATCATCATTATTATCTATAGAGGAGAAAAAGAAACGCGAAACATTATTAAAAACTGTCAACAGTCATATATTTAGCCACGGCATCTACAAAACAATAGAATTCAAAGATAAAGAGATTTAAAAAAACTATATTCAAATAATTTTTTTTTGTTAAAGACAAGATAGTTTAATTTTTAGTGCTATTGTTTTCAGTCAACACCCAAATTATTTTTAAACAAATTATAAAAAAAAGTGGTAGTTTGATCATTTGGTAATTTGAGAGATTGTAATTAGACTTGAAATTTCTGTCAAGAAAAATTATAGGGGCGTCACTAATTATAATTTTGTAATAAAATCAAATATTCTAATATTTTTCTAAGTATTACACTAAGCATCAAAATGTTGTAAATATGGAAACAGAAATTGTGAAACAAATTCAAAAAAATCATAATTTCATTAACCGATTTGAATAATTTTAGTACTAAGCATCCACTTTTTTTGAAAAATATTTTCTGAAAAGTTCAGAATCTTTGCCTACCTTTAGACTCTACACCAAAAAACTAGAATAGAAAAGTTAGTAAAACATCTTGTAAACCAAGTTTAATATTTTTCAGTAAATTTTTAGTTACAGTTTTAGTTATACTTATTCAGCACTTAACTGTTTAAAATAATTTTCATCTAATGTTTTACTAACGTTTCACTAATTTGTTTTGCTAAAAAAAATGTGCCGTTAATAGTGTGGACGTCAACCAGATTGAAAAATATACGCAGAATAAAGTAGATGTCGCGGCATGTCAATTTGTAGTAAAGGGTGTCCCAAGAAGAACGCAATTTTTAAATCTGGCAACATTCGAAGTGTCATTGTTTGACATTTGAACAATTGTTATTTTTTGCTAGTAGAAGGTACGAGGTTAGTTAAAATGGAGCCAGCTGACCATGGACAGCGAAGGGAGTTCGTTAATTGGGTATTGGAGAGACAACATGAAAATGCTGATTTTGCCGATAAAATCATCTTCAGTGACGATGCCCATTTTCATCTTGATGGCTTCGTCAATAGGCAGAATTGTCGCATTTGGGGTGAGGAAAATCCTCGAGTGAATCACGAGAAGCAAATGCATCCTCAACGTGTCACTGTGTGGTGTGGTTTTTGGGCTGGAGGAATCATTGGTACCTTTTTTTATGAAAATGAGGCAGGTCAAGCGCAAACAGTCAATGGTGTTCGGTATCGTGAAATGATAACCAGTTTTTTCTTGCCTAGAATTGAAGAAATGAATGTGGAGGGCATGTGGTTCCAACAAGACGGCGCCACATGTCATACAGAAAGAGAAACAATTCAATTGCTGCATCAGTCATTTCCCGGTCGTGTTATTTCGCGTTTTGGAGATCAGAATTGGCCGCCTAGACCGTGCGATTTAACACCACTAGATTTTTTTCTTTTGGGTTTTTTGAAGTCGATGGTTTACGCGAATAAGCCGACGACGACTCAAGCCTTAAAGAGGAAATTGCACGCTGCATTAATGAAATACCGCAGCATTCATGCAAACGGTCATTGAAAATTTCATTAAAAGATCGCGTGCATGCCAGCAAAGCCGCGGCGGCCATCTTCACGATATATTGTTTCCATACATAACCTCATTCTGTCTACTTTACGATATAATAAAGTTTCACGATTTTTTTTTAAATAACTGTGTTTTATTTAAAATTTAAAAATTGCGCTCTTCTTGGGACTACCCTTTAGATAAGAGGAAAATGATACTAAAAAGTACAACTCTTATGAGACATTTAAAAAATCAACCATGGAAGCTGTTTGTATCATTGCATCTGCGAAAAAAAATTCTTTAAAATTGTTTCATTAATAGTATAAAGAATAATTCTTTCTGTGTGTAAAAGATTCAGAACAGCTAAATTTTTAGTTTCACAAAACTTTTTCCAGAGTAAATTTTTTCCTACTAAAGTTTCTTCAATTTAATTATTTTTAGTTCAATTTAAATATTTTTCCTATTATATTTCCTATTTGAATTTTTATCCCGAAATTATTTTACCCGAAATTTTTTTTGAGTGAAATTGTTTTCTGCCACATTTAACTTATTTTCTTATTAAGCTCTAAGCTTGAAATCTGTTAAATAAAAATTGTGTTACGCAGTGTTTTAAATTATTTGCAGCATTGTACTATTATTTAAATAATGAGCCATATAATTACACACAATTATCATAATTATTATAACATAAACAATTTCCTTAGTTTTAATATGACAAAATAATTATGAAATAAAAGCATTTGGCATCAAATAACTTTTCTAATAAACCAAAACCATCGGAATACGACAGAAAACGTTGTTCAGAATCTGATAACTTTTATATAGAAAAGTTCTGTATCTGACAACTTTTCTAATAGAAAAATTTGTTCAGAATCTGGGAATTTTTCCATAGAAAAAGTTTTTCAGTTGTTCTGAATAAAAAGTTGTTTAGAATACGACAACTTTTCAATAGGAAAAGTGGTTCAGAAATTGATTATTTTTTATATTTTTTTTTCTTAGAATCTGACAACTTTCTTTACAGAAAATTGATTGCGCTCTGACACATTTTTTAATAAAAAATTTAATTTGAATCTCATAACTTTTCAAAAACTTGCTGAAGAGAATCTAACAACTTTTTTTTTATAGAAAAAAAAAAAAACTTCTATATAAAAAGTTAATCGAACCAATTTTCTTGTTCAGTTGTTCAGAATGTGTGTTCAAAGTTGTTCAGAATGTGATAAGTTTTGTATAAAAAAGTTGTTCAGACTCTGTTTTTTTTATCGATAAATTTGTTCAGAATCTGACAACTTTTTTATATATAAGTTGCGCATAATGTGACTTTTTTTTATAGAAAAAGTTGTTCACTATTTGGCAATCTTTTGATAGAAGGAGTTGTGCAAAATCTTACAATTTTATTTTAAAATTTTTTTTCTTAATCTGACAATTTTTATCCTAGAAGAATTAGCAACTTCAAAAACTTCAAAAACATTTTTAATAGAAATAGTTGTTCAGAATCTGACAAGTCTTTTCATAGAAAAAGTTGTTGAGAATGTGGCAACTTTTTATGGAAAATGTTTTTCAGAATCTGACAATCTTTTTTATAGAAAAAGTTGTTCAGAATCTGATAATCTTTTTTTATAGGAAAAAAGTTGTTCAGAATCTGACAATCTCTTTTATAGAAGAAGTTGTTCAGAATCTGACAATCTCTTTTATAGAAAAAGTTGTTCAGAATCTGACAATCTCTTTTATAGAAAAAGTTGTTCAGAATCTGACAATATAGAAAAGTTGTTCAGAATCTGATAATCTTCCTTATAGAAAAGTAATTCAGAATCTGACAACTTTATAGTAAAAGTTTGTAAACTTTTCGTCAACTTTTCTTTAGAAAAATTTCTTTAGAATCTAAAATCTTTTCCGTAAAAAAAGTTGTTCAGAATCTGACATCTTTAGTGTAGAAAAACTTATTCAAAATTTTACAATTTTTTTTGTAGAAAAAGTTCTTTAGAATGTTACGATCATATTATTATTGACCACATTGGAAAATTAGTTTTACCTGATAAAGTTTTTTTTTTTATAGAAATTCTACTTTCTACTTCCTGATTAAACAACATTTTACTATTTGCTAAAATTTTTCCTAACATCTTAAGCTCAAAATACAGAATAATATATAAAATTGCAAACTACTATAACGTGACTTTTCCTAAGCCAAGCCAGTTTTCTTATAATCACATTTTCTCTTGATGTTTTTTTTTTACGTAGCTGTTGTTTGTATTTCCTAGATTTTCTTCTACAACATACGTATTTGCTAATACATCGTATCAAAAGCATATTTCTTCTTCTTCTTTCTTACCTGTCCAAATTGAAAGAGTTAGAGGCAGGCATTCATGCCTTTTCTCTATAAGATGATGATGATGATGATATTGTTTGTTGCATGAACATATTCGTAAGAAAAAAAAATTCTAAATTTTGCAACATATTTTCTACTTTTTTTTTGTAGTTCTTGTGTTCTAGGTCAACGACCAACTTTCCAACTATGAAGAACAACATAATCAGTTTTTTTTTTATCACGGTTGCTTGCATACTTAGAAAAACTGATTTATACAAAAAAAATAAAAAAAAAGTATTTTTCTACTGTTGTTTGTTGCAGATTTGTTTTATTTTTACAAATTTCCGTAAACTCTTATTTAAATGCACTATTGTGGAAAACTCGATTTTTCTGTATTAATTTTTCTTGTATCTTTTTAGTAAAAGGCAAATATTTTTGTTTTTCAAATATTTTTTCTTGTTCTTATAATGCAAAGAAAAAGACTTACAATTAATTTAGTTTACAATAATAAAAACTTTTTATTTTTCTATTTTGAAATAATTTGTTTTGCAATTGAAATATTCTATTTAAATTAAAGTTTTCAAAATGCTAAAATTATAATAAAACGGTTAAGTTAGATTTAAAGTTGACAAGTAACTGTAAAGTTAACCACTTTTGACAACTTTTTAATTAAAGAAGTTGTTCAGAATTAATTAAGTTTTCTATGTAGAAAGCCAAACAGATTCTCACTAATTTTTCTATAGAAAATGTTAGAAACCTTCCACTTCTATGTATACAATTTAAATCAGAATCTGATAAATTTTCTACATAAAGAGTTGATACGAATTTGACAAAATTTTCCACTAAAATTTGAATCCAAATGTTATGAGTTGTTTTGAAAAATTTCATGTTAAATAATATAATTTTGATTATGCGTTCGATTAAAGTTCACCATAAACTGTAAAAGTTTCTTTAAGTAAACTCTTAACAAATTATAGCATACTTTAAGGTTTAGTATTAATTTAAAAGGCATTGCCTATTTTGGGGCTTTATAAATAATACAAACCTCAGTACAAATTGAACAAAAAAAGAACAACTTATATGTTTTTGACATCATGGTGTATTATAATTAAAATTTGTTCATCTTGTATAACAAATATTTATATTAAATTAAAACAGTCTCTGGCGCCATTTAGCTGTTGCTATGAAAAAAAAAAAATTGTAAATAAAATGTGATAATAATGTTTTATCTACACAAAATTTTAATATCATTTTTACATTGTTTACTATTAATCTCGTGTGTCAGGCTCTTCAGACACATACATCCACTGAAAATATTCCTATCCCAGTAAAATATTTAAAAAATGGTTATTATTTCAAGATAGACGATGTTTTGAACGGCGGTTTCGGAAATTACGTTCTATAAAACAAATATCAGACTAAACAAACTTTTCTATTGAAACACTGACAGATTCTAAACTCAATTAAAATTTAATTTTTCTGAACTTTTTCTATATAAAAACTTTCCTGGTACTATTTGATATACTCAAGGAATTTTAAAAACAGATTTTGATCGAAAAATTTTCAGATTTTGGACAACTTTTCTGCAGAAAGAGAAAAAATTTGGATTAACTTTTTCTTTAGAAAAGTTGTCAGCTTCTGATGAACCTTTTCTTTAGAAAAGATGTCAGATTCTGATGAACTTTTTCTATAGAAAAGTTGTCAGATTCTGATGAACTTTTTCTATAGAAAAGTTGTCAGATTCTGATGAACTTTTCTATAGAAAAGTTGTCAAATTCTGATGAACTTTTTCTATAGAAAAGTTGTCAGATTCTGATGAACTTTTTCTATAGAAAAGTTGTCAGATTCTGATGAACTTTTTCTATAGAAAAGTTGTCAGATTCTGATGAACTTTTTCTATAGAAAAGTTGTCAGATTCTGATGAACTTTTTCTATAGAAAAGTTGTCAGATTCTGATGAACTTTTTCTATAGAAAAGTTGTCAGATTCTGATGAACTTTTTCTATAGAAAAGTTGTCAGATTCTGATGAACTTTTTCTATAGAAAAGTTGTCAGATTCTGATGAACTTTTTCTATAGAAAAGTTGTCAGATTCTGATGAACTTTTTCTATAGAAAAGTTGTCAGATTCTGATGAACTTTTTCTATAGAAAAGTTGTCAGATTCTGATGAACTTTTTCTATAGAAAAGTTGTCAGATTCTGATGAACTTTTTCTATAGAAAAGTTGTCAGATTCTGATGAACTTTTTCTATAGAAAAGTTGTCAGATTCTGATGAACTTTTTCTATAGAAAAGTTGTCAGATTCTGATGAACTTTTTCTATAGAAAAGTTGTCAGATTCTGATGAACTTTTTCTATAGAAAAGTTGTCAGATTCTGATGAACTTTTTCTATAGAAAAGTTGTCAGATTCTGATGAACTTTTTCTATAGAAAGTTGTCAGATTCTGATGAACTTTTTCTATAGAAAAGTTGTCAGATTCTGATGAACTTTTTCTATAGAAAAGTTGTCAGATTCTGATGAACTTTTTCTATAGAAAAGTTGTCAGATTCTGATGAACTTTTTCTATAGAAAAGTTGTCAGATTCTGATGAACTTTTTCTATAGAAAAGTTGTCAGATTCTGATGAACTTTTCTATAGAAAAGTTGTCAGATTCTGATGAACTTTTTCTATAGAAAAGTTGTCAGATTCTGATGAACTTTTTCTATAGAAAAGTTGTCAGATTCTGATGAACTTTTTCTATAGAAAAGTTGTCAGATTCTGATGAACTTTTTCTATAGAAAAGTTGTCAGATTCTGATGAACTTTTTCTATAGAAAAGTTGTCAGATTCTGATGAACTTTTTCTATAGAAAAGTTGTCAGATTCTGATGAACTTTTTCTATAGAAAGTTGTCAGATTCTGATGAACTTTTTCTATAGAAAAGTTGTCAGATTCTGATGAACTTTTTCTATAGAAAAGTTGTCAGATTCTGATGAACTTTTTCTATAGAAAAGTTGTCAGATTCTGATGAACTTTTTCTATAGAAAAGTTGTCAGATTCTGATGAACTTTTTCTATAGAAAAGTTGTCAGATTCTGATGAACTTTTTCTATAGAAAAGTTGTCAGATTCTGATGAACTTTTTCTATAGAAAAGTTGTCAGATTCTGATGAACTTTTCTATAGAAAAGTTGTCAGATTCTGATGAACTTTTTCTATAGAAAAGTTGTCAGATTCTGATGAACTTTTTCTATAGAAAAGTTGTCAGATTCTGATGAACTTTTTCTATAGAAAAGTTGTCAGATTCTGATGAACTTTTTCTATAGAAAAGTTGTCAGATTCTGATGAACTTTTTCTATAGAAAAGTTGTCAGATTCTGATGAACTTTTTCTATAGAAAAGTTGTCAGATTCTGATGAACTTTTTCTATAGAAAGTTGTCAGATTCTGATGAACTTTTTCTATAGAAAAGTTGTCAGATTCTGATGAACTTTTTCTATAGAAAAGTTGTCAGATTCTGATGAACTTTTTCTATAGAAAAGTTGTCAGATTCTGATGAACTTTTTCTATAGAAAAGTTGTCAGATTCTGATGAACTTTTTCTATAGAAAAGTTGTCAGATTCTGATGAACTTTTTCTATAGAAAAGTTGTCAGATTCTGATGAACTTTTTCTATAGAAAAGTTGTCAGATTCTGATGAACTTTTTCTATAGAAAAGTTGTCAGATTCTGATGAACTTTTTCTATAGAAAAGTTGTCAGATTCTGATGAACTTTTTCTATAGAAAAGTTGTCAGATTCTGATGAACTTTTTCTATAGAAAAGTTGTCAGATTCTGATTAACTTTTTCTATAGAAAAGTTGTCAGATTCTGATGAACTTTTTCTATAGAAAAGTTGTCAGATTCTGATTAACTTTTTGTATACAAAAGTTGTCAGATTCTGATTAACTTTTTGTATACAAAGTTGTCAGATTCTGATTAACTTTTTGTATAGAAAAGTTGTCAGATTCTGATGAACTTTTTCTATAGAAAAGTTGTCAGATTCTGATGAACTTTTTCTATAGAAAAGTTGTCAGATTCTGATGAACTTTTTTCTATAGAAAAGTTGTCAGATTCTGATGAACTTTTTCTATAGAAAAGTTGTCAGATTCTGATGAACTTTTTCTGTAGAAAAGTTGTCAGATTCTGATTAACTTTTTGTATAGAAAAGTTGTCAGATTCTGATGAACTTTTTCTATAGAAAAGTTGTCAGATTCTGATTAACTTTTTGTATAGAAAAGTTGTCAGATTCTGATGAACTTTTTCTATAGAAAAGTTGTCAGATTCTGATGAACTTTTTCTATAGAAAAGTTGTCAGATTCTGATGAACTTTTTCTATAGAAAAGTTGTCAGATTCTGATGAACTTTTTCTATAGAAAAGTTGTCAGATTCTGATGAACTTTTTCTATAGAAAAGTTGTCAGATTCTGATGAACTTTTTCTATAGAAAAGTTGTCAGATTCTGATGAACTTTTTCTATAGAAAAGTTGTCAGATTCTGATGAACTTTTTCTATAGAAAAGTTGTCAGATTCTGATGAACTTTTTCTATAGAAAAGTTGTCAGATTCTGATGAACTTTTTCTATAGAAAAGTTGTCAGATTCTGATGAACTTTTTCTATAGAAAAGTTGTCAGATTCTGATGAACTTTTTCTATAGAAAAGTTCTCAGATTCTGATGAACTTTTTCTATAGAAAAGTTCTCAGATTCTGATGAACTTTTTCTATAGAAAAGTTCTCAGATTCTGATGAACTTTTTCTATAGAAAAGTTCTCAGATTCTGATGAACTTTTTCTATAGAAAGTTCTCAGATTCTGATGAACTTTTTCTATAGAAAAGTTGTCAGATTCTGATGAACTTTTTCTATAGAAAAGTTGTCAGATTCTGATGAACTTTTTCTATAGAAAAGTTGTCAGATTCTGATGAACTTTTTCTATAGAAAAGTTGTCAGATTCTGATGAACTTTTTCGATAGAAAAGTTGTCAGATTCTGATGAACTTTTTCTATAGAAAAGTTGTCAGATTCTGATGAACTTTTTCTATAGAAAAGTTGTCAGATTCTGATGAACTTTTTCTATAGAAAAGTTGTCAGATTCTGATGAACTTTTTCTATAGAAAAGTTGTCAGATTCTGATGAACTTTTTCTATAGAAAAGTTGTCAGATTCTGATGAACTTTTTCTATAGAAAAAGTTGTCAGATTCTGATGAACTTTTTCTATAGAAAAGTTGTCAGATTCTGATGACTTTTTCTATAGAAAAGTTGTCAGATTCTGATGAACTTTTTCTATAGAAAAGTTGTCAGATTCTGATGAACTTTTCTATAGAAAAGTTGTCAGATTCTGATGAACTTTTTCTATAGAAAAGTTGTCAGATTCTGATGAACTTTTTCTATAGAAAAGTTGTCAGATTCTGATGAACTTTTTCTATAGAAAAGTTGTCAGATTCTGATGAACTTTTTCTATAGAAAAGTTGTCAGATTCTGATGAACTTTTTCTATAGAAAAGTTGTCAGATTCTGATGAACTTTTTCTATAGAAAGTTGTCAGATTCTGATGAACTTTTTCTATAGAAAAGTTGTCAGATTCTGATGAACTTTTTCTATAGAAAGTTGTCAGATTCTGATGAACTTTTTCTATAGAAAAGTTGTCAGATTCTGATGAACTTTTCTATAGAAAAGTTGTCAGATTCTGATGAACTTTTTCTATAGAAAAGTTGTCAGATTCTGATGAACTTTTTCTATAGAAAAGTTGTCAGATTCTGATGAACTTTTTCTATAGAAAAGTTGTCAGATTCTGATGAACTTTTTCTATAGAAAAGTTGTCAGATTCTGATGAACTTTTTCTATAGAAAAGTTGTCAGATTCTGATGAACTTTTTCTATAGAAAAGTTGTCAGATTCTGATGAACTTTTTCTATAGAAAAGTTGTCAGATTCTGATGAACTTTTTCTATAGAAAAGTTGTCAGATTCTGATGAACTTTTTCTATAGAAAGTTGTCAGATTCTGATGAACTTTTTCTATAGAAAAGTTGTCAGATTCTGATGAACTTTTTCTATAGAAAAGTTGTCAGATTCTGATGAACTTTTTCTATAGAAAAGTTGTCAGATTCTGATGAACTTTTTCTATAGAAAAGTTGTCAGATTCTGATGAACTTTTTCTATAGAAAAGTTGTCAGATTCTGATGAACTTTTTCTATAGAAAAGTTGTCAGATTCTGATGAACTTTTTCTATAGAAAAGTTGTCAGATTCTGATGAACTTTTCTATAGAAAAGTTGTCAGATTCTGATGAACTTTTTCTATAGAAAAGTTGTCAGATTCTGATGAACTTTTTCTATAGAAAAGTTGTCAGATTCTGATGAACTTTTTCTATAGAAAAGTTGTCAGATTCTGATGAACTTTTTCTATAGAAAAGTTGTCAGATTCTGATGAACTTTTTCTATAGAAAAGTTGTCAGATTCTGATGAACTTTTTCTATAGAAAAGTTGTCAGATTCTGATGAACTTTTTCTATAGAAAAGTTGTCAGATTCTGATGAACTTTTTCTATAGAAAAGTTGTCAGATTCTGATGAACTTTTTCTATAGAAAAGTTGTCAGATTCTGATGAACTTTTTCTATAGAAAAGTTGTCAGATTCTGATGAACTTTTTCTATAGAAAAGTTGTCAGATTCTGATGAACTTTTTCTATAGAAAAGTTGTCAGATTCTGATGAACTTTTTCTATAGAAAAGTTGTCAGATTCTGATGAACTTTTTCTATAGAAAGTTGTCAGATTCTGATGAACTTTTTCTATAGAAAAGTTGTCAGATTCTGATGAACTTTTTCTATAGAAAAGTTGTCAGATTCTGATGAACTTTTTCTATAGAAAAGTTGTCAGATTCTGATGAACTTTTTCTATAGAAAAGTTGTCAGATTCTGATGAACTTTTTCTATAGAAAAGTTGTCAGATTCTGATGAACTTTTTCTATAGAAAAGTTGTCAGATTCTGATGAACTTTTTCTATAGAAAAGTTGTCAGATTCTGATGAACTTTTTCTATAGAAAAGTTGTCAGATTCTGATGAACTTTTTCTATAGAAAAGTTGTCAGATTCTGATGAACTTTTTCTATAGAAAAGTTGTCAGATTCTGATGAACTTTTTCTATAGAAAAGTTGTCAGATTCTGATGAACTTTTTCTATAGAAAAGTTGTCAGATTCTGATGAACTTTTTCTATAGAAAAGTTGTCAGATTCTGATGAACTTTTTCTATAGAAAAGTTGTCAGATTCTGATGAACTTTTTCTATAGAAAAGTTGTCAGATTCTGATGAACTTTTTCTATAGAAAAGTTGTCAGATTCTGATGAACTTTTTCTATAGAAAAGTTGTCAGATTCTGATGAACTTTTTCTATAGAAAAGTTGTCAGATTCTGATGAACTTTTTCTATAGAAAAGTTGTCAGATTCTGATGAACTTTTTCTATAGAAAAGTTGTCAGATTCTGATGAACTTTTTTCTATAGAAAAGTGTCAGATTCTGATGAACTTTTTCTATAGAAAAGTTGTCAGATTCTGATGAACTTTTTCTATAGAAAAGTTGTCAGATTCTGATGAACTTTTTCTATAGAAAAGTTGTCAGATTCTGATGAACTTTTTCTATAGAAAAGTTGTCAGATTCTGATGAACTTTTTGTATAGAAAAGTTGTCAGATTCTGATGAACTTTTTTATAGAAAAGTTGTCAGATTCTGATGAACTTTTTCTATAGAAAAGTTGTCAGATTCTGATGAACTTTTTCTATAGAAAAGTTGTCAGATTCTGATGAACTTTTTCTATAGAAAAGTTGTCAGATTCTGATGAACTTTTTCTATAGAAAAGTTGTCAGATCTGATGACTTTGTATAGAAAAGTTGTCAGATTCTGATGAACTTTTTCTATAGAAAAGTTGTCAGATTCTGATTAACTTTTTGTATAGAAAAGTTGTCAGATTCTGATTAACTTTTTGTATAGAAAAGTTGTCAGATTCTGATGAACTTTTTCTATAGAAAAGTTGTCAGATTCTGATGAACTTTTCTATAGAAAAGTTGTCAGATTCTGATGAACTTTTTCTATAGAAAAGTTGTCAGATTCTGATGAACTTTTTCTATAGAAAAGTTGTCAGATTCGTCAGATTCTGATGAACTTTTTCTATAGAAAAGTTGTCAGATTCTGATGAACTTTTTCTATAGAAAAGTTGTCAGATTCTGATGAACTTTTTCTATAGAAAGTTGTCAGATTCTGATGAACTTTTTCTATAGAAAAGTTGTCAGATTCTGATGAACTTTTTCTATAGAAAAGTTGTCAGATTCTGATGAACTTTTTCTATAGAAAAGTTGTCAGATTCTGATGAACTTTTTCTATAGAAAAGTTGTCAGATTCTGATGAACTTTTTCTATAGAAAGTTGTCAGATTCTGATGAACTTTTTCTATAGAAAAGTTGTCAGATTCTGATGAACTTTTTCTATAGAAAAGTTGTCAGATTCTGATGAACTTTTTCTATAGAAAAGTTGTCAGATTCTGATGAACTTTTTCTATAGAAAAGTTGTCAGATTCTGATGAACTTTTTCTATAGAAAAGTTGTCAGATTCTGATGAACTTTTTCTATAGAAAAGTTTGTCAGATTCTGATGAACTTTTTCTATAGAAAAGTTGTCAGATTCTGATGACACTTTTTCTATAGAAAAGTTGTCAGATTCTGATGAACTTTTTCTATAGAAAAAGTCTCAGATTCTGATGAACTTTTTCTATAGAAAAGTTCTCAGATTCTGATTGAACTTTTTCTATAGAAAAGATCTCAGATTCTGATGAACTTTTTCTATAGAAAAGATCTCAGATTCTGATGAACTTTTTCTATAGAAAAAGTTGTCAGATTCTGATGAACTTTTTCTATAGAAAAGTTGTCAGATTCTGATGAACTTTTCTATAGAAAGTGTCAGATTCTGATGAACTTTTTCTATAGAAAAGGTTGTCAGATTCTGATGAACTTTTTTTCTATAGAAAAGTTGTCAGATTCTGATGAACTTTTTCTATAGAAAAGTTGTCAGATTCTGATGTAACCTTTTTCTATAGAAAAGTTGTCAGATTCTGATGAACTTTTTCTATAGAAAAGTTGTCAGATTCTGATGAACTTTTTCTATAGAAAAGTTGTCAGATTCTGATGAACTTTTTCTATAGAAAAGTTGTCAGATTCTGATGAACTTTTTCTATAGAAAAGTTGTCAGATTCTGATGAACTTTTTCTATAGAAAAGTTGTCAGATTCTGATGAACTTTTTCTATAGAAAAGTTGTCAGATTCTGATGAACTTTTTCTATAGAAAAGTGTCAGATTCTGATGAACTTTTTCTATAGAAAAGTTGTCAGATTCTGATGAACTTTTTCTATAGAAAAGTTGTCAGATTCTGATGAACTTTTTCTATAGAAAAGTTGTCAGATTCTGATGAACTTTTTCTATAGAAAAGTTGTCAGATTCTGATGAACTTTTTCTATAGAAAAGTTGTCAGATTCTGATGAACTTTTTCTATAGAAAAGTTGTCAGATTCTGATGAACTTTTTCTATAGAAAAGTTGTCAGATTCTGATGAACTTTTTCTATAGAAAAGTTGTCAGATTCTGATGAACTTTTTCTATAGAAAAGTTGTCAGATTCTGATGAACTTTTTCTATGGAAAAGTTGTCAGATTCTGGAACTTTTTCTATAGAAAAGTTGTCAGATTCTGATGAACTTTTTCTATAGAAAAGTTGTCAGATTCTGATGAACTTTTTCTATAGAAAAGTTGTCAGATTCTGATGAACTTTTTCTATAGAAAAGTTGTCAGATTCTGATGAACTTTTTCTATAGGAACTTTTTCTTTAGGAATCCAAAGAGTACTATGTTTGTCTTCTTTCTGGTACCAAAAACTATTTGCTGGGTTATTTACCCATACAATTACATTTAAATACTTATTCTGAACTTACACATCAGCACACACAATGTCCATGACAACTTCTATACAAACTGGCATTAAAAAAATTAACACTAGTCTAACTGAGGCGAAACCATCATCTTGTCGTCATCTAGATGAACCGAACGCATCATCATTATTACTTAAACTGTATATATTTATATTTTTATTACATACGTATAAACTTTTATAAAACAACCACATAACATTTCAGCCATATGGCACAGTAATGATAATAAACTCCTAAAAATATACTATATAAAAAAAACTGTATAAAACCAAAAGGAAAAAGCGGCGGTGGTGGAGGTGGTGTTGGTAGTGCAGGAAAAAGGAAAGGAAAACATATCAAAAGCAACAGTTTGTTTTGGGTAAATAAGCAACAGTCCGATGAATAAAAAAACTTGAATGTGGAGTAAGAGTAACGAAAATGTGGCGTCTGTAGTATAAAAAAATAACGAAGATGAAGAAACTAAAGGGGGCAAAAATATACCAGAGTATGTGTTTCAAGTCTAGTAATGGTGTTTATGAGTAGAAAAACTGACGACATTTTGACGCGTGTATAGAATAAAAATTATTTACACTCACACTTCCTGGCAAAACAACTCTTTTCATATTCACTTCACATTCTTACTAACAACAGCTACAGAAACAAACGAATATATTGTACAAAAACACTTTGTAGTGTTGCATACTTTTAGCGCAGGAGAAGCGTTTAAAAACGGAAATTTGTTCATCTCTAACACTACACATTTTAAATTTTTTATGCCTTTAGTTAAATTTTTTTACTGGATTTTTTTTATTTTGAGAAGAGAAAGCTAAATTTACCACTTCCAGTTAATGGTAGAATTTTAAGGATTTTTTCATCGTCTTCTTTTTTATATTTTTCTTTATCAAGGTTTCTGCGTGGAGATGTTGTCATCTAAGTTTTTTAAATTCATATTATCGTTGGTGTTTGCTTAAAAATTTCTTCTAACCCTTAAACAAGTAAATGAACATTTCTTTAAAACTTCTAAGCAACTTTTTATGAACAAATTTTCTATAGAATAGTTGTAGGAATCTAAACTACTTGTATAGAAAAAATTTCTGTTTCCAAAAAAACTTTTTCTAAAGAAAAGTTGTCAGAATCCAAACAACTTTAATATTCTAAAAAACTTCGATAGAGAAGTTGTGGGTTCTTTACGAATTTTTTCTACACAACAGTTGTGAGATTCTGAACACCTTTTTATAAGAAAATTGTCAGATTATTTTTCTATGAAAGAAGTTAGTAAAGAACTTTTATTTTATAAATAAGATGTGATTCAAAAAAAAAAATTTTTCTATAGGAAAGTTGTCTGATTCTGAACAATTAACTAAAGTTTCTATAGAAACACAACTTTTCAATATGAATTAATTGTCAGAATCTGACAACTTTTCACTAGAAAAAATGGTTCAACTTTTCTTTTAAAAATTTTTAAGATTTCGAACAACTTTTTCTACTCAAAAAATGTCAGATTCTGAACAAGTGTTTCTTTGGAAAAGCTGTGAGATTTTGAAAAACAATTTCCACTCAAAAGTTGTCAGATTCTAAAATTTTTTTATGTAGAAATGTTGTCCGAATCTTTACTACTTTTCTATAGAAAAGTAGTTAGATTCTGAACTTCTTTTGCTACAAAAATGTTGCCAAACTCAGAACAACATGTTCTATAAAAAGTTGTCAGGTTCAAAACTACTTTTACAAAAGAAAAAGTCGGAGTTTCTGAACAATTTTTTCTATAGAAAAAATGTAAGATACTGCACAATTTTTTTTATAACAAAGTTGTCAGATGCTATACAACTTTTTCTATAGAAAAAGTTTTCAGATACTAAACAATTTTTCTATAAAAAAGTTGTCAGATGCTGAACAACATTTTTTTATATAAAAGTTGTCAGACTCTAAACACCTTTTTTTTATAGAAAATTTTTCAGATTCTGATCAACATCCTCTTTAACCTCTTTGGTTTCTGAGAGGGTTATCTATTGTTGTTTTTTCTTTTCTTCTTTCTTCTGATGTCTCTTCGTAATTTTATCCTCGTTGTGTTGTTTCTATCGTAATTTTTTTCCTTCACTATAAGTTGAGTTGAAAATATGTATAGCATATCCTTAGGCTATTTAAAAAGCAAAGGCATATTGAATTTAAAAAGCAATTTATGAAGTAATACATTTTTGTTGTTCACAGTTGATGTTTTGCTTCAAATTGTCCACATCCTATAATTTTCTTCATTTAAAATAGTAATAAAAACAAACATTTATCTTCTATTTTAGTTGATATTTTTCTTGCTTAAACACCACAATGCCACCAATAATGTTAGTTAGTTAATATTTTTTTTTTATTTTTTAATAAGGATCAGCTGTAGAGAGTTATGGAATTAACATTTTCTGGGTAAGATAAACTTCATAAATAAAGTACAAAATTAGTTTATCTTGTTTAATGTAGAAGTTGTTGCTTTTTCTCGCTCTGGGACTATGACGTGTTGTATTTTAAAAGTAATTAGTTTTTAATAAAAAAAATGCTCGTATACTGCGTAGCAATGCAATAAAAATGTAATTAGTTGGGGGTATGTTAGTAAATGTGTTTACGTTAGAGAAATGTGAAAGCTTTTCTCTACGGAAATTGATTATAAATTTAGAAATTTTTATAATAAACAATATTTTTAGCCTGAAGGTATACTACAGATATTGAATTTAAATTTATACCTTAAAGTATGCAATAGAAAATAAATTACAAAACTATGTATAAATTTTAAAATTTGTTTATATTTTTTTTTTTAGTTTTTAAAGGGACTTTAAATTTTATAAAAAAAAAGAGTTTTGACTTATTCCGATTAACTTTAATTCGTTTGTAATTTTTTTTAGTTTTTAAATTTTATAAAAAAGTTTTGGCTTACTCCGATTAACTTTTTCTGAAAAACATATGTCAAATGCTTAAAAACTTTTCTTCTGTCTTCTATCGAAAAAGTTGTAGTATCTAATTAACTTTTTCTTTAGAAAGAGATCCTAATTTTGTGAGATATTTTTAATCCCATTTTTCAATGCCGTTGCTTTAAAGCAAACTTTTAACATCCGCTAATTTTAGATAGGAGAGAATAGCGCGGTAGAAAGCATGTGAGAATTTGAGGTCTTTACTATAAAAATTATCAAAACAAGTATTAGAAACTATTGTTCCAGGATTGCCATATAATTAATTGAAAAATACAATTTTGTACATTTTATAGCACTTTTTGAAAAATTATTAATTTATAGAAAAAAAGAGTGGTGTTATAAAAGTTATTTGCTTATTTGTTAAAGGACGTATGAGAAAAATTTTTGAATGAGAAAAAGTTGTTGTGCAGTCTGTACTTTTTATGTAAAATGAAAAGATCGGATCAAGAAATTTCCGAACCTATAAAAACTTTAATATTCATAAAATTACTCCATTTTCTTCTTTAATGTGAAAAATTAGCTATTTTCTTCCAACAAACCAAACAAATTTAAATCGTTATTAACCACCAGTGTTGCCGTATTACAATTTTAAAAAATTCTCAAAAAATTAAAAAGTGAAAATCGATAGATCAAATTGTCTATTAATGTTTGATAGATATTTTGCATTAAGAACAAATAAAAATAATAATTTTAAAAAATTCTTAACCCGATAACTTCATACAAAGCGTCAAAGTTTCAATTTAAATTACGAATACCACCACTAGAGGGCGCGATAAGTGCAGAGTAACTTCAGGAAAAGCTTAGTGAGACCCAACTACATCTTGATACAAAATTTCGTCAGCGGTATTAAAAAGGTTAATAAGGATCCGTTAAATTGTTGACAACATTCCTTTAAAATATTTCTACAAAAACTTTATGTAGCCTACTTTAAGGCGTTTTAAAAATACAAAGTTTTCAAATGAACAACAACAAATTTTGTAAAAGAAACTCGAAATAACATAGTAATTTGTAAGCCAAGTAAACATCATTATTAACACTTCTTAACAAAACTACTCATCATTGGCATAATAACCACTATCTTCTTTAATGACTGCTTTAAGCGGCTTATTGTTTATTTCATGTTGTCGGCAGAAAATTTCACACTTAACAAAAAAAAAAAAAAAAAAAAAATTTAAAAAAATACACAATTAGGCAAAAAGATACAAAATTCTTTCAACTGACAGTTAAATATTTATTTGATGTTTGTTTAACCTCTATGAAAGCATGAGGAATGGATAATTTTGCAATAAGTTTGTAACAACCCAGGTGAAAATGATAATATATGGTAATATGTTAACATCCATGTTTATATGTATGATCATATATTGTTTCATATATCAGCATGTATGCAGATATATGCCATGTACGAAAGCATGTATGTATGTACGTGCACTATCGTGATGGAAAAGAACTTGTTTCTTGGCCATATTGGGTGATTTTTTTTTAGTCCTCGGTAAATCGGTCCAATAAGTTGGAATATTTTTCGCCGTTTATGGTTTTTCCCTTTTGAAAGTAATCGATGTGGATTATCCCGCGTGCATCCCAAAAAAACTGTTGCCATCACCTTATTGGCCGACAAACTTACATTGGCCTTCTTCGAAACCGGTTCACCCGGAGAAACCCATTGTTTAGACTGATGCTTGGTCTCCGGAGTGTTATAATGGATCCATGTTTACGCCACAGTTACAAAACGCCGCAAAAACTCATTCGAATTGCGGTTAACCAATTCCAAAGAATCATTTGAAGTTGGCACAGGATTACGTTTATGTTCAATTGAGAGCAAACACGGCACCCATCTTTCAGAAAGCTTTCTTAAACTCAACTGATTTAAAATCGAAGCCACACTGCCATATGAAATGCCTATGGCATCAACAATCTCACTCACTTTTACTCTTCGATCGGCCAACAACATATCGTGGATTTTTTCGACATTTGCGGGTGTATTAACATCAAGTGGCCGTCTAGAATGTTCAGCGTCATTTGTACTTGTGCGACCACAACGAAAGTCAGTAAACCACTTTTTTAGCATTGAAATCGTTGGTGCAGAGTCCCCATAGTATTTATCAAGCTTTTCCTTGGTTTGATTGACGGTTTTTTTTTAGCAAAAAATAATGTTTAACCACGAGGTTGTATGTTTTGAACAGCTGTTAAACGCAAAGTGAATGAGGGAACTTGCGCAAAATTTGACAGTAGTCTATTAACAGGTGGTACTTGATGGGAGCAGTGTTGCATTTCATATAACTACGAGAGAAGGCCGAAAAGTCACGGACTTATTGATTCGCCCTCGTAAGATAGAATGAAATGGAACGGAACTAGTAGAATTTGCACATTAAGGTTAAAACAACCACAGGGTGTCTTAATTAATAATAGAAAGGAACATTTGTTCAAAATGGAATGGAACGGGGGAGGAGTGTAATCGAAACACTAAACACATAAATATTATCGTAATGTGTTACTTGGTTCAAGTTAAGCAAAATTTTTGTCCGTTTTGCGATATCTCGCTTATTTTTTTTAAATGGACGTTATCTTCGAAACTAAGCGAGATAGTACAAAACAGACAAAATTGATGCTCTACACAAGCATTACTACACCCTGATACTACAAATGGGCTAGGTCCGAAGAGATTCACAAGGATTTTATTTGTTTACAAAATTACAACAAAAATTTATATGTTTTTACTTCCCAACCCCGTTTCCAACCCATTTTTTTTTTTTTGTAAACAACTGATACTGATTATGATTTTTTTTTATTCATTAGTGAGATTTCATTATTATTGTTAATGATTTTTCTAATGAAAAATATTTCATTATCATGAAATGGTAATGAAATTTTTTTTCATTACCATTAGTTGATACTAATGATAATGAAACAGTTATATGTTTTAAAATAATGTTTGTAATATTAGAACAAAAAGGCTTTCTGATCTTGACCGGCATAAAATAAGCAACTGCGTCTGCTACTCACTTAACAGTCTCAATCAGATAATCAGAAATCAATAGTGTCCGACCGAACAGTTCGGCCAAAAAACTATATTTTATAGTTTTTTGATATCTAGAGGCAATGATGACAAATTTTGGTATTGGAAACATGTTTGTTGAGCCGATTTAATTCGATTTTGTGTATAAAATTTAAGAGAAAGGTCGAAGTTCAGCTATAAAGGTTAAAGTTCGGCCGCCGAACTATTTTCGATTTGGCCGAACTTTCTGAGGCCGAACAGTGAATTTATTGCTTAACTACAGACTTTTCTTCAAATTTGACACTCAAAATAGCATCTAATCAGTCCAATAAACATTTTTCCATCCGCCAAATTTGTCCATAATGCTTTAAAATACCGAATACAGACCAAAAGCATTTTATGGCCGAACTGTTCGGTCGGACACTAGAAATCAATCATAAATAGTCTCTTAAAAGCTTACTCGCCAAAAGCTGATGTCTGTGCCAATTTGATTACCCCCCACCACAAAACAGGTCGATTTGAGGAAGGTATGACAAAGAAAGGTAGACAGTATATCGGATCCAATTTTCGAGTTGATTAAAAAATTAAGCTTTTCGCTTAATTAAGACTGCTGCTTTAAAATATTTTGTTGAAATTTTTTTAAATTTTGATATATTAAATTAAGTGTATTTATAGTTATGAAACACTAATTGATTTTGTTACCTTTTTAAATAGTAAAATAAAAAATAAATGAATTGTTTTTTTGTTAAATATTATTAATTTTTCATTGGTTTTACATTTACGACATTTAAACTCTTCTACTTTGTTTTAAACTTACGAAATTAAGTGAAGTAAATGTGTCATTATAGATTTGCAACGCAGTGTATTGAATGAATGACCCTACTCAGCAAAAAGTAGTGCTTACCAAGAAGTAGTTTTAAAAGTATTATTTTACTACCCAGCGATTCAAAAGAAAATCTGGAAGGCATGATTTTTGTTCGCAATGTCCCACTTGGTATGTCTATTTTAATCAGGTGAAACGCAATTCTTTAATGTGATCTTAAGAAGCAATAAATTCATGTCTTCGTAGGCAATGAGAAGCGCTTCTTGTGTGTATTGACAACATTCATTGTATGTATTCTTTACTGCTTCGTTGTATGCATTATTCACTGCTTGAAAGAAGGCATTTAGGAAAGCTCAACAAAATGCCTTCAATAATTGCGGTTAAGCGCGCTTTTGAAAGCAGACAAATGTAGTTACTGCTTACGAAAACGAGGTTATTTTTTGCTGGGTAGTTGCTTCTGAATGTTGCCTTTTCAGTTTGTCTTATTCTGTTATGTACAAATACAGGTTTCTGTATGTAATTTTGATAAAAAATTCTGTCAAATTTTTATTAAAGGGTATTTTGAGTTCGTTAAAACCTATTTTTTCTTCTTTTTTTGCACTACACTTTATACACTCATAAAGAAATTGGATACAAATTTCTGTTAAGTAATTTTTTTTGTTGCTTACATTTAATTATTTAGCTAAAGTTATTCGTTATTTAAATTCCATCCATATTTGAACTAATTTTTCAATCTAATATTTAGTAGTTCGTGATTCTCAAATTAGCCATTTAATTTAAACAACAATAGTTTAAAAAAAATATATATTTTTTGTGTCTCCGCTATCAGTCTCACTTATATATGGCGTTAGTTTCTCAAATTTTTTATTTCATAACTGTAAAATAGCATATATCTCGGCAACTAAGCGAGATAAAGCAAAATGTGCCAAAACCGTTATTCCTTACCTTTCAAGTAATCTGCATTATCCACTTATATTCGCGGTTATAAATATAGGCCCGTATCTGGTCAAATCCGGAGAAATCATTTAGCAGAACTTTTCTATTGATTTTCCTTATAAATTCTGTTGATTTAGCTAATTCTAAGCTAATTAACCTTGTATTGTCAATATATTTAACAGTCTAGTTAGTTCAAATTTTTAACAAACTTTTTTTTAGCTAGAATTTAGGTCACCCAAATTTAGCAGAATATTTCTTTCAACATCATTGATACGTCTTCTGGGGCAAATTCTTGTACTTTTTTCTGTTGTCGTAGCTCAATTTTCAACTATTTGTACCGTCTTTGTTTTTATGAGTGTAACAATAAAATATGTTGTGAATAAACAATAAAAATAATGTATGTATGTATGACATTTAAGTATGAGAAAAATTTTTTTGTTAAAACCATAGTTTAGACATAAAGAAAAAGCAAAGAAAAAAATTATTTGAAGTTTTTTCTTTACCTTTTTGTGTAAAGTACTATTGAACTTGGCCTGTAAAAACTTCACCATAGGAAATGAGGTAAATATTACAACAATTAAGTAAGAACGTATGGGAAAATTGTCCATTGTAATAGCATGGTTAACAGCTGTGATTATTCAAATATGTGTCATAATTTTTAATAATTATGAAAATGGTTTAAGTTAACATTTAAAGGGAGGTGATCAATAACTTTAAAAACTTTCGCCCAAAATTATACAACATTTTTTTACTTTTACCCTAAAAGTCGACTTTACTTTTTAAAAGTTTTAACTTTGGATTTTTTAAACTAACATGTAATGTTGTTACGGGATTTTAGCGGAACTTTTTTCGGATTGTATAAAACAGTTTCCTTTTATTTCCCTGTTCTTTTTATTCTCTTGAATTTATCACGCAGACTGTACCAACTGTACAAACTCGGAACACACTGTACCAATTCAAAACACACACTTCGTACACTCACCATTTATTGCTAGTTCGGGATCTTTCATACTTCAGTATAGAATATGGGTTGAACCGAAATAACTCGAAATGTTAAACTCAAGTCCTGAGCTATAACCCGGCTAAAAAAACAATAAATTTAATTATAATAATTAATAGTTTTCAACCTACCGAAATACTCCCCATTTGCCATTTTGAATATTTAGCTCTACATATGGTTTTTATTCCGGTACCAATTCGTGTCCGATATCGTAACAATTTAATACCTAACTGATGGACTGACTTTTGAAACTCTGACCCGGATATAAAACCAAACGTTTGACGTCTTAGTTTCAAGACCCAAAAAAAAAGAAGAAAAATTCGTTATCGTTTCATTGCATTTATCTTGAAGACTGTTAAGCCGACGTTTACGAAACACAATAAGCCCCTATCCATTTAGATATCGGGTCTTGAACTGTTTGGAAAAATCACGTATTTCATTGCGCATTTGGTTTTTTTTTCATACTTTTGTATAAAATTTCGCTAAATTGAACTTGAGCTCAAACTAATGAACCGACTTTAAAACCCTTGACCTGGATAACAACCCAAAAATATTGTCAACTTAAGGTAAAAGACCTTAAATAATAAAATAAAATAATAATTGCCATTTTGGAATTATATCGCAAACTGTCTGGTCTATATAAAAAAATATCTGACGTAACAAATACAATATAGTCCGGGTCCTAGATTCGTTCAGGTAATATCGTTAATTATTTTTTCTCGCTTCGGGACTACATTTTGGGTTAGCCCTATCAATTTGGAAAGCCGAACTTGAGACTTATTATTTGGACGGGATTTTATAAAAATTAATAAAACATACTTTGTTTAACAAGAGTCTTGGATTGAAATTCAATATAAATACACTCATAATAAGCCATACTTAAAAATACGAAAATAATGTGCAAACAACAAAAACCTTAGTAAAATGTACATATTTTCGTTTGTTTTAAGAAAGTTTTTTTTTATTTTGGCATTTTTTAGTATTTTGGGTATCAGTGCAAAAATAATAGAAACGATTAAATTGAAAACGGAACTTTTTGACAACAGTTTTCCCTTAAAACTGGAGATGACCTGAATTGTTGGTTACTATTTGGTATTCGGCATATTTGGAATATTTTAACTATTCGGCCGAACAGCAAACAGGAGCACTATTCAGTAGTAAAAATTAAGAAAATCTTTTTGTTTTTTTTTTTTGCAATTTTTTTTTCTTTTCAATGTCAAACGCTGCTGTTTGTATTGATTGGAGATGACTTTTCAGCCTAAAAAAATATTATGGCCCAATTTGATTTCATCTATATCTAAAGTACGGTGTGTTTGTTATGGCATTTATATGAAAATCAATAAAAGAACTATTCGGCAAAGATTCGGATATTCGGTTTAAACCGAAAACACTAATTAAGACATCTCTACTTAAAACAACTGACATTGCCCAAACGCCGAAAATTTTGTCACAATTCAATAGAGATTGCTGAAAATTCTTGAAATTCTTCAACTTTGGAGACAAAATTGTCCACATAAGTATTTTCTTATTCCTGCCCCTCCTTAAAATAACCTTTAATTTGTTTTAACCTTATTAGCCTAAAAATATACTTTAAAATTTCAACTTTATTTTATGGCAAATACAATATAATGAAAAATCTGTCTCATCATCATTATCAGTATCCTTAAATTTGTAATACCTTAATAAATTTTAATATTGTTTGCATTTAATTTGTGTGTTCGCTATTAAAAAAAACATTTTTATCGCATATTTGTAGGATTTCTTAGAAAATTTGTTATTAACATTGCTTTATATTTATAGGCTCGTTTTAAAATTTGTTTTTAAAATTAATTTGTTATAAAATTTTATATTCATCGTTTTGGCAACACATAAAAAACAAATTGTACCCAAAAATATGTGCGTGTAATGTAAAAATGTTTATGTTAACAAATTTTGTTTTAAATTGTTTATATAGTGTTTAATTTTATGACAAAAATTTTAATTTTTGTAAACATTTTTTCCTTTTTTTTTATTTGCAGGTAAGATGGAATTTTTCGATTGACAAGTTTTTAGAAAATTTTAAAAATAAATGTGACAAGTAAGTAAAACCTTTAAGTTAAGCTTAACAAAATGTTTGAAAATGAGAAACGTAATGTGTGATTTTATTCTAAAAGAAACAGTTCAATTTTGGAAAAAAAAATCATCGATAATTTAACAGAAATTAAAACAGATTTTAAGGTCAAAAAACACTGACAGTTCAATTACAATAATACACAAAAAAATTATTTTGAAAACAATTTCAATTAAACTTTTGTTTGATTACAAACTCACTTTCAATTAAAAGTTTTATTATATTTATTAAAGGTTTTATTAAAAATAAGTTTGACGCACACAAAAATTCCAGTTTTTATAACCTATAATGACAACAAACCAAAAATTGGAGAAATTTAAAAAAAAATTCACTAGAATTGAAAAAAAAAATCGATTAATTAAAACATTCGCCAAAATTTAAAAAACGTCGAAATTAAATAAAAAACTAACATTCAAAAGAAATTTCTAAAATTAAAAAAACTGCTGAATTTTAAAAAACTACAAAATTGACACAAAAAAAAAATCTCCAGATTAAAAAAAAAATAATCAAAAATTTAAAAAAAATTGCAAAATTAAAAAAAAAAAAAATATAAAAATTTAAATTTTTGCGAGATATTTTCTTTAGGCAATTTTTTAATTTTTAGTGCTTTTTATAAATATTTCGATTTTTTTTGAATTTCTATGATTATTTTTAAATTTTTTGGATTTTTTTTTAAATTTTGACGATTTAAAAAAAAAAAAAATACAATTTTTAGCGATTTATTTTTCCAACAACTAAAAATGTACAAAACACAAATAACACGTGTCATCTCCCCGAAGAGAATTCCCTCTATCGATCCCTGATGCACTGGTAACTTGTCTGCTGATGCACGGCTAAGGCTCGCGGGCTTGGGCAGGTGTTTGTTGCAGGTCTAACTAACAAATACAATAAAAATTCTTAAAAATAGTAAATTTTGTTGGGTATACGATAAATTATTTGAAACCCCATAACAATTAACTTAATACTATAATTTTCAAGGCTCATACACAGTTTTAACATGATGATTTAAGAAAATGTTAAATATTTCGTTGTTTTGTAAAAAAAAGGAGGGCGGGCCTTTTGGAACAGAAGAAGACACTTTATTGTCATACTCATTTAGTTAAGAAACAATTGTATGATATTTGCCAAAGGTTGTTCTGTTGAACAACAATATTTGTTATATGACACATATACAATACAGCAGGCAATTATGGCAGCAGAGCTCGACGCAGCAGTGGTGCAAAAAAGTACAAAAATATTTATTTGCAGAAAAAAAAAACAGTTTTACAAAACGATATTATTAAGTATTACACGTTTGAGTAATTGACTTGAAATATATGGGCTTGGCAGTAATACAAACAAATAAACAGACAAATAGACAGACCGTCATATAGTCAATCATTTGTGTTGAAAACAAAAAAAAAAAAACAATTATATATGGAACACAATGTCATTACAACTAACAACTACAAATACACCATAGAATATGGTCAAGTAGTCTTGTCTTTGAAATATGCAACAAACAATTGCAACTACTTTGTACCTAAATAACTACTGACATAATTACTGTCAATCAAACTTCCCTGCAAAATGTTGTAGCAGCATTTGATTGCACTTAATAAGATCATTTCATTTAATTGAAGCTGACATTCATTTTTGAGCAACATTACACAAATAACAACTTGTTTAGAAGAGACTTAGTCTCTGAGCTAAAATAACAACGACAAATATTTTGGAATCATTCCAGTTTTGTTGTTGTAAAATTTTAATAATGACATACATTTTCAGGGTACTACTAAACTAAATTTATATGCAAATTTTGTATTTATGCAGTATTAAATTCAAATAAATACATAAATTAATTATTGCAAGATCAAATACTTCAAATGCTGCAAAACAACTTTAACAAACTGCTTCAAAATGTGATCATTTTCAAAAAATATACCAATTAGAATCCCTTGTATAGGAAAAGTTGTTTAAAATCTGGCAACTTTTCTGTACAAAAAGTTGTTAAAATCTGATAAATTGTCTTTAGTTGTCATATTGTGTATAAGTCTGAAAAGTTATCAGATTATGAACAACTTTTTCCATATAAGAAAAGTTGTTTAAAATCTGGCAACTTTTCTGTACAAAAAGTTGTTAAAATCTGACAAATTGTCTTTAGTTGTCAGATTCTGAATAAGTCTGAAAAGTTGTCAGATTCTGAACAACTTTTTCCATAGAAAAGTTGTCTGATTCTGAACAACTTTTTCGATAGAAAATTGTCTTTAGTTGTCAGATTCTGAATAAGTCTGAAAAGTTGTCAGATTCTGAACAACTTTTTCCATAAAAAGTTGTCAGATTCTGAACAACTTTTTCCATAGAAAGTTGTCAGATTCTGAACAACTTTTTCCATAGAAATGTTGTCAGATTCTAAACAACTTTTTCCATAGAAAAGTTGTCAGATTCCGAACAACTTTTTCCATAGAAAATTTGTCAGATTCTGAACAACTTTTTCCATAGAAAAGTTGTCAGATTCTGAACAACTTTTTCCATAGAAATGTTGTCAGATTCTAAACAACTTTTTCCATAGAAAAGTTGTCAGATTCTGAACAACTTTTTCCATAGAAATGTTGTCAGATTCTAAACAACTTTTTCCATAGAAAAGTTGTCAGATTCTGAGCAACTTTTTCCATAGAAAATTTGTCAGATTCTGAACAACTTTTTCCATAGAAAAGTTGTCAGATTCTGAACAACTTTTTCCATAGAAAAGTTGTCAGATTCTGAATAACTTTTTCCATAGAAAAGTTGTCAGATTCTGAACAACTTTTTCCATAGAAAAGTTGTCAGATTCTGAACAACTTTTTCCATAGAAAAGTTGTCAGATTCTGAACAACTTTTTCCATAGAAAGTTGTCAGATTCTGAACAACTTTTTCCATAGAAAAGTTGTCAGATTCTGAACAACTTTTTCCATAGAAAAGTTGTCAGATTCTGAACAACTTTTTCCATAGAAAAGTTGTCAGATTCTGAACAACTTTTTCCATAGAAAAGTTGTCAGATTCTGAGCAACTTTTTGCATAGAAAATTTGTCAGATTCTGAACAACTTTTTGCATAGAAAAGTTGTCAGATTCTGAACAACTTTTTGCACAGAAAAGTTATCAGATTCTAAACAACTTTTTGCATAGAAAAGTTGTCAGATTCTGAACATTTTTCCATAGAAAATTTGTCAGATTCTAAACAACTTTTTCCATAGAAAATTTGTCAGATTCTGAACAACTTTTTCCATGGAAAAGTTGTCAGATTCTGAACAACTTTTTCTATTACAATCTTTAGAAAAGTGGTTCAGAGTCGGACAACTTTTCTATTGAGAAATTTGTTCAGAATCTGAAAACTTTTTTATAGAAGTTTTTGCTTGTGTTAAATTGCGTTCCTTATGAAAATGTGACAACTTTGCCAGTAACTAATTTTCTAAAAATATAAAATTATCGACTTTGACATTTAATTTCTCAGTGCAACAACTATAACCTCAAACATATAATGCCACCTATGAATCGAACACGATTTTATGGAGTTTATTAAAAAAACTATTGAATTATTTATATACAACATTTAAAAGAAAACAATATGTTTATATTAAGCGAACAACATTTTTATGAAAAAAATGTTTTTGATTAAATTCATAATTTTATATTCGCACTATTTTCACTATCAACAACAATATATTCTAAAGCATATGATTGCATTATTAAACATAAATGCATTTATAAACTAACTCCTCATACATATACAATGTACTATTTGTGTGTGTGTGTGTGTTTATATGATGTGAATAATGAAATCTGTATTTATACTGATAAAAAAAATATAAAACAAACTGACATTACAGCCCGTAGCTGCAAAACAGCAGCATCCATCCAAACCAGCAACAGCACAGAGTATAGTCTAATAAAAAATGTAATAACCAGGGCAGAGACTTTCAAGCAGTAAAAAATCGAAAAAATGTAAAATATGCAATAAAAAAATTCTGAAATATGCAAAAATATACAACACGACATTTTGTTGCAAATTCTTTGATTCGAAACATTATTTGGTCAAAATCGACTACAAACATGCATTGGCATGAAAGTCGCTGCCCTGGTAATATCTTACCAGCACGAAATTTTTCTAAAATAGGTCATTGACAGGAACTTCTCAATCTGGCTTGTGTTATTATAACAATTAAAATACATTTTTAAACAAATTTAATTATGTACTATTTTTGCTATGCTTTAAACAAAATTTAAAAATGTAATTACTTGGTCGCTTCCTTGTAAGCCTGAAAGTAGTTTCTACTTATTTTATAGATCGAAGTAAGCGAAAATGGAAGTACTTATTTTTTAAAGATAACTGTCATTTTTAAGGTAATGCAATTTTTTTTGCGGGGAGTTAAGTTAAATTAAATTTCATTCCATATTGCATTGGCTAAAGTCTCTAGTCTCTGGTTGCATCTGTATGTATAAATTATATTTGTGAATGGAAATGTTTGCTTTATCTGTGTATGCGTGCGTGTATGTGCGTTTGTATTTGTATAAGAGCAATAAAATGTTATTTATTTCATCATTCATTGAACTAATATTGAATTAAGTTTGTAAGTAAATTACGTGTTTATTGAAACAGCACAAAAAAAAGATCGTCCAACCAACCAATCCACCCGACCGACCGACAGATCCAAGTAGTTGTATATTGCTTATATATACACTCATAGAAATACACCCGTAAACATAGCAGAAAAAACTACTAAAATTTAGATAAGCTGTAATATCTACCTCAAATTTAGTAGAATCCAAATAAAAGCATATTTTGCTAAAATCAACAGAAATATTTGGTTAAAAACATTGTAGATGGCTGATTTCATAAGGACAGACTTTTATTCGCATTAAAAAAAAAAACAAAAAAATAAATTTAAAAATTTCAAATGTTTTAATGAGTTTTTCTGTTTAGTAAATGTTTTTGTTGATTTTAGCAGATTAATTTGTTACTTTCAATTAACTAAAATTTAGCTCAAATATTACTAAATAGTTGTAAATTCAACAGATTTATTTTAGATATTCTTATCTTACTAATATTTTGCAAACAAAATTTGCTAATTAAACAGTTTTTTCTGCAACGTCGTTTTTAACAAATTTTTAGTAGTCTTTTTTTTATATTTTTACATGTTTTTTCTAAGAGTGTAGTACTCTAGAGTTATTAATATAATATACACACTAGGGCTATAACTTTTTTGTTGCGAAAAAAACTGCAAGGCAAAACCTTATGGACAATATTGTACTGATAGTAAATATATTTTTTTTAAGTCAATTCGCAATAAAAACCTTCCGCACCGAAACCAATTTCTAATTGAATTTCGGGAATTTTCTAGGTTCCCATCATCAGAACACGTTTTGAAAGCGGTAACAATCCCATGCCAAACATCAAACATACATATGAACTAGTTTACTCACTACATGAGAACTAGTATACATATGAGTTTGAAGTTAAAGATTATAACCATTGATCAAAAAATAAATTGAAAACTTGTTTTATGTATAAGATCCACCTCTGGTGGATATTCAATACACGTTTTTTTGTTTCTCTCTCCTTTTTATATTTTGTTTAGTTTGTAAGCAAAACAGGGGAAGTAAACTTGGCGGTACTCTGCCTTTTATACAAGTTTGTTATAATTTTTATTAAAAATAAAAATTATGTTTTTTTCGACCTTTAATTGTGCAATGAAAATTATTCAAGTTCGAGGCCATACTCTATATTTCTTCATTAGGATATTGTCCTAACAAATAATCTATAGAGTTTTTTGTTTTCAAATTTATGATTTGACCCTTTCAGGAATGTGTTGATAGATCTATTTCGGGAATTTTCTAGGTTCCCATCATCAGAACACGTTTTGAAAGCGGTAACAATCCCATGCCAAACATCAAACATACATATGATCTAGTTTACTCACTACATGAGAACTAATATACATATGAGTTTGAAGTTAAACTCTATAGATTATTTGTTAGGACAATATCCTAATGAAGAAATATAGAGTATGGCCTCGAACTTGAATAATTTTCATTTTCATTGCACAATTAAAGGTAAAAAAAACATAATTTTTATTTTTAATAAAAATTATAACAAACTTTGATTTAAAAAACTTTTAATCAAAACTTGAGCCAGAGTACATACTAAAATTTTTTTATATAAATAGAACATTTTTGGTCTTTAAAGTTTAGTAACGTCATGATGCTTGTTCGGAAAAGACCTAACCACGTCCTTGATTACTAAGAAGACAAGAATGGAGCAAAATTGATGATTAATAGGTTTTTTGTTAAAGTTCTGCCTATTATGGAGGCTCTAGCTTTTCTGAAGCTTCGGGTTCTGATGAGATCTTTAGCCAGATTGAAATACTAGTATCAACCTAGCTAATATGTTTGATTTGCTGTATTTTTGTAAATATACGGAGGTTGAAAGCTCGTTAAAAAATAATCGTAAAAAGTTATAGCCCTAATAAACACACTGACACAATAAAAACATGTCTCAAGTGTAAAATAAAGTTATTTATTAATGAGTTTTAAATTTTTTTTATAATAAACTGAATAAAATCAATAATTTAATTTCAAGCTGCAACAACAAAAAAATAAAAAAAAAATTGAAAATAACAAATTATATTGTTTACTATTTTTGTGGAATGGTTTACACAATGTCAACAATAGGTAAATAATTAAATTCCATAAAGAAATTAAAGCACAAATTTTTTTCAAACACAGCTCGAGCTGCAACTAGAAAAACAGTGAAGTAAAAAGTTTTTTTTTTCAGGCTTTGTTAACTTAAATCGTGAGAGTGAACTAAGTTAGCAAATATTTATTTGAAACAATTTACCTTTCTCTGATAAGGCCTTTGTAGAAAAGTTAGTCAAAGTTTTATTGACATGTTTATGAGAAAATATCAGATTTTGTTTTACTGCTGAACATAAGTTTATCGATTTCTGATACTCTGATAGACTATAAGTTTTCCAAATACAGGGAATTCAGAAAAAATGTTCCCTCACTCAGTTGTTGTGATTTTTTGTTTTATTTTTTAAAGCAACCCGTAATCTTCAAATTATTTTATAAAATATAAAGGGTGATTAAAAAATGAAAATAAAAATATAAAAAAAAAGTCAGAATGATAAAATTATAAATTATAAAATCTTTAAAATGTTTCCCATTGAGCAACGGCAATTTATAGTTCAAAACTATTATGAACTACAAGGAAATATTGAAAATGTGATCTGGGAATTCCAAGAAACATTTCATATCTTCGCTCCATGGAAAAAGTCAATTCGGAAAATGGTTAAGAAATTTGAATTGAAGGGAAATCTGTTAGATCAACATAAAGGCAATAGTGGCAGAAAGGTAACAGCAACTACTGAAGAGAATGTTATGAAAATTCGCAAGAACCTGGTCAGTCCATTAAAGCAGCTGCACAACATGAAAACATTAGAAAAACATACCATATTGCACATGAAGCTTAAAACGAAGGCATACAAAATCCTTAGAGAAAACATTACGTCGGAAAGATATTTAGAATTGCCACAACATTACCTTTTTTGGAAGCTAGAAGAGAGATTGAAAACGCTTGGATAATGCAAGATGGTGCTCGGCCAGCCACATACCGCTAACATTGTTCTAGATTATTTGGCTAAAAAATTTGATGAAAAGGTGATATCGAATCTCTATGTCCAACGTCACCAAAAAGGATTTCTTTGGCCACCGTACTCACCGGACCTAAATCCATGTGATTTCTTCTTATGGGGATATATAAAAGATAGGGTGTATGTAACAGTTCCTAAAACACTTGCTGAATTGGAAATAGCTATAACTGAGGAGATAAGAAGAATTCCTACTAGTATGATTGTCAATACAGTTAATTCTTTTCCAAAACATCTTCAACGGGCAATTGATGTAAATGGAGGTCACTTTCAACAATTTTTGTAATATAACTGCTAAATCAATAAACGATACTGATATTTTTTAATCACTTATTATTTTATTAAATATTTTGAATGGTACCCATTCGCGAAGTCCGAAAAAAACGACTCCGAAAGTAATATTGGTTTTTGCGCTAGGAAAAAAAAATGGGATGAAAATTGATAAAACCAGAGCACCACTTTATAGTCCGGACATAGGGCTATCGAATTCATTATTAAAATTGTATAGAATTGCTAAATTAATAAACAATACTGATATTTTTTAATCAGGGAACATTTTTTCTGAATTTCCTGTATATACACAAAATGAAAAATATTCAAAAATCTATTCCATTTTTACTCAAAAAGTGAATAATGACTTGTTTTTAAATACTTATAAAAATAATAAATATTTATAAAAATTAAAAAAATTGCCGTATGAGTAAAAACATGTCAACTCAATCAAAAATATAGCATTTTCGGATCGAAAACCTCTGATTTGAATGAAACTCACCATAACTGTCATACTCGACGACAAGAAACCAACGAAGCACAAATAGTTGCGGTCCCTTTTGGTTTCCGAAATATGACGTCATGAAAATGTCAAAAAAGAAACGTTAAAAATTTACTAAAGTATCCTTACAAATTGAAATATAAAAATTATATTGAAAAGCGGGTTAGTTCCGCCAAAAACGGGTTGGTAGGTACTACCGATCCAGAACTATACATGATTTGATGCGACTAATATTTGCGATTTTGAAAAGTTCGTCCTCATATATGGTCAAAAAAATTAAAACATATTGCCCATATATGGAATATATGAAGCAATATATGAACTAATATATGCAGTATATTGTCATATACGGTGTCATACATATCCATGTATGAACTTTTCCATTGCATGTTTTTACCCATATATGATTGCAAACATGTTCATACATGCCCATACATGAAACCATATATTCTCAAACATGAAACCATATATGACAATATATAATCATTAGGGCGGGTCGTTTTGTAGGGAGGCAAAAAAAATCGCTTAAGTGACAAGGAAAATCGTATTCTAGGGATAAAAATAAGAAACTTTCCCGGAGGAACCATACCTCTAAAACGAATTCTGATGTCCCGACTTTTGACCCGTAGGATCAAATTTTGAAAAATCCCACTTTGACCCATTTAGAGTGTCCAACCCAATCGAATATAATTTATGCATTCATCTGCTAGGGCGTCTTCCGGAGAAGAAATAGAGACCCTAATCTTGGAAAGACTCCTCCTACTTTCTGAAATATCTCAATCCCGAGATTAGTGCATTTTGCTATAAAAACAATAAAATAGAAATCGGTAAAAATCAACATTATTCGTAAGAAAGAGAATGACGCAAAATTCAAATGAAAACCGTTGTATCTTTTTTGTTTCTTTAACGATTTTGATCATTTATGTCTTGTTAGAATATAAACTGTATTTAAAATCGATGTCAAGTCTAGTTATCCAAAAAAAAAAATATTTTTAGTTGCTTAAACATACGTATTTTGATTAAAAAATCCCATATTTCACCCTATAAAGTGTGTTTTAAATTTTCAATAAACTTTGGGCGGACCTTAGCGTTATCCGATCGGTCCGAAATTTTTTATTGGAGGCTTGTAGGTCAGATGGAAACTTTTTCGGCCCCGGCAATCAAGGATCGCAGCTACTTTCAGTTTCTGACTTATATACGGTCTAATGTACACGCTTTTCCTGGTAACGTTACCAAAAACGCTAATTTTTCATTACTGAAAACGGTGAATAACAAGCATGTTTTAAAGAATTTTCCTATTTGTGCAAACGGTAAGAATTTTATTCACAATTTTAATAAAACTCATTGATTTCATAACATTTGTAGCCTTCCTTAACAATTTGTCAAATGAAAAACTCTAGTTTCAAAAGCCAATTTTTGTATCTCATATGAACGCTCTCTCTAAAATTTGGATCAAATCCATTTACTATTTTGCTAAATTTTGTATCTACTACCGGAGCATTACTTTTTTTAGATTTCATTGCACAATTTAACACCGACAATACATTATTTTCACTTTAAATATACAAACAAGACATGTTCAACAATGAAAAAAAAAAATCAATAAAATTAAAAAAAAAAAAAAAAATTAAAAAAAATTTTAAAACGACATACACTTCATTTACTTAACGTTGCAATGCATTGTTAAAACAAAAAAGAGTTTAAACAATTTACCTGCATTTTTCCAAATAACACATTCACATGATAAAAAAGAAGAAAATATTAAATATCTATTAGATGAATAGGGGAGGGGAGGGTCGGTGGAGGAGTATGAAGAGAACTTATATGACAAAATGCTCGTCGTAGTTCAATTCTAGTACTTGACGTAAGGATTACAAAAATTTCAAAAAAAAAACAACAATAAAGTTGGCATTTTAAGTGCTATTTTTAACAACTATTTTTTTGTTCGATTTCTCGTCGTTACCAATTTTTTGATGAATACAATAACCCAGCAAAGTTTTTTTTTTCATACATGTCTATACGTTTCCATACAAGGTGAACATTAACGAATATTGAGGTAATGTTTATATATATATGATCACATATGAACTCTTATGCACATATATGAATACTATATGGTGGTATATGTGCATGTATGACCTCAAATCACTTCATATATGGGCATGAATGAGTTTATACATGTTCATATATGTAGATTTTTAACCAAGTGGTTAACATTTTATAAATTGATGAAATTAAATTGAAATTTTATAAATTTGTAATTCAATTTTTAATTAATACGATTTTGGCCCGATTACTGAATGTCCAGTCAAAATTTAACAAACAATTACGTTGGAAATTTATATAAAAAAACAACAACAAATGTGTCAGTTAAATTCCCAGTTAGTAGATAACGGGGCATTGTGAAAATGAGGCTTAATGTTTAATTGTTCCCAATTTAATTAAATTTTTAATTTCATTTACAAATATTTTAATTGACTGTCGTATCTAAAGGGTCCGCCATCTAACGTTTTTTTTTCAACTAGTGCTTATTTCGTGAATGGTAACTCTTAGCTCATATCTGATTTGACAGATAATTAGTTTTATCCTTCCGCTGAACGAATATGGTTGTGTATACGCTTGAACAACGCTGGGAAATATTGCGACATTACTTTGAAAATCATGGTAATGTTGCAGAATGTGTGCGAAAATTGCGTACGGATTTTGAAAGAATCGTTATCGGGCCATGTTTAACGAATTTTTGTTCACAAAAATTGAAGAGGAGGATATTGGCAACATTTGGTTTCAACAGGACTGCGCTACGTGCCACACAGCCGAAGCTACACTCGATGTTTTGCGCCCTGTTTTTGAAGATCGCATTATCAGCCGCAGAGCTGATGTCGTTTGGCCACCTCGGAGCTGCGATTTGACACCGTTGGACTATTATTTGTGGGGTGCCGTCAAAGATAAGTGTTACGCCAACAAGCCAGAGACAATTGACGCTTTAAAGGACAATATTCGTGAAGCCATTGGTGAAATACAGCTGCACACAACCGATAATGTGCTTAAAAATTGGACCGATCGTGTAGGCTATTGCATGGCCAGCCGAGGCAGCCATTTGAATGAAATTATTTTCCATTATAAACCGGAAGGATTGTACTTTCAAATAAAAAAAGAAATTTGAGAAAATATTCAGTAGTTTTTTTTTTATAGCATTTTCAAAAAAAAAAAAAAACTTACTTGGCGGACCCTTTAGTTCTTTTCTGTGTGGTTCTAAAGTATGAGCTTCCAGTTTAGTGTCACATAAAAAGTAAATTAAATTTTTATCGTATTTCTAATTAAAATTTTGTTGTATGTACTAACAAAATTATTAATACAACCAGATTTTAAATGAATAAGCACTAAACGAATTATATGCATGATATCAATGAATTTTTTGCATGAGATACATGACTTGATTGATACATGACTTGATGACATGATTACATGACCACTCAAACTTTTTATTTAATTAATGCAGTTTTTCGTATATTTTTATGGAAAAACTCATTTTACTTATTTAAAATTTCATACGCCTTATGAAAATCTTTCATTAAAAACAGTTTCATAAAAATTATAAAGCTTTTTCATAAAGTTTGGGAGATTTTTCATTAATTTTGTGAAAAATTTTCATTAGTTTAGTGTGAAATTTCATTCAAACTCGTCCACGAAAATTCTCTCCGTGTGGGCCAACAATACAACTTATTTCGTATGCATCTGATATTTTAATAAAAATTTTTACTGGGTAGTTTAAATTTCTATCATATTCCCATAGTAAATGACGTTTTGTTGGTGGCATGATATAAAACGGTAAAAACAAAACAGACAAAATCAGCAACATTGGAAATATTGTTAAAGCGGCTAAGAACAAATAACTCTATTTTGTTGCTTTTTACATGAACAATTTTCATGATTAAATGTTGCAGTTTCTTTTTTTAAACGTTCAGTTGTTGTTTAATACATGTTGTTGATGATGGTTGGTTGGTGCTTGCAATAGTTGTTGACGATGTTGATGATGATAACGTAAGACTAACAGTGTCTATAACGGAAATCACTAGAAACAATGTTTTAAACAAAATTCCAGTCTATGTTTTTATATTATTTTCTCTTCTTTTACAAACAAAGAACCAGTGCTGCCAATCCGTTTTATTGAAAAAATCGTCATTTTTAAATTGATTTGATTTTCTTACTTCAATTTCACTCTCTAGACCGGTCGCGTATAAAATGACACATCAATGACTCTCGTAGCTTAATCCGCTAAAAAGGTATGGAATATTATGTACGACTAAGGTTTTATAATTTCCCAATATTTTTCATACTTTGAAACACTATATTTCAAGATCCGCTGGGATTAGCTTTCCTACATTTGGGCGAGGTAATAGATATATCGCTCATTTACTGCAAAACTAACAACTCAAAAAACACGATTTTGCAGAAAACTAGTTTAAAGTTTTCTGTTCATATCTGCCTCCCTCGAACGTTTCTCTATTTATGTGGTTACGTTGTTTATAAATAGGTGGGTTAAATGTATTTTTCTCTTAGTTAGAGTTGTGAGAGAATTCGCAAATTATCGAGAGACCTGTGAAGTAGCACAGTTTCTCTATTAAGTATATACTCTGCACCCACTTTAAAGAAAAATAAAATATATTATCCTCTATCTCGAAAAGTATACATGATAATAATATGGAATTTACACAATAATAAAACATGATTGTTGACGTCGTCAACGGCAGGTATTTTGTCTTGCCCGTTCACCATGGTGTGGCAGCTAGCTATAGCATGGTGAACGGGTTACGGCGTGTTGCTGACGGCGTTCCGCTACCGTTGTGGCCTGCTCGGACCTTTAGTGATTACTTAAATTAAGTAACCACTTGGGTTATGGCACTGTAATAAAGGAGAGAAGGAAGAAAGAAAAGAATTCAATTCTTCATTCTTTTCTGAGCAACAAGTGTGAGAAAACATATAAGAAGCAAAAAGTGAATTTTTTTTAGAAACTTAACATAATAAAATAAGAAGAACAATTTGTTGTAAAATAAGTGCTAACTGAATAAAATAATAGAGATAAATCGACAGAATAAAAACTTAAAAGGAAAGTGCTTTTTTTTTGTTGTTTCCCCCGTTTCGGCAAGATTACCACAGGCACACCACGCAGCAGTTGACACCATTTGGTATACCGGCGTTTTGCACAATTGGAACAGTGGTAACACCCGAACCAGCATCCAGAGGTAAACAATGATAAAACGAATAAGTGCGCCCCTGTAGGCTAGTTGGTAGCGTGCTGGCTTATCAGTGCGGGGGTCGTGGGTTCGATTCCCACCAGATGCACTGGTCTGTTGTCGCTACAACGCTCCGAAAACCATAGTAGCTAGTGCTCGGTTAGCGTAATAATATATAATTTGTAATTATATGATTATTAATTAATAAAAACAAAAAAAAAAAATAAAAAAAACTAATAACTCTGCATCATTAACTCAAAAATCGCTTTTTTTTTTTACTTATGACAGTCTTGTAGTAAATGAGCGATGTGATGTGCATCTTCTATACTAAGTTTTGTTGAAATCAGAAGGGCTGAAGGAAATCGAGTAGTTGATTTTATATATTTTCAGTCATTTTATTAATTCGATTTTATATGTTTTCAGTCATTTCATTAATATGATCAAAGCTTAAAATTTTTAAAAATCATAATTTTCCATACAACAAATTTTGTAAAATCGTTCATAGTCATTTTATCACGATTCACTTCAAAAATCGTTAAAATAGAGCTTAGATTGGCAGCTCTGCACATAACAGTTATATGTTAAACAAGTACTCGTAAACTTCCTACCACTACTATTTTGTATCTATTAGTCTGAATGGATGAAATAATATTAAAAAAAAAAGAAATAAGAATAAAAATAAAAAATACATTAAAAAATTGTAATCATACATGTAACGATGATAGTAGTGTCAGTAATAGTGTTCCTTTTTGTTAAAATAAAAATGAATTAAATTGTTTCTTGTTTTTTCTATAAACTTATGGCGTTTTCTTTTCTGGCAAAAATGTAACATTTTGTTTGCCCTTTCTAAAAAATTGCACTTTTTGTGTTCTTTTCTAAAAAATTGACAGCACTTTAAAAAGGAATCATGTTCTTTTAAAAATATGTCGCCCTATTAACATGCAAAAATGTTGCCATTTTCACCTTTTATAAAATGATGGGGTGAAAATGTTGCACTATAAAACAGCTGATTTTATAGTTTTGTTTTGAAAAAAAAAAAATATTTAAAGACGAAAATTAACAAATATTGTTTTATAAATTATAATAATTTTATAAAATATACAATTAAATTGCTAAAAATGGAAAAAGCTGCTGTAGTGATATGCGTAAACAATGTTGTTGGGGTACTAATGGATTCTTCCTCATCATCAGATGAAGAGGAAATGTGTGTTCTCCAGGAGCGAAATATTGTGCTTGCATCAATTCCTGAATCCATTTTAAATAAAAAAAAAATAATTAATTAAAAACAATTTGAATGCCAATTTGCAAATTTGCCGCTTTTTTATTTTTCAACTTGTTTTCTTTTATACACAAATCAGCTGTTCTAAAGCAGGGGCAGCATTTTTTGTATAAATTCATGTTTTATTGTGACTATGAATATGGCAACATATTAAGAGGGTTATGACAACATTATTTAAATGTCACTTATTAAAATGCAACATTTTTTTGTCAGAAAAGAAAACGCCATTAATGAAATGAAAATTGATTTTTTATATCACTAAATACATACATGCATGCATGCTCAATTACATCAGTGACGTTTACACTAACAACAGAAATAGAAAAAAATTTAGTAAAATTTTTTATTAAAACTGCTAAAACTTCGCTAAAAATGACGTTACATGAAAAACTCCTAAAATTAGCAGATATTTTTTTTGTGAAATATTTATCAATAAGAATAGCAAAACAAAAAAAATCTGGTGAATCTACAAAAATTAGTTATTGGCTATACACGTCAATAATGTCGATTTGGACAACACATGGCTTAACTATCACATATGGTTTGGGTCAATAATAACAAATATGGTATTTTGGAGGGTAAACATCTGTCAATATAATTCAGTATTCGATAGACGCCAAAGTGTAAACACACATTTTTTTTCAATCGCTATAATAATGTCGAATTTTGTGCCTAAAAAAGTTGTTTTGCGGCGAAGTCTGATAAACCTTCTGTCATTTGAATAAAACGGCTGCTGAAAGTTATCGATTGTTGGTAGAAGCATAAGGTCAATATGCACCAAGCCAAGGAGAGGCCTGGTCAGCCGAAAAAGTTTGAAGATGAGGACTTGGAAGCATTACTCCACCAAGATTGTTGTTAAGTATATTGAACACTTGAGAATTAAATCTTAAAATTAATTATATTGAAATGTGTGAAAAATTATGAAACTTTATGAAAAAATAAAAAAAATTATGTCTTTGAAATAATTTCATGGCTCTAAAGAAAATTTTCACGAAATTTATGAAGAGATAATTATGAAATCGAATGATTTTTGGTTATGAAACTATGAAATTTTGTGAAAAAATTTATGAAAATTATGTTAATATTAATAAAATTTCTTCGATATAAAAAAAAAATTCTACGTAATTGTTTCGTTAGTATCATGAAAGATAAGTCTTTCAGTGCAGACACAGTTTTTTTATATCAAATTTCAAAAGTTTCCCACTTGTTTTTAAATAAAAAGCTAGCAAACAAAATATTTGATTTTCTTACTTCTGTTTCACTTTTTAGACCGGTCGCGGATAACACAGGATATCACAGAAAATATTCTTGTCAATAAAATGTCAATTGACCTTTTGGTTCATTTCAAACACACTTTTAATTAAAAGTTTGATTTACGATTTTTTTAAATTCTGGCAATTTTGTTTCTCCAATTTTGGCGTATTTTCAACTTGGCCGATTTTTAAGTTTCGGCAATTTTTTGTTTAATTTGTTGAACGATATTTTTTTAATTTTGGTAGTTCTTTAAATTTTTACAGTTTTTTAAAATTTAGTCTTTTTGCAATTTTATATTTTTTTGTTTTGGTAATTTTAACGACTTTTTTTAATATTAGCGCTGATTTTGACAAAGTTTTGTTCATCTTTTTTTTAAAACAATTATTAACAATTATTGTTTTCTATTTATACTAGTGCAGTTCGAATACTATGCAGGTTGCGACCACTGCAAATGTAGTTAAAAACAAATGAAATTTCACTAGAAAAAAGGACGACTTACATTTCAGTAAATTCAACTAACATTTTCATTTGTATTTTACTGTTCAAAAAATGAACCACAATTGTAGTAAAAATGAACCGCATATGTAGTAAAAAATAAACAAGCAATTATTTGTTTTATTTTTTTTTTTAAATAAAACTAACTACTGTAAAAAATTAATGTAAGATCATACTGTAATTTGATGTGGTTTGTTTTTTAAAATGAACTGCAATTGTAGTCAAAAATTAAATTTCTTCTACAAATGACTGTTTTTTTCACTTAAAAATAAAGATTCTATATTACAACTCAAATAACTACAAATATTTACAACAGAAGTTCTCTGAGTGTAACATTTAAATTATAATCTCGAACCTGACAATTCAAAATGAAAAAAAAGCAAAAGATTTTAATTTTTGTAATTGTTGTAATTTTTTTCAAATTTAAGCGTTTTTGGGCGATTTTGTCACCAACTTTTGGCGAAAAAAGCTTCTCCTATTAAATTGTGAGTTTGCCTCATGTTTTTTTGACGGTTAGGGTTCGATGTATTGTTACTGGATACATATATTTAACTCACTTAAAAATTTAAAAACTTCAGCATCTTTACTACAGTCGTGAATAAAAAATATTCTAAAATATTCCAAAATGTGTATCGTTTTCACTCAAAACATAAATAATGCATCGCTTTTATTTAATTACTACTGATCTTATAAAAATTATATTTTTAGAATATCTTCAACGGTCTAGAACATATATTCCGTCAAAGTTTCAACTTTGCTTGCTAATATTTCCACTAGAGGCCGCTTGCGTCAAAACCAAGTTTGTTTGAAAAATGTACGGCAGATTAAGACGTGTCCTTAATGAGTTAAAATTGTTTGTCTGTACATATATGTAGACCAATTTTAGTATCTACTTAAGTTTGTATATGATGTTAATGATTGTATATATCGGCCATTCCACCAAGGCCGACCAAAATGGGTAATTTTTTGAATTTGGGTCTTCCGATTTAAATTAAATTATGCATTCAGAAACTCTATGGAGCAACTTAAAGATTGACGTTTTTAAAATTTCGCAAAAATTCATGGTTTAATGAGCAATTTAGTTTTATTAAAAAATGAGAAATATGCAAAAAGTGTGTGAGTTTGAATATTCGTATTACCATTTAAATTGCATTGGAATTGTGCTCTCTCTTACTTATTTTTTGTGGAATGAAACTTTTTCAGTGTCAAAAGGAAATGCATTTTTAATCTAATTGGTTTTTTTTAATGCACTTTTCACAGATTTTGGCCACTCTCGATTTGAGAAACATGATTTTAATGAAAGGTGTTCATATATTACATGAAAAGTTTCAATGGACGAGTGCCAGTGACAATTTTCATTAAAGCTTTTCAATATTGTAGTGAAAATAATTCTGTCAGTATATATTAAAACAACTACTTCCAATTTCCCGATGACAAAAGTTTGATATCATTATATATAGCTTATGTGCGTGGCAATATATTACGATATATAGCTTATACTTAGTTTATGAAAAGTTTTTAGTATGGCGTAATATATCATTATATCGTATGTTATATATTAGCATATTTTGTATAGCTGATCATAAGAAATATACAGATATTTATATATGACCACATATTCTACCATATACGATCATATGTAAGTGTATATGGTACAGTTAATCAAAAAAATACTTTTATATATAATTATATATGGCAAAACATATCATTATATATAAATATATATAGTAAAATTGAATGAAAAAAATGTTATCACTTTTATATATTTTTTTAGTACCGTTTATAATTAGAATATAAATGAGTTTAAAAATTTACTGCAAAAAACATGAAATTAGAAAAAGTAGATTTAGTTTGAACCGCGATATATGTTTTTAACAGATTTTGTATCCCCGATTCCAAATCTTTTTCCATCATGTCACAATTTTGAGAAACCCATTATGAAGAACAGGGAAAATTGGGTTTTTAACCATTTTTAAAGTTGAGTACCAGCTTAAGCACTTTTATTACGATGGTAAATATAATGAACTTAATTCTCTATAATGAGTTAACATACGTTCCAAATCTGTGTATTAGTATAGGTAAAAATTGGATTTGATAAGCACTCTATCAAAAAAATTATCAAATATTACATTTTTAAAGGTAGCTTAGGCATAATTTGTTTTAAGGTCACGGATAAACTTTGAACTTTCCTTTTATTAATGTCGACGAAAAACTTTAAAATTATTATACCAGCTTCGTTAAAATTGCATTTTAAATATCTCAGCAAAACAGACATTACCAAGAAATTAAGCGTGTAAGTAGCTCACGCAGGTTTTCTCTAGCTACCAGACTTAAATGCGTTCGTTCGCGATGTCCAAAAAATCTGTGTGGTCATTACCCTCTCCCTTACAAAAAAAGTGACAATAATGAGTTACCTGATTGGTTACTCATATTAAAAGAATAAGTATTTACTCACAATGGCACAATATATGGTTACCTATCTTTATTTTAAATCCTGAGAAAGCGTCGTATGAAAAAGGTCAAAAACAACCAAAATTGACAGTTTTTGGCAACTTTAAACGTGATTTTCTCAAAATTGTGATGGTATGGAAAAATTATGATGGCGGATTTATAATCAGGGCATGTAAGAGTATGAAATCACATATCGGCAATCAAATCAAGAAAGCTTGTCGAGGAGTGTTATAATAATTATATTAATCTGCTAGAGAATCTTCCAAAGAAGAGATGGATACCATAATCTTGGATAAGCTCTTCCTACTTCCTGAGATATGTCCATTAGGATGGGCCGAATATCCGCTTTTTGAGAATTTCGACTAGTAATAGCAAAATTATTGTTCTTTGTAAAAAAAAAAAATTTTGGAAACAAAAAAAAATTTCGGGAAATATCTCAGGCTCGCCCAATTCGGTCAAAGTTTAATATTGTCTAAAAATTTTTTTCACCTATTTTAATTGGAAATTTAATTCTCTACAAAAAAAGTTAAATGGCAAAATCTCCTTAAATTGATAGTTACTAAGATAATGGCAATTTTGGTAAAATGAATTATTTTTTATATTATAGCTTTTTGAGGATGAAAAAAAAATATTAATATTATAGTAAATTCGTTCCTCTACAAAAAAGGTCTTTCGTAAAAACGTGAAATTGAGAAAATACCACTTTTATTTTACAAAACAGAATTTTCGCTTTTTTCAATTGAAAAAAGGATATAAATATTTTCGACAAACTGTGAGAGATGGTACAACATCTGGTCCCAACTCTTACAAAGGATGCATTGGAAAGCAACTTTTGGAATGTGAAAATCTATCAAGTATAAAAGTATTGAATGTGATTTACCATCGGCTCCAATCTCTGATCTGAGCAAAGACCAAAAATATTTGTTATTAATATCTACAGCAATTAAATCGGGTAAGTGTTCAGATGATTTGGAACATTATAACCCTGGTCCTATATGCCATGCTAGATGGTTAACAACTGTCAATCGAATTTTGCGATTATACATTTCTATATTTTTGCAAGCTTTTATCTCTATAAGTTTATTGTTAGCTCAATACTACTATTGACACAGTCAGGCACGTAGCTAGGGGGGGGGGGGGGGGGGGGGGGGGGGGGGGGGGGGGGGGGGGGGGGCTTGGGGGCTAAAAAATTAAATATGTCTACACAGAAAAAACTAAAATTGAGTTTTAATTAAAATATTTGTTGATTTAGCAAAAGTTTAACTGAATTCGATCGATAAAATAATTTGTATCTATTTAATTAATATTATTTTCAATTACATATAGTTTTATTCACATCTATTAAGAATTTAATTGAATATTGTTTACTATTGGGAAAAATTACAAAATTTTAAAAAAATCTCCAAAATTGTAAAAAAAATCGTGACCATTTGAAAAAATTGCAAAATTTGAAAAAAAAAAATTGCCAAAATTTAAAAAACATTCCTCAAAATTGCAGAAATTAAAAAACTGCCAAAATAAACTCCAAAATTCGAAAAAATTTAAAAAAAATCACCAAAATTAAAGAAACGCGAATTTTCTACTTTAAACGATTTTTTAATTTTGGCGACTTTTTAAATGTTTGCATTTGTTTCAATGTTGTTATTATACGTTATAAAAACTGAACATTTTTTTTATACCAAATTCATTTTCAATTAAACAGTTAATTGAAAGTAAGTTGGAAATCGAACAAAAGTTTAATTGAAATTTTTTTGACAATGATTTTTTTCTGTGTATTTTGACATAATCTTTTAAAATGGATATACCACTAAGACTCTAAATTAAGTTTACTTGTGCCGTAAAAGCCGTTACTTTACTTATATACTTATATACTTTTATATAAATTTGGTTTGCTACGCACGCATCTGGTAACATAGTTTTCAGTATTTTTTTTACGATATATATTACGATATCTCATATAGTTTTTTAATTTTTTGAAACAAATTTAAGCCTTAAACTTTGAGCGATATGCATAATGTGTTAACGTGGTCCAATGTGACTCAAATTTTCTCAATTTTTTTTAGACTAAATGTAAACAAATTTCTATCGGCGCTCCTTGAAATGCGACATTTTAAAATCAAGCAGCTAAACCAGTCTTTGTGTTATAACGATGTAGTTTTTTTTAGACATTTTAAAGGGTTTTTATTTAAAAATTGATTAAAGACAATTTGAAAAGCGTTTGAAATTGTCCAAAATATAAATCAAAGTGAATTTGAAATACATAATTCAGTTTAAATAAGACCTAGGCGATGTCAGGTATATTTTTAAATTTTCCAATTTTATATTTTTTCTTTATTATTATTTCTTTCAGACTACAATCACGCTTGCTTGGAAAATTTACGTATAGCCCCCAATCTTAAAAAAATTCGGATATATGAAAAATGGGAAAAAATAGTGAATAATTTGTTAAAATAATTCAAACAAGTGGCAGCCGGGGTCCACGACATTGTGTCAAAATGGTTTTCAAAATGTGTGTTTCCTCGAGCATTTTAACGCTGTTTTTAAATAATTTCAAATTTCCTAATTTTTAAACATATTTTCATACAAAGATGGGTTAAATTTCACCACCAATTTTAAAATTAGATACGTTTTTCATATATTTTTTCTGCTTTATCACCTATCCGAATTTCATTAATTTCAAAGGGAACCCATCGGAAAAGCTTCCTTGTAAGTGTCAGGCAAATTATATAGGATATTTGCTTTTAATTTGTTTTTTGGATGGTTATAAATCTTTAATTTCCCGAGTTAAAACTTTTGCATAAAATAATACATTATTTTATATACACTTATAAGGTTTTGTCTGCCAGTGCATTTAACCGGACATAATTATATAAATTCATATATAATATTAATTTCGTATAAAAAAATTTAATATGATGTCATATATAGTTGCGTATAATTGTATATTGCATTTAGAATACGCTAAAACTAATCCAATTAATAATTACGTTATATTTATATACTTAGACATTGCAAAATAATATATATTTTGATATTATATCATATTTTAAAAAAACACAATTTTATTTTAAATAAAATAAAAAATAAATAGATATTTCGAATTTTCATGACGTTTTAAAATCAAAAACTGGAAATTTATAACGCTATATAAAATTGTATTAAATTGTATCGCGTCATTATTCGGATGTTATTTAATTATTATGCCCATTTCTCGGATAAAACTGCAGTAAGACTCATATTAAATTTCGTATGATAATATAAAGCATCATATTAATTTTAATCGGGTTATTAGAAGTTGAAACTTTTTTACTTTTTTTTACATTTATCAAGTTTTAGCTATCCTAGAGTACATAAAAATATAAAGTAATTTTATTTTTCGCAGTTTTCAATAAGTTTTCCGCATAATCCTTTTTTTATTTAATTAAACTAAAAATTAATATTTAGCTAAAAATTTAACGATATTAGACAATAACGATGCATATCCAACTTGAAGTACACAAACGTTTTCAAATTTGACGCGTTTCGCGGATTGTGAATCAAACAGATTAAAACTTCGTTTCGCGATATAGACATCAAAATTCGCAAAATAATGAACACAATAAGTAAAAAATGAAAAAATGCATTTTAAGGAAATGCACTTTATGCGGGAGGTTTTTGTTTCAAAATGACCTGAGAAAGCGATTTCTATTATTAATACATGATTGCCCATCACGTGTAGGTAAAAATTTAGCAAAAAAAAAAAAAAAAAAAAAAAAGCTGTTACTCTAGTGTGCAAAAAAAAATATATAATCAATATATGTAGAGAATTAAATTTCCAATTAAAATAGGTGAAAAAAAAAATTTTTAGACAATATTAAACTTTGACCGAATTGGGCGAGCCTGAGATATTTCCCGAAAATTTATTTTTTGTTTCCAAAAATTTTTTTTTACAAAGAACAATAATTTTGCTATTACTAGTCGAAATTCTCAAAAAGCGGATATTCGGCCCATCCTAATGTCCATCCCACACATTGTTACTTTCACAAAATACGGCAAAAAAGCCCTATTTTGAAATTAAAAAATAACCCCTTAAACCCCATCCACAAATATGATTGATGCATTAATCTGCTAGAGAATCTCCCAAAGAAGAGATTGATACCATAATCTTGGATAAGCTCCTCATCCCAAATGAAACCATGATTTTTGTTAGAATTTCAAGAACATAAAAGCGGTAATCTTTAAGTGGCTCCATAGAGTTTGTTCGTGGAAAATATAATTTAGATCGGATGAGCCAAGGTCAGATTTTGACCGATCTATAGTGGAATGGCAGATATATATATTTTTTATATTTTGCACTCATTCAATTGCTATAATTGAATTCAATTTTCATTTTGTATTAAATAATAAAAAATATATATAAAAAACTAGTGGTACTCAACTTTGGTTTGGTCGTTTTTTTTTGTATCTTCTTCTATTCAAATTGAATTCAATTCAATACCATTCAGTTGAATGTATTTATCATATTCATTTGTGTTGTCATTCTCATAAACGACATCAGTAACAACATTATATAAATGAGCAGAGCAAAAGATTTAAAAGAATGTATTCTTTCATTTAGAACAAAAAGTTGGAAGTTTAAAAAAATGTCAAAATTAAAGGTGTTCATTACACGGCAAAATAAATAAATAATCTAAAATAATGGAAAAAAAACTTCACTTTTTAAAAGAGGAAATAGTAAACAAATTTTATAAAAAAAAACATTTGAAGTGGAGAATATCTAAACAATCCAGCAAAACTTTGTAATGGGTGCGATAAAGTAATGCATTACCTTGTAATGTGTTCTCCTTACCTGTATCATTATTTTCCAACAAGAAGTAATGCGTTGAACACTCATGGATTACCTTTTAATGATACCTCATTACATTTTACATTACTTCAAAACAGCAAATAATGACTTACCGATCATCAATATTATGTAATTGAATTATAAACGTAAAGTAATTATTAATATATATTTTTGAAAATTTATTTATAGACACATTACATTTTCCCACCATGTAGCCATATAAGTAACCAGTTACTGTAACCCCTACAAGGTAATGAGTCCACTCATTACTTTTAGGCTCATCGCCTGTAAAATTCATCAGTGAAGTAAGGTGTAATGTAATGCGTGCAGCCCTATGTCGATACATTACTTTACCTATGATTTGGTAATGTGTGATTTTGCTGGGAAGGTAATTTAAATGCTAAAAATCTTAAGAAAACGCTGTTTTTAGGCTCAAAATTTAAAAAGCAAATATGAGTAAAAATGGCAAAAAAGGAAAATAATATATTTGTCTTCTCTGCTCATTACATGAACCTGAATACTTCTGATTTTTATATAATTTAAATAACCAATACTAATTGTTAACTTCGCAATCAAACCATTAAATTCTGAATTAGTTTGTACGTAACGTTCTGTGACGAATCAGCTGATTTGTTTTTGATGTATGAAAATGAGTGTGTGTGGATAGTTGGTCCATAATGAAGCGTGCCGTGCCGGAAGAACCTGCAAAAAACAGAATTTCTGTACTACGTTAAGTGACAGCTAAAACAGCTGATTGCTCCTCATGAAAAAAACGCTATACAACCAACACAAGAAAATTTAATTTTTTTAAGCAAAATTATACAAATAAGTAAAGGGTCCGCCAAATAACTTTTTTTTTTTTTGAACTCCTGAACCAATTGGACTTTGTATGGCGTCATACCAAGGTCTTTATGCAAAATTCGTCTCAATGATGTCTCCGAAATGTTCAATTGTTGAGAACGCCGGTGAATTGATGTTGATGGCGCTTCACGCACACTTTCTGCCACAGCAGCAGAAAGCCACTGTTTTTGGCTTTTCAGAACTATGAATTAACCGTTCATAGTTCTGTATTTAAGTAAGTTGTAGTTGTTGCAGTTGGAGTAGTTTCAATCATTTTCAAACAAAATCAATTTAATTAAAAAATTTATAAAAAAAAAAAGTTCAGTTAATTGACATTTGCTGTGTATGTTTGACATCTTATCGTTTTGAAACATACAGAAAACCATTATTCACAATAAACACTAACCCACACTCACCTACTATGGGATAGTTTTTTTTTTATGTAGTATTTGTGTATCTGAGGATGTCATGTATCTATTAGGGTTTTACATTTTTAACCGTTACTCGATTAATCGATGATTTTTAATTATACAATTGTTCGAGTAAATTAAAATTGACAATTTCAAGTAACGAATAACTCAAACAATTTTGATCGATTAATCGAGTAAATCAAAATATGTTCTATTTTAGTTTATATTTTATAAAAAAAAAACTTAAACTGTTTCGTACATTCAGATTACTAGATTGTGTTAATTTTTTTTTTTTTTGCAAGATACGAATTGTAATTAATTCATCATTAGTTTTTGGTGTTACAGGTCGAATTGGACCGTTCACTCTTGTCTTTAATTAGGGTCTATATTCAACATAATCACATAACGTCGGCTTGCCTGCAAGTAGTGCTATGTGTTTGTATGTGTATTTTTCAGTAGAGCGAAAAACTGATTTTTACCATTGTTGTAACATATTGTATTTACATCATATGCATTAATGATTCACAAAAATACTGCTTTAAAAGAAATCCAGATTTAATCTCTGTTACAGAGCGGTGCGCTAAATGGTATAATAAAAAAATCAAAATAACACATAGTACTACTTGCAGGCTAGCCGACGCACTGTGGTCAATATTTTGAAATAGCGGCCAAAACTCGTTTTGGTTTTTGTTCTCCGATTTTAAAGACTCATATGAAAGTAGACAGTAGTAAACCTCGGGAGCCAAAAAATTAGAACTCTATTTCAACTATTTCACTGAGAACGGGGTGGTCCAAAATGGGCTTTTTCAGAATTTAGTAAATTTATGATATTTTTAGTTAATTTTTAAAGTTTAAATGATCATAACTTTTTTGTTTTTCAAGATTTTTGGATCTACTGTTTTCACAACAATTTAAATATTTTTTTTTTAAAAAGGTCAAATTTCTCGGAAATTTCCTACTTCATAGAGCACAACTCCTGTGAGTCAAGCTGAGTCAAAACACAAATTTACTATTTTGTAGTCCTAACTCTCCCCTACATTCCTATATATACATGTCCATGCATCGGGACTGCACTTTTTGAGCTACAGCAATTTTTCTGACCCAAGGTAAGAATTCGGTACAAATGCACGTCATATTTTTTGAGAAGTTATTTGTATGTGAAAGTGGCTATTATGCATATATTTTGATGAAATTTTGTACAAGAGTTCTTATTGACCCAAAAAATAATTCTGTTGAAATTAGGAGAAGTTGGCCCATATTTGGACCTAGTCCACATAGAAGGGTGTATCAAAATTTTGACAAAAATGACAATAGAACTCTCAAATTATGTGGTATCTGGCAATTCATTTGGAAAAGGTAAAAAATGATTTTATTGCCATCTAATATTACACAACTTAAATACCTGAAAATTGCAAATAAATTTAAAACCAATGGAAATAACTGGTAAAACCAAGTACCTGTTATATTATGTTTCAAAGAGGTAAAAAGATCATGTTGAAACTTCGAGCAATAGTATATTAATCCATGCATTCATTTTTTTTCTTCATTATTGTTTAAACAATGGCTAAATTCAGTTATAGTGTTCTATCTGATATATATTTTGAACGGAAAGATGAAAACGACATTATTTTACATATAATGAATAATTCATTCTTCAAAATATGCGACAAACAAGAAATTAAAACATATGCCAACCACAGTTCACAAAATTTTGTTCCATGGGGAACAAATAATTCAGCACAATATGCTTCCAATTGGAGATCTCTCAGAAGAAGCGTAAGAAAAAAGGAACAAAGACTACAGATTCTTTCGCGAGCACAATACAAGAAAAATTTCCAGATATTGTACTAATGAAGATCTTATTAATATTTTGTTGTGCACATCAGACCCATATATGTCAAGTATTCGACAAAAATGGAAATCAACCTCATTAGAGTTAAATGAAGAAGCTAAGCAACTACTGCAAAATGAAAATCAAAGCTATTTGGAAGAAATTTTTACTAATATTGTTTAATTAATACTAGTTTAAAGATTATAATTTGTTTCTAATTTTAGTATAAATTTTTATTAATACATTTAAATAAAATATATGTGCACTTTAAATCAATAGTAAAAGTTTACTTAAAATTTTATCGATGTTGTGTTCTGTATATGATATATCCAAATGGTTTTGATATTGTTGGGAATTTCAGTGTTATTTTTCAGTTTAATCCTCACAAGAATTAGCTTTCTTCCAAAAAAAACCAACCTTTGGCCCCTGTGAATATTGAGACTAAATAAATGTCAGTGGCCAAATGTTGGCATTTTCTGACCAAAATTAAGTTTAGGAATAATAAATAAGTATTGGTTGTAAAATACGATTGAAGAAAATAAGAAATTATAAAAAAAATACCTATTTAAAATGTCAAAATATTCAACTTTTACATGGAAACTCAACAAAAAATTAAAACGCATTTTTAACTCCACATTACTTACGTTACTTCACGCAAATTGAAGCTTAAAGTCCCTCCTATTGAACAAAACAAATTGCGTAAAAAAATACCAATCCGGTCAAAAGTTATAGAGTTTTGACCGCTATCCCGCGAAATTGACCACTGTGCGACGATAATTTAAAAATTAATTAAATTTATGTAATTTTTAATTTAGATTTTTCCAAGGCATAGACTGTTATGCCATATTATTTTTGATATTTGTAAGAAATGCTAAAAGATATATCCCGAACGTTGTCCTAAAGTCGAGCTTTATAAAAACGAAGGAAAATATAAATAAAGTACATAAAACACCTCAACTGTATATTGTTTTATTTAGAAGATATTTTTAATTTTAGATGAAAAAAGATCTGATATAGGTATATATAATCAAACATATATGGTCATACATATAATTCATTATAACATCATATCATAGTTGATCGGTAAAATGGCAAACATAACCTTATCTCGTGAGATCCCATGTGATTTCATCTGATATAATTTGATCCGAAAAATGGCTCTATATAATTTGATCCCGTTAAATATAATTTGATTAAATTTGATGTAACTTCATTAAATTATTTGTAAATCCGCACTACTGTTTTGTTTTACATTTCAAATAATAATGAAAGTTTAAGGTTACACCAATGGATTGGAAAATTAGACGAAAATTCTATTTGACTAATATGTGAGGCTATATTAGACTTGTCTAGTTCGCAAACGAACTAGTTCAATTACTCGCCCAATTGAACGATATAACCTAGTTCACGATATGACTACTTCATTTCGTTCGTTTTACTCATGATACAATTTAATCTCTTTTTAACAGTTTTCTCAACAGATATCTTATTTTTGAAAGTATATTTGTAATCTAAATTAGCCGAAATACATAAAAAGTATTAGTTTTGGCCAAACAAGTTTATTTTTTTAATTTTCTTATTTTGAGTAATATAATTTTTTATTAAATTTATTTAATTAAAACTAAAATTTTTTAAACTTTTTATCATTAGATAGATAGTATTTTATTTTGCATTTTTTTTAAAAATTTTACATATCATTACTAAGTATAGGATACATTTAAGTTTGAATACAAAATAAAAATTAACATTAATTAATGACAATGACAATTATGTCGTCTGTCATATATAATAATTAAAAATTATATAAATTCATTTAGTATATTACTTCGATATTTTAAAGCACTAGTAACATAATAAAAAAGTTTATTCCAACCATCACAAAAATTCCCATTTAAAATATTTATCAACTCATTCTCTTCAATGATCGCTTTTCCAAAATGTCTGATTCTAAATTCCTTAAAAATTGGGCATATTGAAATAAAATGTTGCAGGGTTTCATCTTCCCTCATATTACACAGGGTACAGGTTTTGTTATCTGCATTTCTATAATTATTTGCATTTAAAGGCAGTATATCGCACCTTGTTTTGAAAATTACAGATATTTTGTTTTGGTTCCATTTGTGGTTTATATATTCTCCACCAATGTCATGATTTAGCAGTCTATAAAAACGCGTTTCACTGGATAATGCTTTTTCTTTCATTTCACAATAACTTCTATATTTTAGAATTGGCAGCAAGGCCGATCCTCTTCTGATCCATTCTTGTCTTGGCATGTTTACGTAATCAAATGATATATTATAATCTGATCCTAAATCGTTGAGTTCCTTAGCCCAAAATATTTGTTTGTTAAGTATCATGAGCGTAAGTTTATGTGGTAGTCTGTCATCACTGTATTTAAAGATCGTATTAAAAATGTAGTTAAGGTGTAAATTGAGGGTATAAAAATGATTGTCTTCCGAATTTGTTTCCAACGATAATGCATAATTTGGTATAAAATCGGGCAGCCTTAATATTATCTTGATGAATTACCTTTGTAGTTTATCTACTTCCTCAAACTGACTACATCCCCAAACTTGGGCCCCATACGACTGTACAGATCTGCATACAGATTGGAATAGACGCCATTTTGATTCTAGTGAGATTGTGGATTTATTTAAAAAGTTTTGCCAGGTTGTATTAATACTGCTTTTAGCTAGAATGTTACGTTTACTAACATGTTTTGCGAATGAAAGTTGCGGGGTTAGGACTACTCCCAGGTAGCAATATTCATTTACTACTTTGACTTGTTGCCCTTTGTAAACAAAACTTTCTTGTCTTGAGAGCCGACCACCTTGCCTGAATACCATCATCTCTGATTTAGCTAGATTTACTAACATATTCCACATATCGCTTTTTATCATTATTAATTAATAGCGAAGAAAAAAAAAGAATTATTTGTCTTCAATCTAATAAGTAAGATTGACGTTGTAGCTATGAAATTGAGTGTATAAGTCAAAATGAAATCATGTCTAATTTTCCAATTCATTGATCTATATAAAATTTTTTTTATTATTTGGAATGTAAAACAAAATTAAAGAGCGGATTTCCAAAGAATTTTAAGAAGATCAAATTGTATCAAATTATATGTTACTTGATTAAATTAGATAGACCCATTTTTCGGATCAAATTATATCAAATGAGATCCCATGAGATCTCGTGAGATAAGGTTATGTTTGCCATTTTTCCGGCTCGCCTGATATATGATGTGATATGGAATTATATATATGATTATATATATCCCTACATCGGAACTTTTTTCATCTGGTATATATAAAACTGATAGAATCTGTTTGATTTTATTGTATCATATATATACTCATATCTATTTATACATGGAAGTATGTATATAAGATCTCATATTTAGCTAAAGCAAGTATATATGAAGAGATAAAAAATATCATCTTATATATAACATAAGATATAACGATATATGATGATATATATTGATGTATAAAAAATTTTCGTAAAAATAAATTTGAGATGAGATGCAAATATATATTGTTATCAGGCCACATATCTAATTATATATAAATTTAGCAAGACATATCTGACTTTATATAAACTTTTTTTTGTCGGTTTATGATAAAATACATTTCGGAACTCCTTATTTTGTTTTTATGTTGTGTTTTATTATAAAGTTTTAATGAAAAATTAATGAAATGAAACTATTGACATTATTTATGAGTTACTCGAGCAATTATAAAATGTTACTCGATTAATTGAGTAAGTTAAAAACCTCAAAATCGAGTTACTTGTCTATACAAACCCGAGTAATTTGAATGCCCTAGTATATATTAAGGTGTTTTTTTTACAATTTTTCATCTAAATTAACATTATATCATTTGAGATTTTCATAAATGAGTTTTTGTCGTTATTTTATTATCTATTTGTCATAAATTTGCAATTAAAACTGAAATATAGAAAAAGTAAACTTAAATATAAACTTTAGTAGAAATAAAGGTTGTCCCAAGAAGAACGCAATTTTTAAATCTGGCAACATTCGAAGTGTCATTGTTTGACATTTGAACAATTGTTATTGTTTGCTAGTAGAAGGTACAAGGTTAGTAAAAATGGAGCGCTACACGAATGGAGTATGGATGGAATGGAGTAATTGGGTATTGGAGAGACAACATGAAAATGCTGATTTTGCCGATAAAATCATCTTCATTGACGAGGCCCATTTTCATCTTGATGGCTTCGTCAATAGGCAGAATTGTCGCATTTGGGGTGAGGAAAATCCTCGAGTGATTCACGAGAAGCAAATGCATCCTCAACGTGTCACTGTGTGGTGTGGTTTTTGGGCTGGAGGAATCATTGGACCTTTTTTATGAAAATGAGGCAGGTCAAGCGCAAAACAGTCAATGGTGTTCGGTATCGTGAAATGATAACCAGTTTTTTCTTGCCTAGAATTGAAGAAATGAATGTGGAGGGTATGTGGTTCCAACAAGACGGCGCCACATGTCATACAGCCAGAGAAACAATTCAATTGCTGCATCAGTCATTTCCCGGTCGTGTTATTTCGCGTTTTGGAGATCAGAATTGGCCGCCTAGATCGTGCGATTTAACACCATTAGATTTTTTTCTTTAGGGTTTTTTGAAGTCGATGGTTTACGCGAATAAGCCGACTACGACTCAAGCCTTAAAAGAGGAAATTGGACGCTGCATTAATGAAATACCGCAGCATTCATGCAAAACGGTCATTGAAAATTTCATTAAAAGATCGCATGCATGCCAGCAAAGCCGCGGCGGCCATCTGCACTATATATTGTTCCATACATAACCTCATTCTGTCTACTTTACGATATAATAAAGTTTCACGATTTTTTTTTAAATATCTGTGTTTTATTTAAAATTTAAAAATTGCGCTCTTCTTGGGATACCCTTTATAAGAATAACATTATATATATTTCAATTTAAAGTTTTTGTACTAATTTTTAGTACAAAATTGTTTTTTAATTAAAATTTTTCTTTTTGTCTACTTTAAAATTACAAAAATGTTAACAAAATTTTGCTACGGATTTTATCAAAATTACAAAAATGGTGACAAAATTTTGCTACTGATTTGAGCAAATATTTTACTAATTTTTCTTTTATCAAGTTGAAAATTTTTTAGTCTGAAACATCGAGGGTTGCGACAAGTTTCGATAACATGCAATTTTATTAATAATTCAAATATTTAAAAAAAATTAGTTAATTCCCAATAAACCAAAAAACGATAAAATAGCGAAATCGCTATCACCTTAAAACTCTTAAAACGATATCATATTTCATTAAATCATGATATCATTTTCGATACGGTTGTTTCGAAAAATGTTTGATAAAAATTTATTTTTTTAAATAAAAAAATTTTCATAAAATAACAAAACATGAAGAAAATAAACTTGACCGTTTATTAAGTTTTTTTTGCAAACATTGGACAACATAATTAATTTCTTTGGTAAGTTATGGGTTAGCTTATGAATATAAAATAAAAGTTAATAAACTTTAAGTTCTTGTAGGCTTTCGAAGGTTTCTGTTAAGGAGATTGTATTTAGGATTTGCATCGAAATATATTTGAAATTTAAAACAGTTCGGTAAATCTACTCAGAAAAATTTTGTACAACTTTGGTAAATATCATGTAATGCGAAAATATGGAAAACGGAAAATTTTAATACATAGTTTTTTATATTAAAAAAGTGATTCTTTTCGTAGTGAATTGGAGTTCTAGCAACATATACTGAAACTTAAAAAGTTTTTGCTATTTTTTTAGTCCTGTCTGTAGTAGCCGACTTATATTTCGAAATTTATATAGATTATAATATCGTTAGCGAAATCATTCTCGATATCGTTATTGCCTGGAATAGCGATAGTTTTTCGATACTAGACTGGGTTTTGGCGAATTTTTAACGTTATTCCAGGGAATTTCGATAGCGAAAACGCTATCATATTTTCTCTGACAAGCTATATCGTTAGGAAAGGAACATTTAAGAACAAAAAATCTATTGTTTTCGTATCACAAGTGATTATCATATATGATAACTAATATCACGAAGGTGATATCCTTTCGATCAGTTTAAATGAGACTGTAAGAGCTGCTAAGGCGAACACCGTAGAGGTCGACATGTGTCCACCACTTCACACCTGCGACAAAGAAACAGTCAAAACAGTGGACTGGAGTGGGAAAATAATGTTCAAAGAAGGCAAAGACAGTTCCATCTGCACGCAAGGTCATGGCGTCTGTTTTTTGCGATGCGCCATTGATGATTTTTATTGATTATCTTCAAAAAGGAAAAACAAAAAACTTCGAGTATTATGCTAACTTATTGCTGCGTTTGCGTGGTGAAATTAAGTCAAAATGACCGCATTTGGCGAAATAGAAAGTGTCGTTTCATCAGGGCAGTTCTCCAGTTCACACATACTATTGCGATGGCCAAAATCAATCAAGTAAAATTCGAATTGCTTTATCACGCACACACCTTTTTCGACAGATTTAGCTCCCTCGGATTATTTTCTATTTCCAAACTTTGAAAAAAATAGGTCGGTGGTAAAAGCTATGCCAAGTCTGCGGTTGATGGCTATTTTAAGGAGCTAGACAGTATCAAAGCTATTGATGTTGAGAAATAAAGAAAATTTGTCCCAAATTTGTTGTGTTTTCTTTGTTAGGTCGGTTAATTTTGGTACCGCCCTCGTATCTTCAAATTTTAGTATTTAGAAAAACGTCCAACAAATCTATGCCATTAAAAATCTAATGAGTTTTTAAAACTCTCTTTCGAACAATACCACCATTACATATTTTGATCTTTTTCGGCAACATGTTAAATTTTAAAGGAAAACGAGCTTTTTTAAGCTTCAAATTTTTATAAATTTTAGTATGCGATGGTTTAGTATCATTTGGTTTATTGTGTTTAAAGATTTCTTTGGACTCAACTGGTAAACTTTTGCGCGACTCCTTGTAATACTAAAAAATTTCAGTGGCTCAAATATTAAACCTTTTGTCAAATTTTTTTATTTTGTTCAACGAGTATAGAAATTTTAATCACAGTTTTATTATATTTTTGTTGATTTTTGCTAAAAGTCTCGTACAGTAAAACTCGTTTAAGACGAACTCGGTTCTAATGAAACCTCGATTACAAACTAAGATAAAGGCCTGACGTTTTGGTAACAATTTTAATGTGAAATCTTTAAATACAAACTTGCTTAACATGAACTCTGGGTTAAGATGAACTTTTTTTGACAGTCCCAAAACCAATTTTTCATAAAATTTTTAATTTTGAATACAAAATTTAAATAAATTTCCAAAAAAGAATTTTAAAATATTTAAAAAATGTTATGAAAATGAAAATTATTCAAGTTCGAGGCCATACTCTATATTTCTTCATTAGGATATTGTCCTAACAAATAATCTATAGAGTTTTTTGTTTTCAAATTTATTATTTAACCCTTTCAGGAATGTGTTGATAGATCTATTTCGGGAATTTTCTAGGTTCCCATCATCAGAACACGTTTTGAAAGAAGTGACAATCCCATGCCAAACACCAAACATTCATATGAACTAGTTTATTCACTACATGAGAACTAATATACATATGAGTTTGAAGTTAAAGATTATAACCATTGATCAAAAAAATGTTCTACTACACCACATATTTCCAATCATAATATGATACTAGGTTTTTGTTTATGCGGTGTTGATGACATCGACTAAACCGCTTATATCGAGGTTCAACTATAGTAGAATGTCATTGAAGTTTTTTAATGAAATACCAAACCTTTTGGAAACGAATTGATTATTTTTGCATACAAATTTCAGAAACCACATCAAATCAAAAGATGAGAAAAATTGCCTTAACCACACGCTGAGAAAAAAATGAAGTTTTCAAGAATCATGTATGATCTTTATGATTATAAATATAAACTTAATTGATCATATTGTGATCAATGCGGCTGATAATACGATAACAATAATAATGTGGATCATAATATGGATCATTAGCACTATAATATTATCATCACATGTTTCCAATCATAATATGATGCTCGGATTTTGTTTACGCTGTAGTGATGGCATCAATTAAACCGCGTAAATCGAGGTTCAAGTATAGCAGAATGTCACATAAATTATTTTATAATTTACCAAACCTTTTTGAAACGAATTGATTATTTTCGCATACAAATTTCAAACGTGTTAAGTTGTTTCAAATTGAATTCGGTGTTCTAAAACACACTTTTTCAAAATCGTTCATTATGCATAACAAATTTAATTACATTTTAAACTTTAGCTTATATTTTTTTTTTTAATGTTGCTAATGAATTTTTCTATGATATATTTTTTTCGTATTAAATTTTAACCACCTCACACCTAATAACAATTAATTTTTAAGCAATGAAATTAAAAACACCTTAAAATTGTATGCTGCATCATCATCAGTGCAATTCCGAATCTAGTCTTGTCAATGGATCGAATAAAAAAAACACACTTATACAAACCAATAATAACCCTGCAGGAAATGTCAATAGTGAAAAAGTATTGATTCACTATTGACTGTGTCACCAGTACTACTAACCAAATATTCCCCAGGCAATGTAATTGGCTATAGACATTTAACATGTACGTGTCATTGACATTAGAACTATTGACTAGGTAGTGAATAGGTAGTTCTTATGGGACCATATGCAGACATTGGACCAAAGATTCACTAGTGACTCGTTAGTTCTTATGGGACCACATGTAGACATAAGAACCATAGATTCACTAGTGACTAATTAGTTCTAATACGACCATATGTAGACATTGGAACCAAAAATGTACTAGTGAGTTAATAAAGTAAAAAGTGTTGACGCTTAGTTGACAATGTCAACAAAATAGTAGACAAAAGTGAAGACTTTTCGACACTTGACCCCAAGCTTCCTGCAGGGAACAAACAAGCTGCATTATAACCCAGCAATCATTTTGTTTAAACATACCATCAAGTTTTAGATAAATTTAGAGGTTAATGGAATATATGAACATTTTACTGTAAATTAAAAATAATTAATACAAAAAGTTTAGTTTTCGATTTTTTCATATAAATTATGACGCGACACAGAAAAAACGATAATAGAGTTGATGTTGAGGTTGAGATGAAGAATAAATGTTTGTCTGCATTTTTATGAACTTAAATTTTATTATTATTTGTGTGTTATAATTGACAGCTTGTCTCTATATGATAAATTTTTTCAACAACCTGCCGCCTGTAAGAATCGAACCTGCGTCTTTTATTACATTACAAACGTAACACTACCAAGTCGCAACCGCATAATGATCACAGCCAAGTACGGCCATGAATGCAAGGAAGCTAACTTGTTTGTTAATTAAATTAAAATTTAATTAAATTTGGTTCTATTAAGAAAATTGTTCCATCCCAGGTTAAAATTATCATATACAAGGTGGCGCAAAAATAACCTTCCGATGTTTTTTGGCTGTAATTTAAAAAAAAAAAATGAAAAACTTTGATTCTTCTTGTGGATTATTTTTATTTGGTACTTTAATTTTTTTTACATCAAGTCGAGAATATGATGTCATGTAAATGGCCGCCGCCACAGTTGATTGTCATTTCCATCACTTTGGCAAAAACTTCCGGCGATAGGTCCTCACATTCTTGCAGCTCTTTAAGAGCTGCAAGAGTCTGAGTCTTGTTGACATAAACCCGCGACTTCAAAAAGCCCCACAAAAAGAAGTCTGGAGCGGTCAAATCAGGCGATCTTGCTGGCCAGTGCAAATCGCCAAAACGGGAGATTAGGCGCCCGGGAAATGCATCCTTCAGCATATCTGTTGTGGCACGTGCAGTGTGTGCCGTTGCACCGTCCTGTTGGAACCACATGTTTTCCAATCCCAATTCCTCAAGTTGCGGCAAAAAGAACTCGTTGATCATTGCTCTGTAGCGCTCACCATTCACAGTAACCGTTTGGCCCGCGACGTCTTCGAAGAAAAAAGGTCCGATGACTCCTCCAGCGAAAACAGCACACCATACAGTGACTTTGAGCGGGTGTAATGGCTCTTCGTGGGTTACACGCGGATTTTCAGTGCCCCAGAAGCGTAAATTTTGCTTATTTACGTACCCGCTAAGATGGAAATGGGCCTCATCACTCATGATTATTTTTGATGAAAAATCATCTTCCTCTTGGTGGTGATTAAGGATGGCTTGAGCGTATGTTACACGCGATTGGCGGTCAGCAGCTAACAGCTGATGCACCGTCTGGACTTTGTACGGAAACATCTTCAAATCTTGTACCAAAATTCGCTGTAAAGACCGTCGACTGATACCCATTTGCATGGCACGTCGTCTGGTCGATGTCGACGGCGCTTCCATGACATCCTCGGCTAATGCAGCAATATTCTCTGCAGAACGGCTACTCCGGGGTCGGCCACGCCTGGCAGCATCTCGTGTTGTGCCAGTCTCTTCGAGGCGAGCGGCTAAACGTCGCAGTGTTTCACCAGTAGGCGTTGGACGGCCAGGAAATCTGCGACGAAATTCACGTTGTGCCAAAGTCACCGACCGATTATTGGTCAAATAAATAGTCACCAATATTCCGCGTTCTGGAGCAGTGTAGCGTAACATTGTTTATTAACGTGTATTTCGCATGTGGTTACTACACAAATGTCAAAACAGAACTGACATTAGGGGCCAATCCCAAAATTTATAGCATTTTCTGATAGGAGGATTACTTTTGCGCCACCTTGTATTATCCTGTGTGTTTAATAGTGAATTTTTATTGTTGATCTATACAAATTGTATGTGAGTTGTTGGTTAGTTCGGTTAAAGATCATGAATATTTTTCATATTAACAGAAAAATTATAATTTTATTTGTGATAATTTACTTTAATTAACAGAAAAAACAATTAGAAAAAAGTTATTTGACACCTGCATGAATGGAGTTAACTTTCTAGCCCGCAACGGCCTTCATCAACATTCTTCGTGCCTTAAAGTGTTAAATTGTAAACATCATCTATTTAACTCAACTAGTTAGGTTAAAAATAGGCCGTAACTTAGTTTGAATATGACGAAATTTACTGCGAACTTATTTTCTATAAAGCTATGTTTAGTTGTTAATTATTACCACAGTTGCCAGTTCAACTAATTAAGTTGAAATTTGACTGGCAGTTATTTTCAAATGTCATCATATTCTATCCTTTACATTGTAAGTGAAGAAATATCAAACATTGAAGATTTTATTCGTTTTTCAACATATGTCGAGCATATATAGTAGTTTCACATATGTTCGGATCCGAAAATTGAAAGTAAATGGCCGTATATGGCTCTTACATGACCATTTATTTCAGGTCATACATATTTTTTATTTTTTTAAAGAGAAGCAATACTCAGGAAATTCTTCCTATTAATTAATGTGTTGCTTTCTTTGGAAAGGGGATAGTAGAGAGATGAAAGGTGGTAAAAGATGAAGGGCTTCAAACATGGCAACACTACAATTACGCGAGATGATAAGTCTTAAAACAGTTGTTGCTCGCCACCTGATGTAGAGTTGGCGAATTTATTGAAGCTTTTTGTTTCATAGACCTGATTCATTTTTTTACTTCGGAGGGGTTAAGTGCTATGGGAACACTGAAGGTGGCCGCAGCGATACATATAAGTGATAGAAAACTCATACATGTCATTTTTCTAAATTGATATTGTCGTCTCCGGGAATCGAACCCGGACCATCTGTGTAACAGTCCAACGCGCTAACCATTACACCACAACGCCCACATTCGGAAAATTGGTGTGGCAATTTAAATTTTAATAAATTTGAAAAAGCACACAATAATATTCGGTACAAAGAGAAGAACTAAAAATGATAATTTTGTTTATTGAGATTTTAAAATACACAACAACAAACACTTCGGGGTAAAAAACAGCGTAATAAAAAAACAGGTAAAATTGTGTGAGCAAGATATCAGATCTCTCTCTAATCAAGAATAATCTTAAGTACGAATTTATGGGCTTTTGAAATGTTTTTGGGCAGTTAGTCTATTTTGAAATATAACAACCGCAAGGCTGTTTTAATAACAGTTTTAAATTCTTCGGCTTAAAAATCTGACTTTCACTAATTTTAAAAAACAATTGTTTTTTTTTTTTAATTCAATGATATATGAACTTATATGACTTAATATATTATCATATTCACGTTATACTATTAATCCCCATGATTATGGAAGATATCGCATTCTTTACAAAAAACGTTTCCATTTATAGCAAACTTATAAAAGTTAACAAAAACTAAATTTTTCTTTGCACATCTCTTGATCAAAAGATAAGTCCTAAACGGTTCAATATTCCAATATCACATATGGAAAAGTATTTAGCAATACTGCAATACATGATATCATACATTCACATATATGAACTTTTTGTTTGATTTCTATAAACTTTTCTACATACATGCTGATATATGAAACAATATATGCTCATACATGGAACCATGTATGTTCCATGTATTACCATGTATTATCATTTTCACCTGGGATCAGTAAAAATAATTTATTAATATTTAAATGATTTAGTTTCAATTAACATATTAATCATATCTATTAAAAATTTGATTTAAACCTGTTTTTAATTTCAAACAAATTTTATGTAGATACTATTAAAACTTTAATTAAAGCTTCAAAAAATCGCTAAAAATCAAAAATGAAATAAATAGTAAATTACAAAAAAAAAAATTAAAGAAAAAATTGCCAAAATTTAAAAAAAAAACCAAAAAAATTGCTAAACAAAAAAAAAAACATCAGATTAAAAAAAAATTTAAAAATCACCAAAATTTAAAAAATTAGTAATATTGGAAAAAATCGGCAAAAATTTTAAAAAGTTGACGAAATATAAAAAACGCCAATTGAAATAAAACATTTTAAAAAAGTACCTTGATATAAGTTAAAGCAAGCATATCTCGAAAACATTTTTAATTTTTGCCATTTTTTTTTAATTTCGACAATTTCTTCAATTTTAAACTTTATTTTTTAGTTTTAGTTTGTTTTTGTAATTTTAGCGATTTATTTCAATTTAGTGATTTTTGCAATATTGACGTTTAATTTTGGGCCGCTAAAATATCATATATCAAAATATTATTAAAATCGGAGAGAAATTATCGGGAGAGACTCTCCTTGTCAGTATTTTAAATAAAAAGAAAAAATTGCGTTTAGTTTTTTAAAAATTATTGTGTAGCTTAAATTTTTTAAACTTCGCTCGAATCATATTTTTTGTAACAAGCGGGACACATACCGGATAAACATCTTCGATTTCTTTTTATTTTTTATTTTTTATTTTTTTTTAAAGGAAGCAACACTCAGTAAATTTTTAATAACTTTTTTTTACTATTTTTACAGACTTATTTGTCTGAGTGTAAAAGTACGTTATACTTTGATGAATATTGTCTATCAACCACATTACAATTTACCCACAACAATCACAATTTCTTCTCACTTGTATTCATGTAGGTATTTAGATCGTGTTTATGGAACATTTAATAAATGTTCTTGTTTTATTTTTGGTTTGGACTTGTTGATATATTTTGCTTTTCTTTTCTAGATCTAGACCATATAAATAGAATGAAAGAAAAAAAAGAAAATCAATGTTTGTGGATCAATTTAAGCGTGACTGACATTTGACGATCACATTAAGAAGAGAAGTGCCAGACTTGACGATTATGGCCACACTTACTTGGGTGATGGTGATTTTTATTTAACAACTTGTAACGAAGCATAAAATTTCTTAAAGGGAAACAGAGATAATACTAACACTCACAGAAATAAACCTGTAAAAATAGTAAAAAAAAAAAAACTACAAAAACATTTTTAAAAAATAATTTCCAGAAAAAACTGTTACAATTTAATTTTTTGCTAAATATTGGTAACACTAAAACTATAACCAAAATAAAGCAATCAAACATATTAGCTAGGTTGATATTAGTATTTCGATCTGGCTAAAGATCTCCTCAGAACCCGAAGTTTTAGTAAATTTTGCTCCATTCTTGTAATCAAACACGTGGCTAGGGTATTTTCCTAGCAATCATCATGGCATTACTAAACTTTTAAGACCAATATATACATACTATTTATATAATATAATTATATAATACTCAGCGTCAAGTAATACTTTCTACAGTTTTATTAGTTTTTTATTTTTATATACATCGAGATTATTTTAATGTTATTTTTAATCTATAATGAGCTTTCCACCTCCGTATACCCTATGGTGAATGAGATCGGTCCTGCGTGTGCCACAGGATCGGTCCCTTCGTGCCAGAGACCGGTCCTCTGCTAAACCCTACCCCATGTAAACAACTGGCAACTTTAACATTGGCTTGTCATAGGAGGGGGTCATTAGTCCTGCTTTAAACCACATAGTGGCATGCCACAGGACTAACCAAAGATGGGCATACCACAAGACTGTCGCTAAAGAGCCATGTCGTATAAAATAAACGAAACCTAAACAGCTTCCAATGGGTAAAATTCTGGCCAACGGGCTTTTTCTGGTTAAGTAGTAGAGTTGTCAATTATTCGCCTTTCAGCTTTGTTCGAATAATTTAAATAATTGTTTTCGCTCGTTCGATCAAACGATTAAATTTCAAAAATTATTCGATTATTCGATGAGAATAACGAATAAAAAAAATTATTTTTTTATAATATTTTTATTAACAAAAAAATAAACAATTCATACAAACAAACAAACTCAAAAATAAAAAAGTTAATATTTTAATTAACAAGAAATTCATAACTAACAAAAAAAAAAACTTTAAAATAAAATAGCTAGGTTGTTCTTAAGAAATAATCTTTCAAAAACAAAGGTTGACTTAATTTTTTTGCTTTTAAACGATTTTTGGTTTTTATTAAATTAGATTTTGAAAACACTCTTTCGCTAATTGTTGAGGTAGGTGATATAGTAAGAAGAGAATTAAATAGTTTATCTAATTTTTCTGTTCTTTGTTTAGATTTTTCCAAATATACCATATCGTCTGATATATCGCTGAATTCTTTTTTATTTTCTGTTATTTTAATACTCTGAATTGAATTATTTAATTCGCATAAAAGATTATTATTTTCATTACTAATAACTTCTTCTATTTCAATACTTTTATCTGAATTATTGTGATTACTTTCAACATAAAATAATCTGGAGTACAATTCATTAGCATATTCTTTAGTTTCACTTTTTTGGGAATATTTTAGGAAACTTTCATTGCTGGGAAAATTTTCAGAATTCAGAAATATTATTAACGTATTTAAAACTTTTATACGTCTCTCATTTATTCTTATTTTAATACGTGTTAGTAAGTCTGTTGCAAAGCAATTACTAATTTTTTCCAAACTATTTATTAAAAACTTGATTACTCCCTCTAATTCTATTATGGATGTGCCATCTTTTCGACGTATTTCCGTAGTTTACTTATAACATTTTTTATATTAATTTTTAATTGAAATCCATTATCAACTACTAAGTTCATCATCATCATCGCTTTCGTCATCCTTCTTTAAAAATTTATGAGAATAAATCAAATTAAAAGCTCTCATTTAATTTATTTTGTAATAAAAAAATGTTCGATTAATTGACGTTAATTAATCGATTTATTCGTTATTCGAAAATCGTCATTTTTAAATTATTCGAACAAGAGTTTGGTTTTGTTTGATCGATTAATCGAATTATTCTTAATCGACTGACAACTCTATTAAGTAGTATGTTCTCCCTTTACCAGTCACAATATTGATAATTTTAGGACAATTGACATTGATTAACCCACTTCAGTATTAAATTATACCAGTCCTGCGATACGTCCTTCTTTAACCAGTCACTTTAAGGTCAATTGACTCCTCCCTATGGGGAATGGGACCGGTTCTGCGTGTGCCACAGGATCGGTCCCTTCGTGCCAGAGACCAGTCCTTTGCTAAACCCCACACTGTGTAAACAACTGGCAACTTTAACATTGGCTTGTCATAAGAAGGGGTAATTTGTTCTGCCACAGGACTAACCAAAGATGGACATACCGCAAGACTGTCGCAAAAGGCCCATGTCGTATAAAATAAACGAAAACTAAACAGCTTCCAATGGGTAAAATTCTGGTCAACTGGCTTTTTCGTGTTAATAAGCATTCTGGTTAAGTGGTATGTCCCTTTACCAGTCACAAGATTGGTAAGTTTATGGCAATTGACACTGTATTAAATTATACCAGTCCTGTGATAAGTCCTTTTTTAGCCAGTCACTTTTAGGACAATTGACTCCTCATTCCCCATAGGGTATTTACAAAAATATGCAAATACATATATACATACAAAATACATACATATTTCGATCTGGCTTAAGATCTTATCCTGAATAGTCAGAGCTATATAACCGTGCAAAATTTTAGTTATATTCTATTGGAGTTTTAGTCAATTGAAAATTGCTGCATATTGGTAGACATAAAACATCAAACAAAAACTGTAGTATCACATTTTTGTTTTATATAAACCTTAAATTTAGTTAAATGCCCCGATGAAAAAAGTTCCGTTACATGTATGTATAGTTTGATTTATACCTCTATTAACCGTGTTTACCTCTGTTATCCGTGCTATTATTTTTTTTTTTCCTCTATAACCGTGCTTCACCTCTATTATCCGTGCAGCACACATATTTATTTGCTTGTTTTTTCTTTTCACCTGCTTACAAAGAGTTAAAATTCGGGAAAAATAAATAACTTCTATTAACCGTGTTTTCGATTATCAGTGCTGAGTTCGGTCCCGTGCAACCCGGATAATCGAGGTTCAACTGTAATTCCATATCACATCATATATCAGGTGATCCTAAAAATGGCAAACATAACCTTAGCTCATGATATCCCATGGGATCTCAGTTGATATAATTTGATCCTAAAAATGGGTCTATTTAATTTGATTAAGTTATATATAATTTGATACAATTTATTCTTCATAAAATTCTTTGGAAATCTGCGCTTTAATTTTGTTTCACATTCCAAATAACAAAAAAAAATTAAATAAAGGGTCGGCCATCTAACGTTTTTTTTTTTCAACTAGTACGTATTTCGTGAATGGTAAAACTTAGCTCATGTCTGATTTGACAGATAATTAGTTTTATCCTTCCGCTGAACGAATATGGTTGTGTATACGCTTGAACAACGCTAGGAAATATTGCGACATTACTTTGAAAATCATGGTAATGTTGCAGAAAGTGTGCGAAAATTGCGTACGGCGATCAATGGGGTCAATGGCGATCGTTATCGGGCCATGTTGAACGAATTTTTGTTCACAAAAATTGAAGAGGAGGATATTGGCAACATTTGGTTTCAACAGGACGGTGCTACGTGCCACACAACCGAAGCTACACTCGATGTTTTGCGCCCTGTTTTTGAAGATCGCATTATCAAAAAAAAAAAAATTGGACCGATCGTGTAGGCTACTGCATGGCCATCCGAGGCAGCCATTTGAATGAAACTATTTTCCATTATTAACCGGAAGGATTGTACTTTCAAATAAAAACAGAAATTTTAAAAAATATTCAGTAGTTTTTTTTTATAGCATTTTCAAAAAAAAAAAAAAAAAGTTATTTGGCGGACCCTTTATAAGTCAATGAATTGGAAAATTGGACATGATTTCATTTTGATTTGTATTAGCTTTCTATTGATGCAACATTTAAAGTTGTTCTTGTACGTTGTAGTATTTGGTTGGATTATTAAGTCAGTAAATGTTTATATTTATTTTATTTCATAAATTCATAAAATTTTTTAGTTATAAAATATGGCGCTACGAAATAACCCCCAATGAAATAACACCCAAACGACAAAATGAAATAACCCCCAATGAAATAAATCCAAAAAAAAATGAAATAAGTCCCAACAAATGAAATAATACCCAAAAGAAATGAAATATTCCCCAAAGGTGAAAATGAAATAACACCCAAAATTTGGGGGTTGTTTCGTAATGAAATGACTCCCAAAGGAAGAAATGAAATAACCCCCAATGAAATAAGCTCCAAAGAAATGAAATATGTCCCAAATTTTTTTTATTTTTTTGATTCTTTTGTTACACTGTTCAGTTTTTCTGCGTGGCGGCCTGCGGCCGATCTTAGGGGTTTTCTCCTCCATAGGACGCGGCAGGTGGCTTCGCTGAATACAGTTTTCCTGCGCGCGTCTCTTTATCTCCCCTAAGAGCGGCCGCAGGCCGCCACGCAGAAAAACTAACAAATATTAAAAAAATTTCACTTTTAGCAAAATGAAATATCCCCCAAAAAATATGAAATAAGCCCCAAAATAATTGCATATGAAATAATCTCCAAAGAATTTCAATTTTGGGCTTTATTTCATTGGGGGTTGTTTCATAATGAAATAATCTCCAAACCGTAAGATGAAATAATCCCCAAAAAAATGAAAAACCCCCAAACAATTTTACACAATTTTTTTGGGGTTTATTTCATTTTTGGCCGTTGGGGGTTATATCATTGGGGGCTATTTCGTAGCGCCATAAAATATTATTTATTTTACTAACTTTAAACTTTTTTAAAAAGTATAGATTTTCTATGATTTTACTTTTGCTTTTTTTTTACAATTTTCTTAAGTTTAAATTAGCAATATGCAAAAAAAATGTACATTTGAACAGACAGGCAGGCGGTCATAGCTAAAACGGCTTAGAATTGAATAAAGATCAGTAATATATATACTTTATGGGGTCTCAGACCTAGTTTTCAACACGTTACAAACGGAAAGACAAACTGATATATAACCTCAAATACAGAGTGTGGAGGGCATATCAAAAATAGCCCAACAGATAACTTGTACCTAAAGTCTCCCAGTGCACTTAACGGTTAAGAGTTTATTTGTTGCCTTCATTCTTACAATATAAACCATAATATTTATATTTTTTGTTTTCCATTTGTTCAAAATCTTGTTATTGTTGTTGTTACCTGTGATCATTGTGTAAGTAGCGCGGTGAACGAACTCAAAGTAGTTTGACTGGAAAGAGTAGAAGAAATGTGTTTTTTATTTGTCTTTATTCTGGCTTAAAAAAAAAAAAAAAAAAATTCTGCTACAAGCATGACTTGGAACTGTGTTTTTGTTTTGAAATTCTAAAAGAGAATTATATTATTTTGTTTTTTTTGTTTGTTTAAAAAACTTGTTCAATTTCTCTTTTCTTTTTTAGGGTGATGAGCTAAGATTAAATGTCATTCCCCTGATTTTAGAGATTGAAAAAATTTATCATTAATTATGTTTAAAATTTTAAGTATTGGTTTCATATTATTCTCTGTATGGGTGGTTCTTTTGTTTACATTTAAGTCAGCTTTAATTATGGTGCTAATTAGCTATTTTTTTTTTTTCTAATTTAAGCGTGACTTTTCAGGAAGTCATCCCTAGTTTAATACACATATTTTTATAAATTTTTTTTAAAGTCTGTTAAATTTCATTAATGAATGGGATTTGGTTCTATAATTTGGAATACATTATTTTTATTAAAATTATGCATAAAACTCTTACCGTTTGCGAAATCCGATTTTAAAAATCTTTTTGTTATTCAGTTTTTATTTTAGCGTAAAAACATACACTTTATTTTACGTTTTTTGAAGCAACAAAATAATATTTTTTAGTTTTTTTAGTTGACTTATAGTTGAATTTATTCTACATTAAGATTTTTTTTTATTCTGAAATTTTCCGACATGCCATGAATATTGAAAACGAAAGCGATCGGATTTTTAATGCTTAATATTTTACGATTTATATTATAAAATTTAAAATTTATATATAAAAAAAAGAGTCCAATTTTGCTTAGAAAAAACTTTATATATTAAATTGAAAAACTGATCGGGAAAGGCGTGGTAGAGAAGAATGAGTGTATTTTCTAAAAATCATAACTACATTGCAAATTTTCTGAATCAGCAGTTTCTGGTATCGAACCTTCGTCAGTGACCCTGTTTTTTTTTTTGAATAATGTAATATTTGTTATGTTTTTATTTGTTCGATTGCGTCTATATGAAACTGATCGTTTTCCATTGTCATCACACCCTTGTATAGTGATAATTAAGATGAATTCAGTTTTAAAATAACGCTGGCCGACAAAATGTGACGAAATTTTATAACCAAGAAAGGAAAATTGGAAATAAGGAAAATAAGGAAATTGTATTATCAATTAAAATAATTTGTAACTATTTAACTAGTTTAATTTTCAATTAAAAGTTTAATTGAATATTGTTTTTAATTTCAAATTAAAATAGTAGATACTATTAAAACTTTAATTAAAACTATCAAAACATCCCCAAAAATTGGGGGAAAATTGCTACAATTAAATAAATATATCTAAAATTAGAAAAACTCCGCACTATTAAAAAAACCGTCAACATTAAAAAAACTGACAAAAGTTACAAACAAAACAATCACTGAAATTTAAAAAATCGTCAAAAGTTAAAAATCGTCAAAAGTTTTAAATCTTTATATTTCAATTTAGACGTTTTTTTTTGAAGTTTTTGGCGATTTTTTTTAATATGAACGCATTTTGTCATTTATTTTTTTGATGAATTTTGGTGATTTTTTTTAATTTTGACATTTTTTTTCTTTGTTGTCATTATGGGTTATAAAAATTGGAAATATTGTGTGAACCAAATTCATTTTCAATTAAACATTCAATACATACTATTAATTACACTTTTAATTGAAAGTCAGTTTGAAATAAAAACAAGTTTAATTGCATTTTTTTGACAATAATTTTTTCTGTGCACGTCATGTTTTTGCACCTTAAAGTGCAAAAACACCTTTTTAGAGGGTGACAAATGAATTCAAAATTGATTTTGTAACCTGACGTGAAAGTATAGTCTGATTTTTTGGTTAGAAAACCTTGTCGGCCTGTGTAACTTGTCATGTTTTAAAATTATGTTGTTTAATGTAAAAAATATACTTTATCCCTTTCTATCTTTATTTTTAACAAAAATGTATTAATTTATTTTATTTTTTTTTTTTCTCTTTTTAGGTAAATTTCCATTTGAATTGAAAAAACATCATTTCAGGTACTTAAAAGAACATAAAAATATAAGTTTGACATTTTTGAGAAAATTTGCTTACATAAGTGTAAAAAAATTAAATATTAAAATTTAGCTGACTAAAATTTGTACCGATTTTTAAGAATGCCACATTTTATATTTTTAGTAAATCGATAGCTAGCAAAATTTTTGGATTTTATGTATTTGCGCTTTAAAAAAGTAAAAAAAAAGTTACGGGATACAAACGAAATGTTTCGCAATTTAAAGGTAATTTACTTTCTTTACTAATAATGGCGGTCTAATCCCTTCGATTGCCTTTCAATTCAACGGAAAAGAATCAAGTTGATATCATTTTAAAAAACGTTATACGTAAAAAATTTCATTACATGCGCCAGACTTTGTGGAAAAAATGTACCATAGGTCGAAAGATGAAGTACGCCATTGAAATCAGCGTGCCTGAAATATATAACATTCTTGAGTTTAGAGGCACCTTACCGGTTTGATAAACAAAAATGTAGAAAGTATTCATTAAAAACATTTAATTTTTTGTCAGACAATATAAATATAAATAGACTCAGGCGCACCGTGATTGGATTGTTTCTGAAAGTTAAAAACTATGTGCAAAAAAAACAAAAATTAATGAATTTTGACTTAAATTTCTATAAATTCTGTCGATGAACACTTTTAAATGTGAAGCATGTTTTCGTTTTTAAGTATAGTCTACCTAGCCATGCCTATCGTTTCTCTCAATTTAAAAACCTTGAGAAAAATTTCAAAATTTCGGTTCGGACAAATTTCCCGTGCCCAATTTTTGAACCGACCGCTTTTGTTAACTGCAATCAAAAAGAATATTCATTCAAAAGCAAAATGTCACACACTCACTGAAATAAACTTGTAAAAATAGTAAAAAAGGCTACTAAAAATTAGTTAAAAATTACCTTGCAGAAAAAACTACTAAAACTAGCAGATTTTTTTACAAAATATTAATAATATAAAAATAGTAAAAATAAATCTGTCGAATTTACAAATGTTTATTTATATTTGAGCTAAATTTTAGTTGATTGAAAGTAACAAAATAATCTGCAAAATTCAGGGAAAACATTTACTAAATATTAGTAGACAAAAAAATCATTAAAAAACGTGGTTTATTAAGTTTTTTTTTTAGTTTTTTTTTTTAATGCGAAAGAAGTCTGTGAAATCAGCAAACTACAAATTTTTAGCAAAAATTTCTGTTGATTTTACCAAAAAAAAAAACTGTTATTCTACTAAATTTAAGGTAAATATATCAACATTTTTGTTAATATCACATTTTTTGTTTGCTATTTTCAGTCTTTTAAAGTTTTTGCTAATTTTACAGAGTAAAATGCTGTTTTAAATTAACTAAAGTGCGCTTTGGTTGGCTAGTTGGTAGCGTGCTGGCTTATCAGTGTGGGGGTCGTGGGTTCGATTCCCACCAGAGGCAATGTTGTTGCTACAACGCGCCGAAAGCCATAGTAGCTATTGCTCGGTTAGGGTAATAGTATATAATTTGTAATTATATAATTATTAATTAATGAAAAAAAAAAAAATTAACTAAAATTCACATCGATATAACTAAAATTTTGTAAAGTTAAAAGATTTATTTTTGCTGTTTTTATTTTATTAATATTTAGCAATAAATATGCTAAATTTAGCAGTTTAGTAATTTTTAGTTAATTTTTAGTAGCTTTTATTGCCGAGCAATAAATAGCTACTAAAGCAATTTGTTTTTATTTAAAGTTCAAAAATGATATTGTGTCATTTAACATGCTAATTTTAAAATTAGAAAAAATTGTATAGCCGAGTTGTAAACAATAAAACTTGTGTCTAAAAATATGTCATAATTCTTATTTTACGTTTCTCCATTCGCATCTCCAAAATATAAAAAGCCCATATTACTTTGCGTTACCAAAAGGTAAATGACTTTTACGATAGAAAAATAAAAAAAAAACTTAAGTTTTATATTAAGTTAGAGAACAAAACCGAAGATAATTTGTATTACACAGAGGCTTTTTAACAATTTTGTTTCCTTGATATAGATATGGGACAAAATTAATCCAACTCTTCCACTAAAAAAAAAGAAAACTAAATTTACCAGAAAATTTTAGTTCTTTTTTTTTTTTTTTTTTTTTTTATTGAAATGATATTAATACTTTATTTTAGTTAACATTTCACCTAGTTTACACTAACAAGTAATATTTTTCTTTCAGATAAGATTTACAAATTATTAGTTCTTAGTTCTTCTTGATAAAATTTGTTCGCGGAACATTTTTCATTCTTTGAAAAAATGTCGTAGTGCCCAACTTTAAAATTAATTTTTTCGAACTAAAAAAAAAAAAACTGGTATAATTTAAAATATTCAGACATAGTTCTGAATTTAGCAAAAAAAAGGGTATTATTACATTCGATAGCCCATAAAAAGAAAAGTCAAATCAAAAATGTATGGTTTTCTCAAAAAATTTTCCAACGAAGTGTATCATTAGACAAAAATTGTGAATTTTGTTATTTTTGAACACGTCTACCACGTCCATTTTCTGCAAAAAGTTTTTATCATGTTGGGCACTATTTATTGGAAGTTTGAAGAATTTCCAATTGTGAGTGGGAGTGTTGAGTTAATTTTGCCCCATATGTTTTAACAAAAAAAAAAAAAAACGAGAATAGAGCAACAACAAAAGAACTTAATATAATGCTTAACTTGGCTTAAGTTAAGTCACATTCTCTTTGAATACTCTTCTTTTCATTTTTGCCAATTATCAGTAAAGAAAATCAACATGGTAACACAGGCTTTTAGAAAAAGAATAAGCCAACAATAGATTCAGCTTATACATCATCATTATTATCATTTCAATCTTCTAGAAAAAAGTCAGTTAGTTCTCTCTACTTTAGTTGTTTATGACTTATGGTAAACGGCTTAAACAAGATAAGCTTTCTTCTTAAAGGTTTATTCTTGTTGGCTTACAATTGTATTATAATTTTATAAAGTAATTTTTTTGTATAATATATACATACATATTATGTATTAAATATGTATGCTTGTAAGTAGGGCAACCAAAAATTCAGCTCCAAAAACTATGTTTAGAGCGCTTAAAAAAAGCTCGAAAATAGTAAAATAAGCCATTTAAATATAAAAATAAGTCGATAAATTAAAAAAAAAAAAAAAAAAACTGTTAAATTTCATAAATTTTTATTAAAGTCGTTACAACATTTAAAATGTGTGTAAAATGTTGGAGCTTGTAGGCATAGAGAAATTGTTTTTCTAAAGCTTTAATGGTTTCAAAATGGTTAATCAAAATATTTTTTGCCAAACCAACAACAGTAACATTAAATTTTCAACTTTCAATTAAAAAAAAAGGTCAAAATGCCGATTGCCCAAAAATAGCAAAAAAAAAGCTCTATTTTAAAAGAAAAAATCTAAAAAAAGATTAATTTTTAAAGAAAAATGTCAAAAAGTAGCTAATACTCACAAAATTAGCAAAAATGAGCAAATATCAAAAAATAAGCCGAAAAAAATCTCTAACATGTATACACTAAAAAAAAGTTAGTACAGTCAGCAAAAAATATTGCTGAATCAGCAAAATTTTAGTCCGGAGGATGTTTGCAAACAAATTTGCCAATGTCAGCACAATCTGCAACGTCAACAAAATTAGTAGATTCAGCTAAAGTTCTGCTGTCACTAAGTTGAATTAAAAATTAAAAGCTAAAAAAATCCTTGCTAAAAGTTAAAAAAATGTTTGCTGAATATTAGTAGACTGAAAAAAAAACTCAAAAAATTATTAGAAAACTTTTTTTTTTAGTTAATTTATTTTCTGAAAATCTAAAACATTTTTTTCTGATTCTTTTAAAAATAATTTTCAATACGTTACAAAATATAAAAATGTTCATACTCTCACATAGACGGCATACACTAAGTTAATATCTGAAAATATATAGAAATAATTATATATAACATAAACAAAATTATCTTTCAACTACATAGATCAATGGTTGTCTAAATGTACAACCGTTTTTTTTTTGTGGACAATAAAAAAAAGGAAACATAAAAAATTACCTTAGATATATGTCCTTGTCTTTCTCTATAGTCTGTCTATCTGATCGAATATTTGTTTGCAATTTTACCACTATAAAGATTTTGTTTCCAAATACACCTTTAATGTTTATTAAATTTAAATAATTTATTTTATCTTTAACTTAATTAATACACAATTACTTTCACAAGCCAAATTAAAGTTTTTTTGGTCCACATATATGCAGTTCCTGGGCGATGGACGCGACGTCATCGTCAGTGTATTGAAGTTAGGAAGAGTACTAAATTTGAGGAAACCCATTGGGCAGAATCAATAATGTAGTAAAAACACATAAGCAAATATCAGCGAGAAACGGACGCTACAAATATAGAACTTATTTATATGCAATTATAGAAATATACAGCGAAATTTGTGAAAAAAAAAAATTGTTTGCGAATGTGGAAATTACAGTGAAAAAAGGTAAAAAAATGAAATTAAAAAATTTTCGGCAAATTTTTCACTTTTGCGCGCTACCTAAACAGTGTTAAGAATCATCTCTAGGAAGTTTATATGTTGTAGAAATTTGTTTATTGAGATCATAGGTATATTTTTGTAGTTGATTGTTTCCTTGAATTTTTAACGGTTTGCTACCTATGCACCTGAACAGGAGAAAAAAGGTAAAAAAATTAAATTAAAAAATTTTCGGCAAATTTTTCACTTTTGCGCGCTACCTAAACAGTGTTAAGAATCATCTCTAGGAAGTTTATATGTTCTAGAAATTTGTTTATTGAGATCTTAGGTAAATTTTTGTAGTTGATTGTTTCCTTGAATTTTGAACGGTTTGCTACCAATGGACCTGAACACGAGAAAAAAGGTAAAAAAAATCGAATTTTTTTTAAGTTTTTTGCGATTTTGATCTGGAAGGTGAAGTTTTTTTGATTTTATATGTTCGCAATTTTTGTTCTTTATGACAATTTCAGCGTCCTTTTGTATGAAAAACAGATACAAAAATCTTCCATGGTTGATTTTTTATATGTCTTACAAGAGTTGTACTCTGAAATATAATTTTTCTCTTCTCTACTACATCTTGACATGCCGCGACATCTACTTGATTCTGCGTATATCTTTCAATATGGTTGTCCACACCATTAATGTGCTTATCAGCACAATTTTGTTTTAGCAAAATAAATTAGTAAAACATTAGTAAAATATTAGTAAAACATTAATTCAAAACAGTTAATTGCTATAAGTATAACTAAAATTTTAGCTGAAAACACAATTACAACAAACAATTTGCTGAGAAAGAGTAACTTATTTTTTTTAGAGTGGAGCTTAAAAGGTTCATAATTTCATGATTAGTACTTGTATCAAGTCTAAATAGTTATATTCTTTCAAATAAAAAACAAGCTCTAGTTTATTTTTAGTTGCCCTATTTAAAAGTGTATTATAAAAACTAGTTTCAACTTTGTTCTTAAGAATCCGTTAGTTTTCTTTGTTTGCCATTTTCCACGAGATTGTAAATGGAAAATAATCATAAATAACTTGTAGCTTTTCCTAGATTTTATTAAACTATATAATTGAATTTTTTCCATATATTGACCATTGACTTTATACCGTTTTGGAAAAAAAAAATTGATTCTCGTACAAGGTGGTTCCGAAGTTATATGATGGGCGAAATAATTATAAGTTCACCCAGAAAATCGGAAATTTTGTACAATATATTTGCAATACTTAAAACTTTTTACTACCACATCAAAGTAACAATAATACCAGAAGATACAAAACCCCTTTTCGATTCATTTGCTGTAGGGTTTTCTGCATTTTCTATAATTTTTAAAAATTATTCATTGTTTACCAGCGAAACAAATATAAGTTCAGTAATGTTAAACTCAGTCCACTCGTGAAGAGTTACCAACACACAACAAACTTCATGTTCCTCACTTTTGTGGTTTTGGCAGGCCGCCATGTGGGAGACTTTTCCCCGTCCCCGTGGGATTTTCCAAAACTCCCTATCACTTACCAAATTTCATCTTCCTCGCTTCTAGTGGTTTGGCCAGTTAACCCCTATTTTTGCCTCGTTCCTTTCCCGAAGTCTGAAAAGTATATTTATCATATTAGTGACTTTTATCATATTCGAAAGCACATATGTTTTATATTTTGGGTAAAAGGACTTTGGCAGTCCTCGCAGCGGGAGAAAAAAATCCCATCTATACAGATGTCTGCTCGTGATAAGGTATGCCTTACACATGGCAAATTTCTCGTTCCTCACTTTAGTGATTGGGAACTTACTAAATTTCAAGTTCCTTGTTTAAGTGGTTTGGGCTGGAGCCTAAGGAGAAGACTTCCGCTTTTTGACCTTACCCGTAGGAATTTCCAAAAATTCCATCTATACAGATGTCTACTCCTTGTTCGGAACCCTTCTAACAAATTTACAGTTTCTATCTTCATAGGTTTAGTCAGGCCGCCAAGGGGGAGACTTTTTCACCCTTTTAGCCCTATTTGACCACTTTTCTGGGCAAATTTAAAAAAGTACCGTACGAGGGAGTTAGGTCATATTATCCAAAGGCTTTTGTGTAGGACGCTAATGCGTTTACTTTTCCCCTTTTTGCCGCTCCCATAATCCCGTCTTGGCGGATGTTTACGCTTTAGGATGAACCTCCATTCCAAATTTCAAGTTCCTAGCCTCAGTAGTATACGCTGAGCGATGTTGATTAAGTCAGTCAAGTCAGTCAGAAACATTATTCTTCTATAAATTTAAAAGATTATTTCGCAGGAAAACATAATTTGCTGCATTTTAAATAAATATTGCTTTTGGTGTGTACACTCAAATGAAAAACTTCATTATATTTATGAAGGTTTTCATTGTTTTGTCGTCCAGTGAATCTGTTTTATTAATATATATGAAACTGGCTCAGTTTTGATACCGAAGTGGAAGTGTATTAGTACCCCACTAGACTAACAAATTTGTCCGTTTTTGCTCTCTTTTGGTTTTCGAGATATGGACCATTATCATAAACAAATATTGCTGACGGTTTTCCATGAAATGATAAAGATGTTATAACAAATGTTTCGTAAATATAAATAAAAAGTTTCATAAATATTATGAAAAGCTGCATAAATATTTAGGAAAAGTTATAAATTCTTCAAACTCTCTCCATGTCTTATCTTATTTCTGTGACATAAGAACTTCTTCTTCGATGACATCTTTTGCGCCAGCATGTGATAAAAAAAATATTTCTCACTTATTAACGGAAACAATTTGCTGTTACTAAAGATTTTATGTCCATTTTCAAAAGTCAACAACACACAGAAAATTGTACACGTGAACTTCAATTTTAAATGATACTTTATAACCATTATTAAAGTCAGGCTTAAACTAATACACACATGTTTTTGTATCTTTCTATAACAAATATAATCCAATTCAACATCTTAATATGTGTGTTGTAAGTGCCCAGGCAAAAAAAATATAATCGGCAATGTGCTGGCAAAGCGTCGAAGACTGTCGTTTATGCATTAGCAGAACGTGGATTTAACAATCGAAGACATTTTTATCCTGTTGTCCGATTAATAACAGCGACCAGCCGTTGGTTGCCACAGTACAAGATACCACTCTAGTACGACTTAATTTACAACACTGCTTTGACTGTTTCCATGTCTTATCCATGGTTACGAATTGACGCAAAAACTCGACTTTATTGCGGTTAAACATCGCCAAACACTCTATTGAAGCATATTCACGTTGCTGTTTTTGTTCTATTGTGAGCGGCACATATCTTGCGCACACCTCTCTATGCGATGTATAGCACTTTTTGAAATGCCCGAAATTAAGGAGCAGACTTGCCCAGAGTAGAATCTAGCTCGGCTTTAATATTTGTTGGACTGAGACCATTCAAATGAAAGTAGGGGGAAGTGGTGTACTTTGAAACGAGTGTACCTTGAAACTAGTGTACCTTGAAACGTTTAATTTTTTGCGTATGTTTAGCATATATTGAAAAAGTGATCTTTTCGATAGTCTTTTATTTAGCCTTGCACCCATGTTTACCATAGATCTAGGTCCATAAATAAAATAGATGCAAAGAACAATATTTCTGTGTACATATCGGCATTTAAAAAGAGACCTTTATTAAGAACCTTATTCTAGTGGATATACTAGGGCTAAAATTCCTATTTAATAAAACTCAAAAATAATCATTATTTATGATTTTTATTTTTTTCGCTCAAAATAAAACTCACTTTCATGTAGGTGTAAATATATATACATATTAGGGTGGGGCGATTAGTATGGAAGGAAAAAAATCTTAATGGGCGCTTCGCGTTTCTGATTCTTGGGATTGTACTGAGCAAAAAAGTCCACTAAAACATACGTCTACGGTGAAAATCGAGCTTCCAAATTTTGACTTTACGGCAAAAAAGCCCTATTTTGAAATTAATAATTAACCCCTTAATCCCCACCCACAAATATGATTGATGCATTAATGTGCTAGAGAATCTTCCAAAGAAGAGACTGTTACCATAATCTTGGATAAGCTCCTCCTCCTTTCTGAGATATGTCCATCCCACACATTGTTACTTTCACAAAATACGGCAAAAAAAGCCCTATTTTGAAATTAAAAATTAACCCCTTAAACCTAACCCACAAATATGATTGATGCATTAATCTGCTAGAGAATCTTCCAAAGAAGAGATTGATACCATAATCTTCGATAAGCTCCTCCTACTTCCTGAGATATGTCAATCCCACACATTGAAAGTGAGTTTTATTTTGAGCGAAAAAAAATAAAAATCATAAATAATGATTATTTTAGAGTTTTATTTTTTTTTGCTCAAAAATAATGATTATGGCTGATTTTTTTTATTATTACTCAAAAATAATCATTACCATTGAAGAAAACTTTAAAAATCAAAAATTTAAAAATCATGACGGATATGCAAAGATTGTCAAAAAATAATAATAATGGTGCAATAAATTTTTTTTTATGTCTCTTCTAAGTGATTGATTTTTTGATTCAAAAAAACGAGCAATAATCATTATTTACGGTCCCTGCTAAAAACAACATATTTTCACTAGAAAAATTAAAGTTTCGAGGTACACTGTAACTGTTTCAAGCTACACCCTAAAAGTGTACCTTGAATCAATATATCAAAACATGTCTTTTCTGCATATAGCTATTAATACATATATCAATCTTTTCATGGTACACCACATTCTCCTATGGAATTACATAACGGTGAACAATTTTTTTCATGTTTACAAACACTGCGACAAAGGGACCTATCACAATACTCGTCTTGTGACCAGTTCATTGTGATAGAGATATATCAAGTGTCCGGTGTTTTTTTATATGAAAGAACCGGCCACTTAAACATTGGCTTGTCCTAGGCGGTGTCAAATTCCATATGTGACATGTAACACGACTAACCCCAAATAACATGTCACAGAACTGACACAAAAGAACATATCCTAGAACTATCGCAAAGGAACAGAGCAAAAGAACACGTCATGTCACTGAACTAACGCAACCATTTGATAAATTAATTCGGAAGAAATAAAAATAATATTAAAACAACTTGATTGACCACTTATCCTTTATCTAAAGGGTCCGCCATATAACGTTTTTTTTTTCAACTAGTGCTTATTTCGTGAATGGTAACACTTAGCTAATGTCTGATTTGACAGATAATTAGTTTTATCCTTCCGCTGAACGAATATGGTCCGTATGTTAGTTATCTTGTGAAAAAAGTGAAAGAAACTTACATCCTCATCGATAAACCAAAGCGTGAAAAGCCAAAAACAGTGCGTACACCCGAGAATATTGCTGCTGTGGCAGAAAGTGTGCGTGAAGCGCCATCAACATCAATTCACCGTCGTTCTCAACAATTGAACATTTCGGAGACATCATTGAGACGAATTTTGCATAAAGACCTTGGTATGACGCCATACAAAGTCCAATTGGTTCAGGAGTTCAAAAAAAAAAAGAAGTTATTTGGCGGACCCTTTATTTAAATTTTTTTTTGGTTTAGTCGGAGTTCTTACTTTCCTACTAGATACTTTAAAGCCCGCCTAATTATAGACCAGTCACGTGAAACACACTTTTAAACCGGTAACGTGATAAGCACTTTTGGAACCGGTCTTATTTTCACCTACTAAAGGCGTGGTACTCTCAGACCCATCACATGATAGATTTTTAAACCGATCACGTGATATACACTTTAGGAACCTATCCTGTTTTCACCTAGTACAGGATGGGTACTTTTGGACCTATCACGTGATATATACTGTTAACGTGGTCATGTGTTCCCAATTTCTCGCTGAACCCTTTTCCCCCAGGGATTTCAGTGAGATAGTTTATTTTTGATGGCTCCAAAAAAAAAAAATACTAAACAGCGTGGCACCTTGAAACTAAAAACATATGTGTTATAAGGTTGCCGCTTTTAACCATAGAAATTTGTAACAAGTTTGTGTTATAAAATAACTGTAGTTTGCCAGTACTAGTTATTGTTTTTTTAGACGGTAGCCAATTTCTGCCTGGGTGTATACAAAATATGGTGTGTTGTATCGTCTGGTAATCTTGGTCTGTTTGTTGTTGTTAGTAACCATATGAAATCTTTTTTTTTAAAGCAAACGACATGCTGCTGGATTTTTTACAAATTGCTTACATTGTTCGCTCACCAGTCCGTAGTATGTAGTATTTCTGTTTTAGTTGTTTGTTTCCACCTTTGGTTTCTTCTTGCTTTTTTTTTTCGTTATTCTCATACCACAAGTCATGCTCAATAATTTGTACAATATTGGTTATTGACCATATTAGTTTCTGAAGTTCATTATCATCGACCATATCGCCAACGTTATCATCATTATCATTATATGGGCATGATTCTGTAGGGAAATCCTTTATTGGCTTGCTAGTTTTTTTATTAAAGAATGCGGGTGTTTTGTTAACATAATTCAATTGTTTTATGTAATCTTTTTAGAGATTTTGAAATTAATCCAACAAAAGAAAATTTTTGAAAATTTCAAACTATCCCAAAGATATAACTTAAAAACGAACGGATGTACCAGAAGATTTGGGCATTATCTTATAGAGGAGAAATTATGTAAACCTCTTAACAGCAACGGAAAAAAAATGTCATAAAGTTGAAAAAAATATCAAGTTTAACTCAGCACTGTAATCTTTCTTTAAGACTTTAATAGTCTAACAAAACTCTTTCCAACGTATGGAACGGAAACTTTATACAAAATGCTACAGAAACGATCCCTTTTTATGAAAGGGATCTATCACTTTTACATCATAAGCAGAGAAGACAAATATGCTTTTTTTCTGCCATTGTTACTCATATTTTCTACTTTTTTTTTGCCATTTCTTGATTTTTTAATTATTGGTCCTAAAAACAGCTTTCTCTTAAGATTTTTGAGCTTTAAAAGTGTTTTTTTTTTTTTGTCATACAACTTTCGCTTTAAATGCTTTATTTTCTATAATTTTTTACTTTATTTTTTAAAGCTTAACGTTTTGCCTTTTGGGGGGCGGGCTGGTGTTTTCCCAGAATTGTGCACCAGAACAATTTTTTGTTTTATCCAAATTTGACTTTGATCGAGTAGTCAAAAATGATATGTCAATTTTTATAATCTTTAAAAATATTAAGCTGAGGTCTAAAAAATCAACTTGAGTCAAGTTTAAATAGAAATAAGGCGAAGAAGTTGTTCTGTGAGAACAAGATACATTTTTTGACCATTTCTAGATAGTTATAAGAGTTCGTTTGGAAAATTAAACGTTAGGATATCATAACTTTTTAGAAACTTTTTGCATTAAAAGTGGTGAATTTTTTTTTTTGATTTATTGCGGCCCGTTGAAAAATAAAAAAGTTAAATTTATTTATTTATTTGGGCTAGTAACACTTCACTTTCACTCTCATAAAAATAGAAAGATTTCATACAACCGATTTGATTCGGATGCTGCAACCTTGTAAATTCGGTTGTAACAACTGAACTCACTTTGGACAACCGAACTGGGGGTTGTGGCAACCGAATTCGGCTGTGACAACTGAATTCGTTTGGGAACACCGAATTTACGAGATTGCAGCAACCTAATCAATTCGGTTGGACGAAAATCGGTTGACACAACCGAATTTGTTATGTGAGTGTATTTTCAGCTGATTCTATTCTACAATAAAAGTACTCAAAATCAGCGTTTTTATCGGGCAAGAGGTATGTGAAGGAGTAGGCATATTTAAAGAAAAAATTGCATCATTATTTTTCCTAAACAGTTTTCACAGCTGAAACTAATAATTTTTACTCACTAAGAAATAAAGTGCCAACCTAATTGAAAAGTGTATATTAATGTTAATAACAACTTATAAATTTAGTTAATGCAACGATATTTATATTAGATTTCTGAATATTATGGGTGTAGTAACTAAAATTCAATTGAATTACCAGAACATTGTTGTGAAAACTTATGTTCAGTTTTACCAACCGACACAAATTCGTAATATCCGAATTTGAGTCGTAGTAATCGAAATTCAGTTGGCAAACGGCTAAATTTTTCTCTGATTGTATGTTAAGAAATTCTTTAGATATTGTATGAATTTCTATCACAAAAAAAATATTATCAATTAAATTTCAATTAAACTTTTGTTTAATTTCAAACTCTCTTTCAATTAAAAGTTTAATAATATATATTAAATGTTTTATTGAAAATGGTTTTGGTGCACATTGAACTTAAAGTTTTTATAATCCATACACTCTAAGAACTTCTGCTGTAAATATTTGCTGTTGTTTGAGTTGTCATACAATATCTTTATTTTTAAGTGAAAAAACAGTAATTTTGTAGAAGAAATTTTATTTTCGACTACAATTTTAGTTCATTAAAAAACAAAAAAAAACAAACCACATCAAATTACTGTATTATGATTGTTTATTTCGGGTTTGGGGTTATGGTAACTACAATATTTATTTAAAATAAAACACAATCTTCTACATAAAACGTTATAAATTGTATCCATTTATTAATTTAACGTTTATTGTCAATTTTTACAATATTTTACAATTTTATTTAGTTTATTTAGTTAATATAAATTCACGGGTAATTGTTGATTGAAGTTGTTGATTTTTTTGTATATTAATTAGTTGAACAGTTAGAGTTTGCACAATTATCTGTCAACTCGCATCTTCCTGAAGTTGACTGCAGTTGCAAGTGTCAGTTGCTACTGACAACTAGGGGCGGGCGTTGGCGAAAACGGTGTTGCGATCACAAATTTTACATTCATTTTATACAGTAGTTTTTTTTTATTTAAAAAAATAAAACAAATAAATGCTTGTTTATTTTTTACTACATTTCATTTTTACTGTAATCGTGGTTAATTTTGTGAACAGTAAAAAACAAATGACAATTTTAGTTGAATTTACTGAAATGTAAGTCGTCCTTTTTTTAAGTGACATTTAATTTATTTTTAAATACATTTGCAGTCGTCTTTACCTACATAGCATTCTAAGTGTAATAACAAATAAAAAATAAAAATTACAAAACAAAAAAAATCACCAAAATTAAAATAAGCGCCAAAATTTTGAAAAGTAAAAAATCTATTAAATTAAAAAAAATCATATATTTGAAAAACTTTCCAAAATTAAAAAAAAAAAAATATAAAAAAAGTAAAACCAACAAAATTATAAAATAAAGGCAAAAATTAAAAATATTTCAAGATATTATAGTTTTAAATTTCAGTTAGGATATTTTTTTTTTTTTAATTTTAGCGATTTTTCCAATATTTGCGTTTTTTTTTTTTCATTTTATCGAATTTTTTTTTAATTTTTTTTAATTTTTACAAATTTTCTCCAATTTTTTGCAACTTTTTCCATTCTTTTTGTTTTTTTTATAAATTTTTTCAATATTAAAGAATTTTTAATTGTGAGGATTTTTTTCTGTTTTATCAAACTTACCGATTTTGACGATTTTCCCCATATTTTTGGCTTTGTTTGCAATTTTTTATGGTTTTTAAATTGTAGCGCTTTTTGTTTTTTTTTTAACTTTGACAATTTTTTTTCTCTAGTTTTTTCCGATTTTTTTTTCTCAATTTTGTCTTTTTTTCTCAATTATGGCAAATTTTTTCTCATTTTCGACAATTTTTAAAATTTTGCTGATTTTGGTTTTTAAATTTTTGTCAATTTTTTGGATTTATAATAATAGTAATTGTAGTTTCTTCTATACATTTTCTATTTTTTTTTTTTTTTACTTTTTCTAAATTTAAAGAAATATTCAGTTAATTTTTTAAAAGAATTGGTTAAAATCTTGATTGAAACTAAATCAATCAAATAATTAACAACTTATTTTAATTGATACTAATTTAATTTAATTTAATTGAACTTTTAACTAAATTACCACAGATTTTAATTGAAACTTGATATTAGTTTTTTCTGTGTATGCACTCACATAACAACTTCGGTTGTCTCAACAGAATCAATTCGGTTGTCTCAACAGAATTAATTCGGTTGTCTCAACAGAATCAATTCGGTTGTTTCAACATAATCAATTCGGTTGTTTCAACAGAGTCAATTCGGTTGTCTCAACAGAATCAATTCGGTTGTCTCAACAGAATCAATTCGGTTGTCTCATCAGAATCAATTCGGTTGGATGAAATTTTGGAATTATTATGAAAGTTTAGCCCACACTCTTTATCAAAAATGCAATTTAAAAAAATTACTCAAAACCAAAAGGAGTTATAAAAGATAAAAGTTTTTAAAGTTTTAAGATTTCGGTGTAGAAGAATATCATAAGAATGTTATAATTTTACTATTGATTTTGAGATTATTTGATTGAAGAAAAATTTATAGTTGGTTATTTTTTCTGTGAAAAATAATTGCTTTTTACTATATGTCTCAGAAATAATTTGACTTTTTCACGTTTAAAAACGTTTAACTGTTTCATGGATCCAGCAAAATTTTTATGACTTTTTTCAAATGAAAATTGTTAGCTTTCCATTAATTTGCAAACCCCAGAAAAATTAGAGCTTTTTTGTAGCTAAAAAATGGCTTAGAATTGAAAGTCTTTTCATATTAATAATTTAGCAAGACTAACAAAAGCCGGACTAACAATATTTTAAAACTAATAAGAATTTCGATGACTTTTTAATCAATAAAAAATCTCTGAATTCTGTGAAAATTTTTTTATATATATTAAAAAAAATTATAATCTTAAAAAAAAATGTTTTTTATAAGTACATTTTTAAAAATTTTGCAATTCATTTGGTCTATTAACTTTACTGAAAGTTAATAGACGATCTAGAACGAAGGCTCCCGTTATTACAAGGGGGGTTTGACACTGAGATTTCAAATCCATCAAATGGAAAATACTCTTAATTATGAACTCAGAATAAATCAAATCCAATTTTTCTATTCGGCTTAAAACTTTTACTGGTAAAGCAACACAATCTAACATTTTGGTTGGTATATGAAATGTTGTGCTTTTGGTGTAGTCCTGCTTCAAAAAATTTCCAAGAAGTTTTAATTTTTTATCTTCCTCTTGCTTCGTTCTACACAACTTGTTGCTTGTCTATATTTATAAAATATTAATTATATTTTTTTTTTTTCTGTTGGTAATTGAATTATATTTATAAAAGCCACTTGTTATATTTACTGTACAGAGAAACAACAACAACTACAAATAATAAACAAAAATACCCTGAAGTAATAACTTCAAAACTAAGCATTTGAAGGCATTGAAGCATTAAAGAAATAATTGACTAAACAACACAAACAACAAAACCACCAACCTGTTAACTTGGCTTATAAAAGCGAACGAAAATTGGAAGAAAAAAGTTTCTAACACAAAATGAATTTTCCTACAAAAGAAAAACACAAAGAGATTTATTGAAAATTAAGAGAAACTAGTAAATAATAAACGAGAGTACTTTTTCGGAAATGGGCATGTGTAAAAAAAAATCAAAACAGAGAGTTTTTAATAATAAAGAGCGCACTTGTTTAACAAAGAGTTTTAAGAAAAGTCTCCACTTAAGCAACAGTTATGTTTTGATTGTGAATTAAGAGTTTTCAAGTAGATTTGAAAAGGTTTTTGTGTTTCGTAGAGAATTTACGATTGTTGGTTTTTAAGAGTAACGGAAAACATTTTCTTTTATAGAGAGGGTGTGTCAGTTGATTGAGAAAAACTCTACACTGATTTTTTTTTGTAAAAAAGAAAATCGTTAATAGAATTTTCTTCTGTTTTTTTTTTGTTTTTCAAGAATACCATGTGTTTGAGTATAGTAGTTAAGAGAATTTTTCTCTTTTTTCTTCTTGGTCTAAATTGTATACAATTTTTGTATATTCTTTAATTTGTACGTTGTTTAGCTTTAGCTACATACAAACATTGTGATTTTAAACGCATTTGTAAAAACCATCTTTTTGTTTAACTTCAGTTCGCGATGGAACTTTGAACATTACGGTTCATAGCAAATAGAAAATTTCGTGACGGTTTATTTTAACAATATCTAAATGAAAAATAAATAAATTATCAAAAAAAAAAATATAATTGTGTTTTGAATTTAAATATAATATTTAATAATTTTCAAAAAAAAAATAGCTCTTTAAATGTTATATGATTTTTAACGTATTTTATGGTTTTTAAATAATTTAATAAAAATCATTTGATTTTAAAAATAAAATATTGAATTTATTATAAAAAAAAAATAAAATTGTGCCTAAATTTTTAATAAAAAAAAATCGATCGTTAAAAAAAAATTTCAAATCCTAATATATTTTGAATTAAACTTAAAAAAAAAGTCTAACAAAAACTTTTAAAACGCCTAAAAACACACACTTGTTGGTATAGTTTCATGGGAAGTTAACAAAAAAAAAAAAATACTATTTAATTTAACTAAAACCAATTCAAATACTATTTCAAACCAACTTTTCCAAAATTGAAAAAACCCTAAGATTATACTCTACTTTATAAAGCGCCTAAAACTATACTTTAATTTAATACCAACATACCAAAAAATATTATAAAGAGTTCGGTAAAACAGATATTACGGAAAAATTTTATAAAAACATTGAAATTATTTAATGGAAAGTTAATCAAAATGCAATTAAATTGAACTAAAACCATTTCAAATCCAAAAAAGGCAGCCTAAACGCATACTTTACTTTATAACGCGCCCAAAACTATACTTTAATTAAATCAAATAATAATTTAACCAAAACTATCATTAAAAGTTCGGGCAGACAGCTATTAAGGAAAAGTTTTATAAAAACGCCTAAAAACACACACTTGTTGCGAATATTTCATTGAAAATTAATAAAAAAAAAAAAAAAATACAATAAAAAGTAACTAAAACCATTTCAAATACTATTTCAAACCAGATTTGTTGAAATTTAAAAACCCCTAAAAGCATACTTTACTCTATAACGCGCCTAAAACAATACTTTAATTTAAAAATAATTTAACCAAAAAAACATCGTAAAAAGTTCTCGAAAACACGTAATACGGTAACGGCTTACAAAAACTCGCTTGGAATTTTCTTTAATATGGCAGAAATTCAATAAAAGTATCACAAATTTCTAAATACTATTAAATATATTAATTTCAATCCCTAAAATTATAGTTTTTAAAATTATTTTTGTTTATAATTAAAAAAAAAAAACGCAAACAAAATTGAAAAATTTACCAAAACAATCCTTAAATTCCGGAAATTGCGAAAAACTAACGTTGAGCTGCTAAAGATATACTTATGGCTTGTTAAAGCTGGAAAAGTTAATAAAATACTTAAATTAAGATCATTTCAGTTCAGTGGATGTAAAACACGCTTTAACGCCTAAAAATAGACTTTAAAACTTAAGCATAATACCAAAAACTTGACATATTTCACAATTTATTCGTTAAGCTCCTACAGTTTGAGCAGCTCTGAAAAATAAAACCAAAAATTGTCCAAGCGACTGCATAATTTTTTAAAAGAAATTGAATTTCAAAATATTTTAAATATATTATAACAAAATCTTTTGCAAAAACTGTTGTATAACGCCCAAAAATCCACTTGTTGTGTGTTAAACATTTTAAGCATAAGGGATAGCGCCTAAAAGCACGTTTAAGAGAGTTCAAAATTCAATAAATTCTGAATTTTAAACAAATTCTTTACTATTAAAAAAATTATTATTCGTAAAGCCTAAAAATATGCTTTAAAATTAAAAGAAAATATTAAAAATAGAGTTTCTAAAGTCAGGCAAATATAAAATTTTATAAAAAAAAACTTCTACAAAACCTTTTAAAAATCGGGGTGTCATCAAACAAGATAGAAAAGTTCGTATAACCCTAAAACGCCTAAAAATATGTTGTAAAGTGTAAAAAGTACTCAATATTATAAAAAATTGTGTGTTAATAAGAAAAACGTCAAAATTTAATAAATGCGTTAAAAAAAAAATTCATCTAAACTAAAAATTTTGAGAAAAAATTTAAAAACTTTAAATTATTTTTTATAAAGCAAAAATTTAATAATTTAAATAAATTGTAAAATATTCTGTGAAATATTTAATACGAAAATATTTTAAATTAATTAATTAACATTATTATCATTTAAATCGTTATTAAATTGTTTTGCTCTATGTATATTACGTGCTTGAATACCATTTAAAAGGATTTTCTTTTCGGTCTGTGTGAAATATAAAATAAAGTGGATTTTCAATATTTTAAAACTTCAGTTCTTCATACTGAATCATATCACCATAATTCAGTACGACAAAAATTTTGCAGCAAAAAATTTGTTTTTAACAATTTATATACAATAAAACTACAGTAAATGTGAATGACTTGCTTCCTTCAACAACTGACAGCAAGGATTAAATATAAAAACCAACAAAAAATATATCTCTTACAGGATTAAAAACAGCTTAAAACACTATAATACACAATATCATATAAAAACTACTTAAAACACAAAAAAGAATGATATCAAATTGTTATCAAATTTAAAACATAAAAAATTTATAAAAAACCACAAAAACGGATATTTGTTATCTTCATTTCTTTTAAACAATAAAAAAATATTTAAAAAAAATAAGAAACAAAACTACATTTAGTGTAGCAATTAAAATAGAAGTCTTACAAAATAATTTATTAAAATAAAATTTCAAAAATTAATTTTTTTACTACACCTTGTTCTACGCAAAATTCTGCCGATAAAATGGTGGTTTTAGAAACAGCCACCGCCCTATTGGGTGGTCCATATGCACAGGGTGCACCCGCTTTAAAAATGGTACAAAAACGTTATATTGGATTACATCAATGGTTGGGACCACTACGTTCTAAGGAACTTAAGGAACATATTGTAAGTATAAAACTTCTTTTTATTACACTGTGCAACAAATTTTTGGTCACCGACTGTATTATGAATGACAACACAACAACAGGAACCGTAAATAGACTTTCAGTAGAACAAAGTTCTCAAAGGAATTTGAAAACTTACCTCCCGATCAAAAAAAAATGTACATCTCAAATACAAAATCAGATCTTATTTGATATGTTGGTAAAGACGACAGCAATTGTAGTCAAAAACAAATGAAGTTTCATTTAAAACAAGGACGACTTACATTTCATTAAATTCAACTAACATTGTCATTTGGTTTTTAATGTTCAAAAAATGACTAACAATTGTAGTAAAAATGAACCACATGGTAGTAAAAAATAAACCAAAATTTTTTTTTTTATTTTTTAAATAACAAAAAACAACTGTAAAAAATGAATGTAAAATTATAAAACAATCATTTGATGTGAGTTGTTTTTTTAAATGAACTACAAGGTTAGTTAAAAATTTCATTTGTTCTACAAATGACTTACATTTACATTAAAAATAATGAAACTGTATTACAACCCAAACAACTACATATTTTTAAAGCAGAAGTTCCCTGAGTGTATTTATTCGTATCCAAGTCTATCTCAAAATTGGGGTATCCGGTAATTACCGATTAGATCCCTCAAAATATATTATAGGATTAAGTTAGAAAACTGGTTTCAATTGTAAGGCATCCAAAAATATCTAATTTAAGATCCCGATATATCCCAAAATTTCCCGTGGCTTGAATTTAGATCTACTTGGATCTATTAAAAAGATAAGTATTTTTTGGTGGATAGAACGAGATATTTTGAGATTAAATTGGATTTACATATATCACATTATGAAGAAATAAAGTACTTTTTAAAAACAAATTTTTAAAAAGTTCTGAAAAAAAGTACTTGGAGTGGTTTTTAGTAAAATAAATGTTAAAAATATTCCTGACTTAACAGTGACCCTTAAATTTAATTATATATTTCCCTTTTCCTCAAAAAAAGAAGATTTTACTATGAAAACCTTAATGAAAATTTATTTTGAAAATTCTTGGAATTCTCGAGAGTATTCGAAAAAATCCTTTGAAAAAGGAGTTGAAAAAAGTCGGAAATTTGAAAATCCTCATTTTAATTAAATAAACTACCCTCTCGAAAATTGTATCGCATATGAACATATCATATATATGCTTGTATATGATCATATATAAACATCCCAATCAAAAGAAATATTTTGTATGTTTGTTTTTTTTGCTTCTGACATTCACAATTATATTTGAAATCGTCTAGCGTGAACTGAGTTTCTTTGTAAATAGCACCTCCGAGTCAAAAAGGCATTTTCAAAATTTGAAACTCAAAAATTTGATGAACTTTTTCAAAATTTTTGCGAAATCGAAGTATTTTTTTCACATGTTTTTTTTTTTTTATAAAAAACATAGCTTGAGAACATTGTAAGGTAGCGAGAGTGAATCTTCATGACGGACTAAATTGATAGAGTGATAAAAAAAATTAGTGTTTTAAAAAATAATCGCGGTTTGCCTTGTAAGTTCTAATACAAGACAAACAAATTTTCCAGTATATTTTTATATTTTTTGATGAAACTTAAAACTGCCATAATATTTGCGTCGTTAAAGATAATTGATTAATGTGAATGCATTTAGCATGATTAAGCATTGGCTAACATATACACAAAAGGTTATTCAAGACATGCAAAACAAAAAATTCGAAAATATTTTACCTCAATATTTTACCGTTATATAATAATATCCGAAAAATGATACAATTAGACCTAATTTGATAAAATTAGATCAATTTTGATGCAGTTGTATCCGAATTTTGTCCTTATCCAAATATATCAAATTTTATACAGTGTGATACAAAAATGTGCATATATATGTGACATATATAATCTTATATAGGCCGATATATAATTATATATTTTTACATATTGCACATTATGAAGTATATAAAATGATATAATTGTATATTTGAGATATAATTTATATAATTTTGCATGAATATATATTATGCAATATATCATTATAAAAATTTGTATAGATCAAATATGTTTTCATTTTTGTATTAAAAATACAAAAATTTGTTTTTTTGGACTTTCTATTCTATTTTTTGTATGTATTTAGTAAGAATATTGTTCTACCTCAAGTTCAAAAGTTTTTTTAAGCCCTTAAAGAGTCTTGGCCTACTGCTAGTCTAACTTTATTTCACGTTGCTCTCTTCTTTTTTTTTTTTTTTTTTTTGTTGCACAGTGTTACTAACATCTCCAACAAGTGTTTATGGTTTTTTAGTTCTATTGCAATGTATAAAAATTGACTTTCGTTGGTGATTTTTTTTTTGGTTTGGTTTTGAAAAAGATTGATTGTTTTTTATGTCTTATACCCCAAAGACCTTTTTTTCATTGTTTGTTTTCGCCAAAAATTTTCTTATTTCTTAGATTCTTTCAAAAATCATTCATAGTTTGTTGTTAATTTATTACTTTTTTATTGTTGTATAAAGGGATAGACAATTTTTTGTTTTAACTTGATGTTAGACTATATTTATGACTTTTAATATATATTTTTATCCCCAAAACCAAAATGGTCATAAATATTTAAAGGGTATTTTTTTTATGGGACATTCATATATCATATGAAAGTTTATTGATTTTTCTAGTTTTATAAATATTTTATTAGCGCTTTTTGCAACTAGCATCTGTGATTTAAATAGGATATTAATTATATTTAAAAATTTGTTTCCAAAAAAAAAAAAAAAATTTTAAAAATTTTAAAGAATTATTACAAAATTATATATCGTTTAATAGCTTTTCTAAAAAAAACTTCATTAAATTTCGTTCGATACCACTATTTAACAAATTTAAATTTTTGGGAGTACCTCCTCTTTAATGTTGGTAAATTCGGTTGCTTTTCAATACTCGATACTACTCGATATTTTTTAAGAATATTGAAGTCAATTATCATTTAACATCAACACTTTATGTACTTAATGTCTGAAACACAATTGGCTTGACTTAAGTCAGGTGTTTTTAAATGCAATTATTTAAATTAAAAAAAAAACTTAATTTTCGTTTCATACCAGCACCTGACTTAAGCCACTTAAGCCAATTATGATTAAACCTTAAGCGCGAGTAACTGTTCTAAAAAATAACATTAACCACAGATATTTCCATATAAATATGACATTCATAATTATGGTTAAGCCCTAAGCTTTGGTTATTTTGAGATAAGTTATCAGGCCTTAATAATATGAGATAGCCTCAAATCAATTTATTTCAAAGTTTTGGTTAATTCTGTTTAACAAAAAATGTGTGCCATTTGTAATATGTGGCGTTTAACTTCTGCGAATATTTTTTTTGGTCTGAAATGTAATTTCGCGGAAAAAAAAAATCTAAAAATTTCACTAAACAAACTTTTGTTACATATTACAAGTTCAAATTTTTATTGAAAAAAAAATCCAAAAATGTTCATTTAGTTAATAGATTTTTTTTTTATGAAATTGTGAAAAAATCAGAAAAAATTTTAAAAATATTAAAGAATTTTCATTTAGTTAATGAAATTTTTCATTAAATCAATGAATTAATTTTAATGAAATCGATTCATTAATACTATGAAGAATAATTCTATCAGTGTTTTTTTATTTAACGGGTTTTAAATTTTTAATTCGCTTTAATTTTTTCCTATTTTTTTTTTTAAATTTCACTTTAATTGAAAATTTAAATTTTTAAAATTTTTATATAGTTTTTAAACTTTTTTCTTTTAACTTTTCACATTTGATATTTTCTAGTAACATAAAAGTTGCATTTTAATGCTAATTATTTTGGCGGAGTCGCATTTTTGTATTGTTTTTCTGTCCATAATACAACTCTGAAACTATCGAGTAGTTACTTTTAAGTATCGAGTATCCACAAAAAAAAAATAACACAAATACTTGATACCCACTACTTATGACTTTACCAGCACTACTCCTCTTGCACAATTTAGTGGTTAAAACCCTATCAAATAATTTATCATCTTGACTAAAATTGTACGTACAGAAAACATAGTGGAACATTGTTATCCAGAGTTACCAAATATTTATTTAACAAAAATAAATGTTTGCCCTGTAGTGATGAGACCTTTTTACCTAAAATTATTTAACAATATATAAAACCAAAATTTTATATTTTTAATTGACATGTTGCGGAGAAAATCCGAAACTTCATTCGTATAATAAAACCTAGTTCTTAAATTATATATAATTTGTTGAAATCTGACCGATCGGCTAATGAAATTTCAAAAACACTAAGTCGAAATTATGCTGAAATTTATTTGGTTTTTTTTTCAATTTATAACGAGCTTTTTCAACCTCCGTATATTTACAAAAATAAAGCAAATCAAACATATTAGCTAGGTTGATACTAGTATTTCGATCTGGCTAAAGATCTCATCAGAACCCAAAGTTTTAGAAAAGCTAGAGCCTCCATAATTGCTGCATTCTTGTCTCCTTAGTAATCAAACACGTGGTTTTCACTCATAAATAACTTATAGTTTTTATTGAAAGGAAATGTTTGAAAATCACGATTTAATCAAAAATTGGTTAACATAAAAAATTAATATGTTACAAATTATTGAATCCAAATTTGTCGATTGATTAAATAACAAAGAATTGAAATTTTGTAAATGAATTTAAACCATCTACTAAGTAGTCTATAATAAAGGTTTTTTTTTTTTTTAAATCGAATAAGAGATTAGAACGATCCAAAGATCCAAATAAAAATTCCCACAAGAAAACTTCTTGGCCGGTACAATTTTCAAGCTGGTAAAGGAATATCGTTAGCTAAAAGAGTTGTCGGTGAATATTACATCTTTGTCCCAAAATTAAAATTTTCCAAATTAACAGTAATTTACATTCAACATAGTAATGATATATTGCGTATATTTTCAAATATTATCTACAAATTTCATCACGCCTATATTTATTTAAAATTATTAATTATGTTTCTCTGATTCACTATGTTTTGAATGTGTTAACCACTAACCATTTCCTGGATTACTTCAATACATTATTTGTTAATTTAATTAAATAAAGAAATTGTGGTTAAAAATTACTATGCAAGAAAAATTATAAAACAACCCAGCAAATATTTGAAGTACTAACTAATTCTTAAATAAATATGTCCCAAACGCAATTCTTAGGGTATGGCGATTTAAAGTTTTTTTTTTCGAGTTCGATATCGCCCGGAAATAATAACACGTTGCTACAAAAAACAAAAAATTGCAATCAATGTAGATTGGAAGTCTAGATGAGTGTATTACAAAACCCGTTGGAGAAGTTTTAATATACCTTCAAATTTTCGAGATTTTTTGCGACTTTTGAATTTACACTTTTGTAACTTTTTCAACCGATTTTGAAATTTTAAACGGTATTTAAAAAAAAAAAATTACTTGGTCTTTTTAAATATATATAATTTTTTATATTATTATTATAAATATGTAGAGATTTTTTTAATAACAATTTAAATTTAAAATTTTGTGTTTAACTTTTTCAACTTTCTTGAGTAAACCGGGCCTTTTTCTCAATTTATAACCAGCTTTCAACCTCCGTATATTTACAAAAATAAAGCAAATCAAACATATTAGCTAGGTTGATACTAGTATTTCGATCTGGCTAAATATCTCATCAGAACCCAAAGTTTTAGAAAAGCTAGAGCCTCCATAATAGGCAGAACTTTAACAAAAACCTATTAATCATCAATTTTGCTTTATTATTGTCTTAGCAATCAGACACGTGGTTAGGGTATTTTCTTAACAAGCCTAATTTGTTAAAATCGGTTGAAAATTGACAAAGTTTTGGTACTTTTTCTATATATATAATAATTAAAATTTGAATTTTTTTCCAACTTTTTAAATCTTTTATTATTGTTTTTTTCTTCTTCTTCTTTTAAAACAACAATATTCTTAAAGCTATTGTATTCCTCATTTAGAATACATTTGCTCGGTTGAAATTTCACATGGTACTTTTTCTGAATATAAAATAATTAAAAGTTTTTGTTTTATTTCTTTTCTTTTTTCAACTTCTAAAATGTTTTTTTTTAATCTTCTCTTAAAACGACAACAATGATCAACCGAATTCGATAAATGAAGGCTCATTTTTTAAAAAAAAGGCTCATTGTAAAAAAAAAATTAAAATTGTAGTTATTTAAAATTTTAATTATTATTAGAAAAAGTAACATAACTTAGTCAATTTTCAACCATAACTTAGTCAATTTTCAACCAGAACTTAGTCAATTTTCAACCAGAACTTAGTCACTTTTCAAACGATTTTAACAAATGAACGCTCGATTTACTCAAAAAAGAATATTCGTAGAAAAACATCGTAGAAGTTGAAAAGTTTATAAAAAAATATAGTTTAAATTGTTATTAAGAAAATCTTCACATTTTTTATTAATAATATAAAGAAAGTACACTTAGAATGCTTTGTAAGTCAAGCCTGTTAATGTAGTTAAAAACAAATAAAATTTCACTTGATGGACGACTTACAATTCAGTAAATTCAACTAACATTGTCATTTGTTTTTTTACTGTGAATTAACCACAATTGTAGTAAAAATTAATCACATATGCAGTAAAAAATAAACAAACATTTATTTGTTTTATTTTTTAAATAAAAAAAAAAAAAAACTGCTGTATAAAATGAATGTAATATCATAATACAGTAATTTGATGTGGTTTGTTTTTTTAAAATAAACTACAATTGCAGGGCTTATTGTAAAAACTTGATAAGCCACATTTATTGTTTTATGCATTTTCGCTATTTTCTAGACATCTTAAATATTGCTTAAATACGTATTACAAAAGTACCTAGAGTACAAACGTCCTGCAAAAGTCATATTGTTTTGCATCTTTTTAACCTTTAAAAGGCAAAAACAAAGCATAAATAAAATGTGGCTTATCAAGTTTTTACAATAAACCCTTCAATTGTAGTCAAAACTGAAATTACTTCTACAAATTACTGTTTTTTTTCACTTAAAAATAAAGATACTGTACAGCAGACGTACCCTGATTTTATATATATTTAAAAAGACCAGGTAATTTGTTTTTAAATACCGTTTAAAATCTCAAAATCCGTTGATAAAGTTACAAATGTTTAAATGCAGCAGTCGATAAAATACTCTTTTACCGTTATCTCGAAAACTCGAAGTTAAATTGCAACTTCTCAAACCGGTTTTGTAATACACAGCTAGATTACAACATACATTAGGTCATTTGACAAGTGAATTTTCTGTGTAGCACCGTGTAATTAGCTTCGCCAAATTATTTTACAGTTGGATCCGCAGCGCTTAAAAATTGGCAAAGTTTTTAAAATATAAGATTTTTAGAAAAAAAAATATATATTTATCGTATATATTGCAAAAAAAAAAATTATTTTTTTTTATATTAATTTTGAATTTTCATACAAAATGCGTTAACAATTATTTAATCGGGGTCGCCACATGGCAATTTGAAAAATGTTTAAATTTTAAAAGAAGAGTAAAATTCTTTAAAAAAAAAATTTCAAAAATCGTATTATGCTTAATTTCAATTTCTTTTTTTCAATTTTATGGAAAGTTTTAAGACAAAAATCTGTAGATCCAAAATTTCCCAGCCATGCAAATTCGGTCTCTAAAGGGTTAAGCTTTTGTCAATTCTTGTTTTGTTTTGTTTTGATTTTAAAATTTAAAAATATTTTTCTTTTTTTTCAAAATTTTAAATAATATATTAGCCAATTAACCTAGAACACAAAGTGTTTTATTAGTCACCTTTTAAATCTCTAGACAATAAATTTTATTCAATGAAGTGAAAAAATCCTATTTTTAAAACAAAAATTCAAGCATTTTTTTTTTAAAAAAGTTGTAAATATAAAAATAGCTAGAAAATTATAAATAAGAATTTGATATTAAAAATAAAAAATTTAAAAATTATATAAAAAAAAAAAAAATTAAAAAAATGTCAATTTTATTTTAAACGTTTTTATCTTTTCAAATAAAAAACCCTACTTAATTGCTTTGGTGTTGTGTTAGGTGTACATAAGTGTTTTCTCCCTCCCCCTTTTAAATTTTAACACTTTTTTTGAAAAAAGATATTTTCCTGTTTATAAACAACACAAAAAAATAAAAGGTTTGAAATTTTCATTTTGTATGTAATAAAAATGTGCATCCATGCGTATGATGTCATAGAAACACGTAACAAGTGTCATGCACTTCATACGTCATTTAGACACACTCGTCGTATACTTGTTAGAGTAAACCCTAAACACTTTAAAGAAAGAAAAAAAATCTGGAAAAATTAAAAGAAAAACATATAGCACTTGATATGTTGTGAATGAACAAGAAATTGACTGAACTTTGGTATGGTAACAAGAAAAAAAAAATTATAATGTACAAATAAAGAAAAGGATTTTAGTTCATGCTACACTGAATAAGAAGAAAATAAATACCCAGCAAAAGTTTGTGGGAATTTTAAGAATTTACTTGAGGCATTATATTTAAAATTTGTTTGTATTACTTGAATAATCTTTTGTGTATGTGTTCGCCGATGTTTAGCGCAAAATTGAGCGAAAACGCACCTAAACTTCAACATATAAAGGGTGTCCCAAGAAGAACGCAATTTTTAAATCTGGCAACATTCGAAGTGTCATTGTTTGACATTTGAACAATTTTTATTGTTTGCTACACTGGTAGAATTTTCCTTCATAGTATTAATGAAACAATTTCATTAAAATCGATTCATTGGTTTAATGAAAAACTTCATTAACTGAATGAAAAATCATTAATATTGGTATTTTTTTCATTAACATTTTTTAGGATTTTTTCATAATTACATAAAAAAAAATCATTAAATCAATGAAAAATTTTCAAATTTTTTGAATAAAAATTTTGACTTGAAATAAGAAAAAAAATTTTTTTTTTTTTTAAAGAGAAGCAACGCAGGAAATTCTTCCTATTAATTAATGTGTTGTTTTCTTGGAAAGGGGATAGTGGAGAGATGAAAGGTGGTGAAAGATGAAGGGCTTCAAACATGGCAACACTGTAAATGCGCGAGTAGATAAGTCTTAAAACAGTTGTTGCTCGCCACCTGATGAGAGTAGGCGAATTTATTGAAGCTTTTTGTTTCATAGCCCTAATTTATTATTTTACTTCGGTAGGGTTAAGTGCTATGGAAACACCGAAGGTGGGCGCAGCGATACATATAAGTGATAGAAAACTCATACATATTATTTTTCTAAATTGATGTTGTTGTCACCGGGAATCGAACCCGGGACCATCTGTGTAACAGTCCAATGCGCTAACTATTACATCATTATTACAACGCCCACATGATTTAATGAAACACCTTTCATTGACTCAATGAAACGTTTCTTTGGGGACTTTTTTATGAAAAAATTCATTGGATTAATGAAGGAATTCATTAATACTACGCACAAATTTCTATCAGTGTAGTAGAAGGTACGAGGTTAATAAAAATGGAGCGCTACACGAATGAACAACGCATTCTCATTGTGAAATTGTTTTACCAACATGACAACATGAAAATGCTGATTTTGCCGATAAAATCATCTTCAGTGACGAGGCCCATTTTCATCTTGATGGCTTCGTCAATAGGCAGAATTGACGCATTTGGGGTGAGGAAAATCCTCGAGTGATTCACGAGAAGCAAATGCATCCTCAACGTCTCACTGTGTGGTGTGGTTTTTGGGCTGGAGAAATCATTGGACCTTTTTTTTTATGAAAATGAGGCAGGTCAAGCGCAAACAGTCAATGGTGTTCGGTATCGTGAAATGATAACCAGTTTTTTCTTGCCTAGAATTGAAGAAATGAATGTGGAGGGCATGTGGTTCCAACAAGACGGCGCCACATGTCATACAGCCAGAGAAACAATTCAATTGCTGCATTAGTCATTTCCCGGTCGTGTTATTTCGCGCTTTGGAGATCAGAATTGGCCGCCTAGATCGTGCGATTTAACACCATTAGATTTTTTTCTTTGTGGTTTTTTGAAGTCGATGGTTTACGCGAATAAGCCGATGACGACTCAAGCCTTAAAAGAGGAAATTGGACGCTGCATTAATGAAATACCGCAGCATTCATGCAAAACGGTCATTGAAAATTTCATTAAAAGATCGCTTGCATGCCAGCAAAGCCGCGGCGGCCATCTGCACGATATATTGTTCCATACATAACCTCATTCTGTCTACTTTACGATATAATAAAGTTTCACGATTTTTTTTTTTAAATATCTGTGTTTTATTTAAAATTTAAAAATTGCGCTCTTCTTGGGACACCCTTTATTAATGAAACTTTAAGGCTTTGCTAACATTACTAATTATAATCTTTTTGCCAAATTTCATAAAAATCCCGAATTAAGACAATGTCCTTTACAGGTATGCTATTGGAATCCTGTAAGTCCTTGAACCAAAATTTAAGCTTTTTTGAAAAGTTTAACCTTCAATATTACTTTGTGTTATGTATCAACTGTTTATAGTAAACATAAATATGTTTTCAAGATTTTTGAAAATTGTGTTCATTTTAAAATATTTATTTTTTGAAATTTTATGAAATTCTAACTTTAACGCTTTTTCGCTTCCAAACCGTGCCATGAACACAAAAAATTACTTTACAAAATATTTTGTGAATTTGGTTTTCTATCAAAATAGATTAATTTCTTATTATAAAACGCTCATTTGGAGCATTTATGGCAAATTTAACATACCCCACCTGGAGGCGGGCTTGACGGTTAAAGGGTTTAGCATGCTAAATCCATCTGCGCCCTCTGTAACAGCACAAAAATTATGGCGGTTTTAAGATTAAAGCAAAATAAAAATATTAAAATTAAAATTACAGTTTTTGATGGGATTTAATATAAGTTACAAAAATCTGTAGATCTCAGTGTATTTACCACATTTCAAAATATAATATATATCAAAAAATATAAAAATACACTCACTTTTTCGTATTACAGAACTAACAAAGAAAACAGCGATTATTTTGCAAAATATTTTTTTTGCCTGTTTTATGGCATTTAATTGGGTTTAGGGTTACTTATTTGCAGGAAATCATATTAAATACTTTTAAAGTCTTTAAAATTTGTGAATACCTTTTCGATTTTAGTATTCAGCCCATTAAAATATTTTATTTGAACGTTTTGTCGTAATTGATTTGGTACAGCGCTTTAGTTGTAACAAATCGAAATGTAAACATTTCTAAATATTAAAATATTTTTTGATTTCTTTTTTAATGCGAATAAAAATCTGGCCTTCTAAAATCAGCAAAATTCAATTTTTTAGCAAAAAATTCAGTTGTTTTTTTAGCAAAAAAATACTTTTATAATTTATGGTAAATATGGCAAAAATGTTGTTGATATTACAATTTTTTTTTTTTTTTTGCTGTTTTAGGTCTACAAATATTTAGTAAAAGTTTTTGCCAATTTTTAGCAGAGTAAATTGCTATTTTCAATTATCTGAAATTCAACTTCAATTTCGTAAAGTTAATAGCAGTAGTATTTCTGCTGTTCTTATTTTATTAATATTTAGCAAAAAAAAAAAAATTCCTAATTTTAGCAATTTTCTCTGCAACGTCAATTTTAACTAGTTTTTTCATAGCTTTTTCGGCTATTTTTACTGATTTATTTCTATGAGTGTACAAATATGTTAATTTAATAAAAATCGGATAAGAAACCAAAAAAAAGTCGAGCACTCAAAACCAAAAAATATACACTAAAAATGCAAAAAACATGCACTTAAAATGAAAAAATATGCGCTTCAAATTTGTAGATTTTTTTAAATCGATTTATGACTCGAGAGCGTTTATTTAAAAATGAAATCCAATATAAATGTCTAACAAATTACAACTAGAGGACATGCTCAGGGCTACAAATGCTTTCTTTTGTTTATTTTTAATAAAATAATCCTAATTTTTACAAAATATGCTAAAATATGCCAAAATATGCATCAATATATGCATTTAAAGCAAAATATGCAAAAACAAATCGATTCCCCTTTGTTGCAAATTCTTTGATTCGGAAAAGTGTTTGGTCAAAATCAGCTTTGGGCTACTGACTACAAACATCCCAGCAAAAAATTTCCAAAAAGGTAAGCGGGTTTGTAATCAAGCATTTTGGGCAGAATGCATTTCATACTAGATTACCTACTCGATTCTTTTAACAGGGCGTGAGACTAAAATAATTGATTCTTTAGAATTGATTATTTTTTTTACCGAAGAACCATTTACTTTATATTTTTAAGAACTACATACATTTTTTAATAAAGAAATAGTTCCATTGTAAAACTACGAAGTACTTACACAAAAAAAATAAATAAATAGTTCACTAGAAAAAATAAGAAGTACCTACATTTAAAAAAAGAAGTAGTTCCATAAGTAAATTCAACTTTTACTCACACGTGATTCTCCTAAGTCATTCAAATATAACGATCAAAACTCATACGGAAATAAAATCCTAAAAAGTGAAACAACGAATTGTTATGATAAAATGTGTTTGTTATAATTTTGGAGCTATGAACCACGAAAATATAAATTTTTCAAAAAAAAGAAAGATTCAAAATTAAAAAACAAAAATATAACTCACGCACAATCACCCTCGAAAATTTTTTTTACACTCACTCACGATAGCGTCAGTAATTTCAACTTTCACTCACAATTTTCTGCTCACGTGCGCTTCCCTAATTTATATCTAACCACAGTTTAACAAAATTTAGGCAACATGCAATTTCTGTTTTTAGTATTATTTTCCTGCAAATAAAAATTTGTTTGGAAAAATATATAAGATAAATTCTTTAAAATTGTATAACTTCTTTTTTCAAAATTATGAACTACTTGCAATAACGTCCTTTTATTAAGAAAAAGTATATGATTACTTCTTGAGTACAAAAAGTTATACATATAAGTTAATAACATTGTTATTTTCTTTTAAGTAAATAATTACTTTGTTATTGAGTTCATGCTTTCTGGTTTAAATTTAAAGAATTGATTACAATACTACTTGCTTTTTTGACTCTATCGTTGGAATGAGTTTGGTATTGCAGTTACCAAATTTGGCAATGAGATATGTAAGCAAGTGTGGGCATCACCTTCTTTTTGGAATGTGTAATTTTTTCCTGGGATATATTTGCATGATAATAAGTAAACCCAAATTGTTTGCTGGGCTATTAAAACTTTATGAAGTAAACTCATTTAAACATGTGTGCGTTAAATTATAGATATTTTGCCGATATATTTTTTTAATATTTCTTTTACAAAATGTTGTTTAGAACCTGAAGTTTTCTTTTCACCCATACCTGGTATTGTCTTTTTTTTTTTTTATAAAAAATCAATGTTTGGGGCGGACAGTGTTAGACCATGGAGAAAAAATTATGAAATTTTATTTTTACAAATTGTTCTAGCTTTTAATTACTGCCAATTTTTTTTCTTCTTATTTTTCTCTATATTCCTTTTATGATTTTTTGTTTTCCAGCTCGAGGGCTTGTTTTGGGTTGTTTTAACAAATGTTTAACAATCTATTAGGAGAAACTTTGTGTTTTTTAGTTAAACGAAAGTTTTTTTTTTGGTTTTATAAGAATTTTTGTATTATTCTGTAGTAGGAATTTTTAAATGTTCAAGTCAGTTGCAGATTGAGATAGAAAATGCTTTGTTAACAAAAATAATTATGAAGTTGCAGTGACGGACGAATTATGTTTTTTTTTATAATTTAAAATTTTTTCAATTAAGTTTTTTTTTTTTTTATAATTTTGTGCTTGTTATAAAATACAAAATAAGACCTCAACTGCTCCCATAACAATGTAAAATATTGACAAAAATGTCGAGATTTTTAGTGTATTGTTAGTTTTTTAGTTCCTGATTAGTTCCTGATTAGTTCCACACCGCGTATCGTTAGAAATCTACAAAATTGTTTTGAAGTCTGTGTTGGTTTAATCCTGAATTACTCTTGAGATTTTCAAAGACTTCGCCTAAGGTATTAATAATTATCTTAATGTTTTTTTTTTTTTAAAGAAAACGACACTATTTTAAATTTATAACGAGCTTTCATCCTTCGTATATTTACAAAAAGAAAGCAAATCAAACATATTGGCTAGGTTGATACTAGTATTTTGATCTGGCTAAAAACCTCATCAGAACCCGAAGTTTTAGAAGAGCAAGAGCCTCCATAATAGGCAGAACTTTAACAAAAAACCTATTAATCATCAAAACAAAACACTGAAATTATAAAGAAATTGGATTGTGCTAAACCTACGACTATTTATCATTAATCATTTCATATCAAAATGGTAAAGCCTCTAAATTTGTTTAACATTGTAAGAAACAACAAAAATTTAGTTCGTGTCATTAAAAATCTGACAACTCCTTAAGGACATAATTAACTTAACACTTTAGATAATTTCACAAGCTTTCCAGTGATATATATATTGTTTAGATATGATCAAGCTGAATTATTAAATGTGATTTAAGAGAAGGCCGTTATCGCTCGTTTTACATTAAAAGCCACAAAAACAAATAATTCATTTAAAATCTATAGCGTTTTTTGAATATTTTACCATTATTTGGGTCAGATGAGCTTTTATTTAGTATTTCAAAAACAAAGGCTGCAAGTAAATATTTAGAAAAAACCTCAATTGATGGTATTGAATTGTAAGTCACTAAATTTATCAAATTTTAGCTATCCTATAGTCCATAAAAAAATATTAAGAAAAGCAATTTCATTTTTTCGCGGTTTTCAAAAAAGTTCCCTCAAAAACATTCGACATATCTTTTTCGTTTAATTAAACTAAAAATTAATATTTCACTAAAATTTTAAAAGTAATTAGAGTATAACTAAAGGACACAAAAGCCATTTAAAAAATATAATAAAACGCTATATTATTTTCGACATAACTCTTCATATTTCGCTAAAATGTTAAAGTAATTAGACAATAACGATGCCTATCATTCTTACAGTACATAAAGGTTTTCAAATTTGATTTGTTTCACAATTTGATTAGTTTCACCTAAATTGGTTTAGTAGAACTTGAGAAACCCTGCATACCAGTTTTAAACGTGGTTTCGAGAAAAAACGCGTTTAAGTTCAATTATCTCGCACACAATGCATGTTGGTGCATCTCCCAAACCATTTCGAATTTCGAAAAATCCCTTTTGGGATAATATTTTTGAATATTGAATCTAAAACCATGTGAAAAAAAAAAAAATCGAAAAAATATTTTTCCAAACCACAAGACCCCCTTAAATTAGAAAAAATCACAATAATTGAAAAACTCGTTTATTTTACGAAAAATCGCCGAAATTGAAAAAATCGCTAAAATTTATAAAATCACTTAAATACAATTTAAAACGTCTATAGTGAATTTTTTAATTTAATCGATTATTTTTGAATTTTTGTGAATTTTTAAAATTGTTGCCAATTTGTACTTTCTTGTCATTAAGGGTTTAAAAACTGGAAATTTAGTGTCAACTTCATTTTCAATCAAATATTTAATACATATTATTAAACTTTTAATTAATAGTAAGTTTGAAATCAAACAAAAGTCTAATTGAAATTTTTTGGACAATAATTTTTTCTGTAAACTTTGTCGTATTTGGTTTTTGATATTAAATTTTAGGAAATTCAATTTTGAAACGTTTAAACTTTTGTAGAGAATACTATAAGTCACAATAATTTTGAACACAGTGTAATCGCTCTACAATGTGTTTTTTTCGTGTTCCACAAAATCGTGTTTAAGTGTCCGCTGTTCATCATATGCTCATCTTTATCGTTAATAGGGGAAGTAATTTCATGTAAATCGATGTTTTTTTCTCGATAATCTTAAAGTAAGAAATACTAAATATTTATCCGATAGATCGGTTTGTTCACAGAGAAAAATTTAGCTAAATTTAGCTAATTCGGTTATTATGAATATCACTCTGTTGGTAAAACTGAATATTGGGTTTTACAACAAAGTTCGGATAATGCAACTGTAAATGCATATATTGACTTTTTATGCATATTTTGACTTTTTATGCATATTTTGCGGTTTTTAATGCATATTTGTGTATGTTTTCTATTTACTTATAATATTTTTTTTAATTTGTTTAAAAAAAATTAAATTTGGATACGAAATCATTTTTACACATTACTGAACTGAAGAATGAAAAGTTTCTAATGAAAAGATAAATGCCTAATTCAATTTTTTTCTTTCCATTTTTTTTATGTTTTTAAGCTTTGATTTTTGCAAAAAGTGTTCTTTTAAGTGCATATTTTTCATGTTTTTGGTGCGTATGTTTAGTTTTTTATAGTTGCATGAAATTCCTTGCCCTAGTTATTAACATGCATCACTATACCATACTCATCTTCAGGGCAGCGACTTCCATGCACTAAAAAATAGAAAATATGCACTTAAAATATTCAGTACAAATCCAAAATATGCGCTTAAAATAAGCACTTAAATCGAAATATGCGCTAAAAACCAAACAAAACTGCAAAAAAAAGTTGACTAAAAAATGCAATTATGTCAAACTATGCAAAAATTTGCAATAACATATCTGCCAGAGGCCATTTTGTTACAAATTTTTTGATGCAGAAAAGTCAAAATCAATTTTGGAATTTAGCATGAAAGTCTCTTCCCTGCTCATCATATTGTAGTATTTGTTTTTAAGTTGTATTTATTTTTCTTCCTTTTCACAAATTTAACGTCATCATCAGCTTTATATTTAGATGCAGTTTTCCAGTTTTTGTTACGGTTGTTTATATTTTTTTCTATCTTGCAGATTTTAAAAATTAGTTCAAAGCTTTTGAAAATCATTCGTTTGGAAAGATATAAAAAAAAACCAAACATATATTCAGTAATATATAAAATTTTATAACAAATAATAATTTATTTTAATAAAAGTAATAATAACAAAAAAAATCTTTAAATCAAAAGTGCAAACGTCAGCATGAATATTACAATTTTATTTGAAATATCAAATATCATTATTCTTGAAAAATGTGATTTACGAAATAAATAATAACGTTCAAGCAATTGTTGTAGAGTTGATAAAAAAAAATATGCTGTTTATGAGAAAAACAAAAAAAAAAATATATTACAAATGTATTTTGTTGGCATACATGACAAGTTAATTAAAATTTGTTGATAGTTTGTTTAAAATAAGAACTTTAAACAAATTATATTTTCTCATATAAACTCCATAGTGGTGTAATAAGCTTTTGTATTGCTAAAACTCTTATCACAAAACCTACTAGATTTGGATTTATAAACATGTTTGAAATCTCCATTGTTAACAGCTTAATAAAGATTTAATCACTATAGTTTTGTTTTTTTTTTTGTTGGTAAATAAAACCATTCACAATAGCAAAGTTTAATGTGCTGTTAACTTAGAGTATATGACACAAAATCTACTTAATTTTAAATTCTTTAAAATCTCAATCAGTCGCCATAAAACAAAAATTCAATCACAATTGTTTTGTGGTCATGCAAAACCATTTACAAACGTAAAGCTTTATATTGATTGTATTTCAAAACAAGTATCTAAAAATCTGCTAGTTTTTAAATACTTCAAAAGCTCTCGTTTATAACAAAAACTCAATAAGAAAACATCACTGAAACAAAATTTATGATTAATACTTCTTTTGTTTAAACTCTGCCATTCTGTAACCGCAAGCTTTTGTAAAACTACGGGTTATGATGAGAACTTCAACCAGATCGATATACATGTATCAACCCAGCTAATAAAACGGGTTTTTCAATAAGGACTTGACAACGTTTTTTTTTTTAAATAAAACGCAAAACTTTATTATCGACTTGAAATACAATAAAAAAATTAATGAATGGAAGTCGACTTCGTTCATATGGCCACCGCGGGCACATCGGCAGCGTTCGATTCGTTGGACCCAATTTTCGATGACTCGGTCACACATATTTCGCGTTAAATGTTGGCTCTGAGTTATTCCAACCTCGTCGGCTTGTTGGCATATACCAATGATTTGACGTAGCCCCAAAGAAAAAAGTCTAGAGGCGTTAAATCGCACGAACGAGGCGGCCAACTGACTGGTCCATTACTTGAGATAACACGCTCACCAAACTTACTCTTCAATAAATCAATTGTAACGTGTGCTGTGTGGCTTGTGGCACCGTCCTGTTGAAACAACATGCCGTCCAAGTCTATGTTTTCCAATTCGGGCCAAAAATAATCGGTTAGCATGGCGCGATAACGATCGCCATTCACAGTAACCGGACGATCGTTATTGTCGACGAAAAAATAAGGCCAAATGACGCCGCCTGCATGCAAACAGCACCAAACAGTTATTTTTTGTGGATGTAGTGGTGATTCATGAAGCACATGTGGATTTTTACCAAACCAATAACGCCTATTTTGCTTATTGACGAACCCATTGAGCCAAAAATGAGCTTCGTCACTGAAAATGATTTTGGGATGAAATTCATCATCAAAGTTGCGGTCACCGACTCCGAATTTCGGTAGTACATTTTTATAATTTGCATACGCTGTTCGTTCTTGTACTATACCATGATGAAATTGTTGAGTTTACTGAAAAAAAGGAAAGTAACAGTTAGATGATCAGTTCAAAGTTGTCAAGTACCTATTGGAAAACCCTTTATTTAATCTGCTTTATTTTTGTAAATATACGCAGGTGGAAAGCTCGTTATAAATAAATCAAAATAACAAAAAAATAATCTCGATGTATCTAGAAACAAAAAACAACGAAAACTGTAAAAAAATCACAATAGGTTTTGCAGAGCTGCATATAAGTTGAAGTGAACATAATCTGATATACATATATTTTAATATCCATTCCTAACTCATTTTTGACACAGTGTTAATTTGTCGACCGAGTACTTTTAAACGGCCGTATTTTTTTTACTGGATAAAGATAAACAAGTGTTTTAAAAATCCTAAAATATTACAAATAGTTGCCAAATAATTTTTTGAAATAATAATTTTTTGACCTATTTGGTGGAAGCTTTTTCAATATTTATTTGAAAATATAAAAAAGGCTAATCTTTTATATTTTTGATTGTTATGTTGATGAAAAAATATGAGAATGTATTTCCCTGCCATATCCTTAGTTCATCGATTGTATATAATTTTGGAAAATCTGAACGATCGGACTGTGAATTTCTCAACTACACTGCAAGAATTATCCTCCTGAAACAAATTCATAGATTTTCAATCAATGAAGAATTTTATTATATACAAGACCTTTAAATAATATTAAGTCATTTTTAAATTTATTTTTCATTGAATCTAAACTGTTTCATAAATTCTATAAACGCTTCACTGTATTAGTGATACATTAGTTTTATGAAGATTTTCCTTAATTCTACAAACATTTTATAAAAATTGACTTTAATGAAGCCTGTTTCAGAGATTCTATGAAAACTTTCAAAGGACGAGTTCCAGTGATAATTTTCATTAAAGCTATGAATAAATTCATTACTGAAGTGAAGATAATTCTCTCAATGTACACAAAGTCTAAAATGTTCCAAAATTTATTCCGTTTTCACTCAAAACATAAAGAATGGATGATTTTTTTTAATTAAAATACTACTGAACTTCTAAAAATGTTATCGTCAGGATTGTCATATGGAAATTTTAAAAAATGGTCTAAAGCAACGATATTTTTTTAGATAATTTAAAAAATCGGCTAACTTAAAAAAATTAATTTTTCATATCTTTTTAAATAAAGATTTGTTCACAAAATTATACAAAATTAAAATTTTTAAAATATCTTAAACCGTCTAGGATTTATATGCTATCGGAGAGTCAACTTTAGTTGCTAATAATTCCTTCAGAGGGCGCTCTAAGACAAACACAACTACAAAAATTTCTTTATGAAGCATGTTATGTATCTGCAAAGGTTGGTTAAAAATTTTTCAGCGGAACTATGATGTGCCATTAATAAGCTAAACTTAATTTTGTATCAATTTAGCGTTGGAGTTACAAAACATTTAATTTTAATTTCCCATCATTATAATCTGCTTTATAACTGTAAGTTTGTTTTTATTTTCGATAATCCCTTTTTTTAACAACAGTTAAAAAAAAGTTTTCTGGCTTGACTTGAACTTGCAACAAGTCTGTCAACTTTTGGTTATAACAAGCAGCCATAATATTATTGCTTGCTTGGCTGTTGCTGCTACCAAACGTTGTTGATTATCTAGAGAGCAACACAAAAACCAGGTATACAAACGCATCTTACAGAACTGACAGTTGTTGCAGACTTACACACAAATCATGGCATGGGAAATAGAATTCCCTTAAGCCATAAGACAATTTGTATATCATTTTAAAATTACTATCATACAAAAAAAAAAAAACGAAATACTTAAACTAAATGAATAAAAGCAACAATTTGTAACTTCTAGGTTGTCTTTTTCAGTTCAAAAAACATTAAAATTATATTTTCGTTAACCCTAAAGGGGGGCAGGTAAATTTTTAATGAACTCGAATGTATTTTACAAAAATACTGCTGAGAATACAATAGATTTTCTGTGGCAAGTACAGTAAAAGCTTAAAGATTTTTCTATTGGAAAAATAATCATGAATCATGTCTTAGAACCTAATAATTTTTCTGTAGAAAAAGGTTTTAGAATCAGAAAAACTTTCTGCTAGAAATATGTCACAGAATCTACGATTTTTTTTTATAAAAAATTTCCTAATCTGAGAATTTTTCTATAGGAAAAAAGTCTCAGAATCAGACGGTTTTTCTTTAGGAAAAATATTTTAGAATCAGAAAAATTTTTTGCAGGAAAATTTTTCTATAGGAAAAAAGTCTCAGAATCAGACGGTTTTTCTTTAGGAAAAATATTTTAGAATCAGAAAAATTTTTTGCAGGAAAATTGTCACAGAATCTGAAAATTTTTCTATAGGAAAATCTGAAAAAACGTTTCAGAATCTGAAAATTTTTTCTATGCTAGAAACGTCTCAAAATCTGATAATTTTTCTAATTTTCTATTTATATGTCTGAATATATCAGAAAATTTCTATATGGAAAATGTTCTGTGTGAAAAAGTTGACAAAATCTGAAAATTGTTTTATCAGAAAAATTACTGAGAATCTAAAAATTTGCTGAAGAAAAATCACTCGGAATCTAAAAAATTGTCTATGAAAAATGTCTCAGAATAGAGAATTTGTCTTTAAAATAATTCTCAGAATATGAGAACTTTTCTTAAACAAAAAGTCTCAGAATCTTAGGACTTTTTTATGGACAAGTTCTTAGCGTTTAACCAGCGATGGCAGGCAATACCACTAAAATACCGTTATTGGTTTCAAACCCTTTTACATTGCTATCGTTATCCCTAAGATACTGTTATCCATAAAATACTGTTACCGATATAACTAAAATATCAATATCCTTAAAATACCGTTGCCGATATAACTAAAACCCGGTATCAAATTTTTTCTGTGATGGCTAAAATATCTACTAGAGGGCACTTTAAGGCAAAAAAAAAAAACAAAAATTCCTCAATGAATCTTTGTTCTACATATATGCAAAGTCTGCTTAAAAATATTTAGCGGATCTTTGACGTGTCATTAATGATTTAAGGAATAGTTGTTATAGAAAAATTGTCATATTCTTAGGACTTTATCTTATAAAAAATTGTCAGGTTCTGAGGACTTTTTCTTATAAAACAATTCTCAGATTCGTTTTACAATAGAAAAATTCTGAGATTCTTAGACCTGTTTCTCAGATTCTACGAACTTTTTCCAATAGAAATATGTTTAGGTTCTAAGGAATACTTCTTACAGAAAAAATCTCAAATTCTTGGGAATTTGTCTTACACAAAAATTGTCAGATTCTAGGGACTTTTTCTTATACAAAAATTAACAGAATCTACGACTGTTGCTTACAGAAAAATTCTTAGATTCTGCGATCTTCTTCTTATTGATAATATTCTCCAATTCGCAGTACTTTCGCATAGAATAAATTTAGAATTAAAGCGTTTGGGTGGGTAAAACATGTATGTACAGTAGGGTGGGGCGATTAGTATGGAAGGAAAAAATCTTAATGGGCGCTTCGCGTTTCTGATTCTTGGGATTGTACTGAGCAAAAAAATCCACTAGACCATACGTCTACGGTGAAAATCGAGCTTCCACATTTTGACTTTTTAGCCGTATTTTGTGAAAGTAACAATGTGTGGGATGGACATATTTCATAGTATTAATGAAACGATTTCATTAAAATCGATTCATTGGTTTAATGAAAAACTTCATTAACTGAATGAAAAATCATTAATTTTGGTGTTTTTTTCATTAACATTTTTTGGGATTTTTTCATAATTTCATAAAAAAAATTCATTAAATCAATGAAAAATTTTCAAATTTTTTTGAATAAAAATTTTGATTTGTAATAAGAAATAATTTTTTTTTTTTGTTTTTAAAAGAGAAGCAACTCAGGAAATTCTTCCTATTAATTAATGTGTTGCTTTCTTTGGAAAGGGGATAGTGGAGAGATGAAAGGTGGTGAAAGATGAAGGGCTTCAAACATGGCAACACTGTAAATGCGCGAGAAGATAAGTCTTTATTGGAGCTTTTTGTTTCATAGCCCTAATTCATTATTTTACTTCGGTGCTATAGAAACACCGAAGGTGGGCGCAGCGATGCATATAAGTGATAGAAAACTCATACATTTTATTTTTCTAAATTGATGTTGTCGTCACCGGGAATCGAACCCGGGACCATCTGTGTAACAGTCCAACGCGCTAACTATTACACCATTATTACAACGCCCACATGATTTAATGAAACACCTTTCATTGGCTCAATGAAACGTTTCTTTGGGGATTTTTTTATGAAAAAATTCATTGGATTAATGAAGGAATTCATTAATACTACGCACAAATTTCTATCAGTGTAGAGCAGGTACATTTTGTACAAAGAAATTTCACTGCTATTATAAGGTTATAAAAAAAACAGTGAAAATTTTAGAAGAAAAACATTTTCTTTCACATGAAGAGCTATTAAGGAAAAACATAGTAAAAAGACAGTATGACAAGTAATATACAAATTATAATAAACAGTCTACATTTCTCTACAAAAACTTGACAAAGAAAATGTTAAAATCACTAAAAGATGATGACTGACTGAGAAAAGCAAAAAAAAAAAAAAAAAACAGCAGCCAGTTAGTTGTTTTTGAAGTAGTTCAGCAACAGTGAAGTTTAAAAAGTTGCTGGTCTAACTAATGCATATTAAAAATTCACAAAAATATCTCAAACATTCTCGTTTTATGTGCAAATTCATGAATTATTACACTGAGAGAATTATTTTCAGTTAAGTAATGAAATAAAGCCTTAATGAAAATTGTCACTGGAACTCGTCCATTGAAACTTTTCATTGTATCTATGAAACAGGCTTCATTAAAGCCAATGTTTATGAAATTCTTGTAGAATTAATGAAAAACTTAATAAAACTAATGAATCATTGCGTTAATGAAGTGTTTATAGAATTTATGAATCAGTTTCATAAAATTTTTTAATATTAAGAAATTTCCTTAAATTAATAAAACTCTTTATGAATGTCTTGAATAATGAACCACTTCATATTCATTAAAAAATTTCATTAAAGTCCAATATTATTAAAAGGCTACATTAAAATAATGAAGCACTTTATAAAATATGTTGAACACTAGGGAACTAGGTCTTAAAACTGAAGTTTGAAATGTATGAAAATTACTAAAATTTTATGAAAAAATTAAAAAAATAAGTGCTTGAAATAATTTCATAGCTCTAAAGAAAATTTTCATTAAATTTGTGAAAATATGATTTATAAAATCGAATGATTTTTTTTATGAAACTATGAAGTTTTATGAAAAAAAAGTTTATGAAAAATTTCTTAGTATTGATAAAATTTCTTGGATATAATAAAATTCTTCATTGCATCTATGAAAAGAAAAAAGGTCTATGAAATTGTTTCGTTAATATCAACAATGATAACTCTTTCTGTGTACACGGAAAGAAAAATAAAATACAAAAAAGGTGATTGTTATTAAAAATTCTAAAAAAATTTCGTATTAAAAACGTTATTGAATAATACAAAATTGTAATAGATTCAATGCAAAATATATTCAATATAACAAATTTATGAAATTATAAAAATTGTCTTCCAAAATTTTTTAGAATTCAAATATCATTGCATATAACTTCTGCAACTGATTCAATTTAAAAAATTTCAGATTTACTCACAAGGAAACTATAAAGTGCTGAATACGCAGATTTTAATGTTTTGGGGTTAAAAAAAAGGTGTCAAAAATTACAAAATATTTGTATGAAAACATCTATAACATTTAGAAAATTCAAATTTAATGCAATCGAGAAAACAAATTGATACTCAAATTGCCTATGCTGCGGGTTGCCACTTATTTGAGATATTTAAAATATGGGTTGTAAAAGCTCTTCGAGAAAAGTCTTGTTGAAGCCAAGCGATTACGAAAATTAAAAAGAAAAAAAAAAACCCAACACAACTTTCCATACAAATGTGGTATCCGAAAAAAATACCTTTCATTAGATACTACACTAACAATACTATGTAGGAAAAGACCACTGCAAATGTAGTTAAAAACAAATGAAATTTCACTTGAATAAAGGATAACTTACATTTCAGTAAATTTAAATAACATTGTCATTTGTATTTAACTGTTTAAAGAAATTACCCATAGTAGCAGTAAAAATTTAACAAAACTGTATTTGTTTTATTTTTTTAAACAAAATATAAAAAAATACGGTATAAAATGAATGTAAAATCATAATACAGTAATTTGTTGTGGTTTGTTTTTTTTTAAATGAACTACAATTGTAGTCAAAACTGAAATTTCTTCTGCACATTACTGTTTTTTTACTTAAAACTAAAGATACTGTATTACAACTCAAACAACTACAAATATTTATAGCAGAAGTTCCCCGATTATAGGGTTCTCATTTATTCGTATTTTTATTTTGCTCGAATAAACGACCAAACTATTTTTGATCGAACTATCAACCGATTCGAACGAATAACGAATAAAAAGTATTTTAAAAATACTTAAAGTATTTTAAAAATACTTAAAGTATTTTAAAAATACTTAAAGTATTTTACCCTGTCATTCCAGCAGTGTATGACTTTTGGCATCAATTTGAATACTAAAACAATACCAGTTCTCAAATGCAATAATTTTAAACTACAGTAACGCCAACATATTTCTAAATCATACACCATTTGGCTTTAGTTATCTCGTCATGACAAATTTGCAGTTTTGAAAATCGTTGTAAAGTTGAATATATATTTCGGCGATAGTTTTAGTATATCGAGCTGCTAAGATCATATTTTAGTCACAGTAGAAATTATATAAATGGATTTCACAGTTTAAGTGTTAATAATCATTGTAATATTACTACATTTTTGATAGTTTTGTAAAGTTTATACTTCAAAAATTATGCTATATATCACTTTATCTGTGAATTCCTTCATATTGCTTGCTTGAAATGAAAGTCAAATCATATATCTTTACAGAGTCCATAACTTGGAAAACATTTAATAAAAGTTTTAGCATTTCAGTTACTTTTTCAATACCGCTTTGATTTTATTTTGTCCATTATCAATTTTTATAGAAATTTTCGCAAAATTTGGTAAATTTCAAAAAAGTTTTATTAAAATAAGTTTTTTTTTTAAATTTTTCGATTAATCGTCAAAATTTCGTCGATTTGGTCGTAAATCATGTTTTTTAAATTGTTCGTTTGAAATTTCTTTTTGTTCTTTTGATTAATCGATTAATTTGTATTCGAGTGACAACCCTATTTGATACCCAGTTTGCTTATATTTTAATAACTTAAAAACGTCAAATTGGGTAATTTTTGACCCCAAACTTGAGATTGTGCAACTAAAATAAAAATGCGTGTCTAATATATTTTTGTCCTTTACAACATATCTAAGTTTCATTCAAATCTGCCAAATTCACCACTGTGTAGTTTAATTGTCAGTCATTTGTCTTTTAAGTCATTTTCATTATTTTTTTAGTTGTTCTATTGATTAATTTGTTCATTAAATCAGTTTTAAATGAAATTTCTTTTTTAATATTTTTTCCAGTGTATATGTATATCTTATTTTATATAAAAATGTCAAGTAGTACACAATAAAAACTATCTAGAAAAAAAAAAGCTTAACAAGACAGAAAGACGGACAGTTCGACGGACATTTGATATACAAGCTAAGATACAAAACTGCATTCATGGACAAAGTACTACAGATGGATCAACGGTTAAGATGAATTGTATGAATAGATAGATAGTTTTATATAGAAAAAGAAGAAAAAAATCGTATTATAAATGCTTTGGCTGAATAGACAGACAGTTAGACAGTTCATCTTAAGTTTAGGTTTTATATTCTTTATATCCAAACGTTGTATTTGACTGTCTTAGCACACCTTCTTGTATCGAGTATGAAAATAAGACAAAAAAAAGAACTAAAAGTTGTTAGTAGAGTGGTACTATACATATATTAGTATTTAAGTCTTATAACAAAAAGGTAGTTACAAAGAGGATTATTATTTAGGTATTAATATAAAAAGAAAATTTTATACCTTAAGAGCAACATAATTTTATACATCTAGAGGTTTTAACCCGTTTACCACCCTTGTACACTACAGTGTACACTTTTTTTTTTTTTTTTGTTAAACATAAAGAATTTGATAATTAATTATGTTCATTAGGATTAGTGGTCATTGAAAAGAAATCATTATATGAATAATGCAAAATCAAACAAAGCATTTTTTGATAATCGATTGTTTTAGTGATAAAAATGGACTAAGAAGTTAAAAAAAATGTTATTTTATTTTTTTTTATTTTATTAATTAATACAAAATGAATGCCGCTGGTGGGAATCGAACCCACGACCCCCGCACTGATAAGCCAGCACGCTACCAACTAGCCTACCGGGGCGCACTTTCAAAAATTTAAAAGAGGACGTGTCAAAAAAAACTTATGGTTAATAGTTAAAATTTCGGGAAATGTAAATGGATGTCTATTGGATGTCAATATGTAAGTGCATCTTAAGAAAAATACAAAAATTTTATTAATATATTTTAAATACCGAATCCAAGGGTTTGGTCAGGAAAAAATTATCACAATTGGTTAGTAAAACACCTCATCACTTCTGTTTTTATTTATAAAAAATATGTTTTTTAGTTTTAAAGGAGAAAAATTAACTTTGAATATGAACATATTTATAATTATGAGTTTTTTCCAAGCCATCTTATCTTCGAAATCTTAAAAAGACTTTTAAATATAAACTCCAAATATTTTTTTTGCGGAAGAGCTTTCCAAAACAAAAACGAAAATTTAACATATTTTATTGGGTAATCGGCTGGGTTTATCTATTGGGAATGTCTTTAAACATACACAGAACAAATTTACACAATTCAAATTATACACTCAGGGAACTGCTGCTGTAAATATTTGTAGTTATTTGAGTTGTAATAAAGTTATCTTTATTTTTTAGTGAAAAAACAGTTTTTTGTAGAAGAAATTTCAGTTTTGACTATAATTGTAGTTACTTATTTGCAGGAAATCATATTAAATACTATTAAATTCACAAAATTCAAAATTTTAAGGAAGAATGCTTTTTAAGGTTATGGAAATTTTGTTTTGCTCTAAATTGTTTGGTGCCTTTTCGATTTTATTATTCAGATCATTAAAATCTTTTAAAGGGTGTTTTTTTAGCAACTTTCTTTTTGGCAACACTGTTTTTGGCAGCTCAGCTGTTTTCGTGTAACACGTTATTGTTAAACATGTTCAGTTTGGTCTTTAATTTAACCATGAATCGACTTACAAAAGAAAAACGCTTGAATTTAATTATAAAAATTCATGCTCGGTTAAGAAAGTGCATCGTGCACTTCTTTCAATTCATGATCACTTTGGGCGATCTTCTGATGCGGCTATTCGGAATCTTGTGACTAGATTTCGCACCAAATTTACATTATTGGACATAAAACCACCAAATAATAAATAAATTTTGCAAAATTTTTAAAAAGTTCATAAAATGTTTGCATTTGACTCGAAGCTTACTAAAAAAAACTCATGTTTACCCAGTCTCGCTAGACAATTTCAAATATAATTGTGAATGTCCGACGCAAAGTTTAGAAATCTGGAAATTTTGGTTTACCTTATAAACCGACATACAACTTTTCAGTTAGCACACGCAGAAAAAAGACACTGTTGAAAATATTTGGTATTAATTATATATATGTTTACAATGATTAAAATTTTCAAACCTAAACAAAGATATATTTGCAATTTTAAAATTTTTAGATATTATGCTTGTGTTTACCGTTAGACATTTTTCACTAGTTCCAAACATATAAAAATTTAGAGGCAAACATAATTTTATTTGCAAGCAAGCATGTTATATTAGAAACATGGAAAACGGAAATGTTTTCCAAACAAAAGTATAATTACATCAGGTCGGTTTTTTTTTCAGCGTGCAGCAATATAGAATTTACTTTTTTAGTGAATGTATCTATCAAAATGACTCAAAATTACTTGTATTGGTTTGGATCTGAAAATTAAAAAATAATATTAATGATTTTATTTGTAAGTTTCAAGTAATATATTTTTTTTTAATGTTATGGCTTTTAAAAGACCATCAATTTTTTAGCGGAAGACTTTTCAACATGTAGCTTTGCATGATTTCGTTTTTAAGTATAGTCTACATAATCCTGTCCATCGAAATTTTTTTGAAGTAGTTTATATAAATTTTATACTGGTGTACCTAACGACTAAGTTGTCACACTTAAAAAACGTTTGCTTTAAAAAGTTACTTCTCATTTTGTTTAAACATTAAATTTTATAACACAAACAACAATTTTCTATAAATTTAACTTTAACATTTTTGTTTTTCTTGTTTTTTTTTTGCTAATAATTGTCAATATATTTAGATTTTTGTTTAAAGTTTTTCGTTGTCCTTTCATAAAATTAACACTTTAAAAGTTTTAAAATGACATTAAGAAGTATAAGACACAACAACATGCTATCGTAAACATGATAAGTGTCATAAACATTAGCAATAATATTCTCTTTGGTAAAATGATTTTCCAATAATAACAAAGAAATAAAACTTTTTTTTATTAAAAAAAAAAAAGAAAACTAAATCTGGCTCAAAGTTTGAAGAAAAAAAAATACTATCATCTTATACAAAGTACTTTTAACAAAAACTATACAAATATACTTCAAAACTTGAGCAAAGAAAATAAATTCAATACTTAATACAGACTAAGAAGGGAGGTATCCCGGCAGCTCTTAATGGACGTCGGATATGTTGTAGAGAATAAAAATTTAACGGTCCCGTGTTTTTTTTAGCTGCTCAATCTCATGTTTAGTGGGGTCAAAAATTTCCCCACTTAGAACGGTTTATTCTTTTCTATTAAAAGTATCTACCCGACGAAAAAAGTTTATTTAGAGTCATATATAGCTTGATATAATTATAAATAATTATATTTATGGCCATATGTAACGATATATATCTACATCTCGTATTTATTTTTGCGAAAATTTTTAATACAGCGCTATATATCATCATATATTGTTATGTCTCATGTTATTTTTCAGAAAATTTTTTTATACAGCGCTATATATCGTCATATATAGTTATATCTCATGTTATAGATCTGTTTTTATCTCATCGTATATACTCGATATAGCTAAATATGAGATCATATATACTTCCATGTATAAATGATAAAATGAAACCAAACGAATTCTATCGCTTTTATATATAATAATATATGGCATTACATATAATTCTATATAAATATATGTTGTAAAATTAAAAAGTAAAATTCTCTTGTATATAATTATATATAAATAAAAAAAAAAGCAAAATTCAATATGTAAAGCAAAAGAAGTATTGAAAAAATGTATACAAAAAAGCTACACTTAAAAATAAAAGTTCCAAGTTAATAGAATAAATAATATTTCATGAGTATAAAAAGAACTTTAAGTTCAAAAAACTTGAAAAAGCAATGAATATCCCAAAAATCTAAAGAAAAAACATTTTTAATGCTCAAAATCGGATAATCCAAATAAAGCAAAAAACATAAAAAAGTTAAAAAGCTAATTTGCCTTCTTTGATAATTATAAATAAACATTTATGGTACAGACAAAAAATAAATTCGATTACTTTTACTTTTAATTGCATATGGCATCACATAATAGTCAAACTAAAATCACGTTTTATTTTCCATTCCCTTGATTTATATTTAAATTTATATTATAATTTGGAATGTGAAACAAAATAGTAATGCGGATTTCCAAAGAATTTTATGAAGTTATATAAAATTTAATCAAATTATATATAACTAGATGAAATTAGATAGACCCATTTTCCGGATCAAATTATATCAGATGAAATCCCATAGAACCTCATGAGATAAGGTTATGTATAGCATTTTTCGGATCCGCTATGATATGATGTAATAATGAGTTATATATCTGACTATATATGATTATCATGGCTAGTTTTTTTTTTTTTTTTTGACACGAATAACGTTAGAAATGGCAGGCAAAATAGAACGAAAAATCTTTAAAAATGGCACAAGAAATGTCAAAAAATGGCAAAATAGCTAAACAAAATATGTAAAAATAAAATGATAAATATCAAAGTTTTACTAAATTTGCCTTTATTAAATTTTGGTTGCATAGTACAATCATGTGCTCTTTCAAGTTATCAAAAAGAAACGATCTACTATTGTGACATAAAACAATTGAGTTTATTGAAAATACGCGATCCACATCTGTAGAATCTGGAAACTGAACTTGAAAGCATGTAATTCCGTAGGCCACTATTTCGATTGAAAACTATTAAAATTTTCATCTATAATATTTTCCTTAACGCAGACATCTAAACTTTCCTTTATAGAGAATCCTTTTGTTTCCAATATGATGATGCTTAAATGTTAAACTTACCTTAAGAAATGCTGCTTTACAATTTGCAGTAAGTGAATTGACATCTTCAAATTTAAACGTCTAAAGATTGCTTCTCTACAATCTGGCAATTTTAAGGTAAACTGGGTAAGGATGCATTTTAATATAAAGAAAATATCTAAAAAAAAATATTGCAAGACTGTAGAAAATGACATTTTATTGCAAGCTGCATCAGAAATGGCATTCTTGAAAAATAATTGAAAAAATTACAAAAGCTGCAGTGTATGGAAATTGCCAAAAAAAATTTTCCCTTATTATATATACTATATCAGAACTTTTTTCATCGGGTATAGACAAATTTAATATAAAATGGAAGGTTTTTTGAAGACACATTCACTGGTGTACAAATATTTTCAACTATTTTTGTTATTCAAAATAAATTTTTAACATTAAATCTGGCGTTTTGCATTGCATATATTTCAAATAATTAAAAAATCTGGCAGCTCTGGATGTACTATATATGTGTATTCAAATTGTTGTTTTCTTGATTACTGTAACCCTGTTTAACCCATGCAAAAACATGAATTTTTAATGCCTACGCGTGAGATGGGGCAGCTAAAACAAAAAAAGTGTCTCTTGTTTTTGCTCCTTTACAACATATCCAAAGTTGGTTAAAATCTGTGAGTTCGGGTCGGTATGCTTCCCTTGTAAGAACAAAAACTTTATATATTTAACTACCAATTTTATTTTAAAATGAAAGGAGAGACTTAATATTGTTTATTATAACTTTGACAATCAATCGAACAAATTTCTTAAGAGATTGTATTGTTTATTAAAATATAAAAATTAAAATTAAATCGAAAAATATCAAAATTTGTTATTAACACTCTAACCGGAAAGTCGCCTTCAGTCGTTGCCCATATCGCCTGAAATAGTTGGTAGAGGAACATATTGTCTATTTTTCTTGACGAACAGGTGGTACAAATTTCTAGTTCTAGTTTAAATTTATATAAGAAAAACAAAACCTTTAGATAAGAAATATAATAATTTTAATAAATTTCTATAATAGAAAATGTTTTGCTCCAACGATAAAATATTCTTTCATTTGATATCTCAACTTTATAATTAACATTTAATTTTTTTTTTTTTATTAATTAAAAATCATATAATTACAAATTATATACTATTACCCTAACCGAGCACCAGCTACTATGGTCTTCGGCGCGTTGTAGCGAAAACATACCAGTGCCTCTGGTGGGAATCGAACCCACGACCCCCGCACTGATAAGCCAGCACGCTAACTAGCCTACCGGGGCGCACGATTAGCATTTAAATTTGTAAAAAAAAAATTCGTTTACACCCTTTATATGGCGCAACTTAAGATATATTTATATATGATATTAATTGATTTAAGATATAATTATATAAGGTTCCATATATGACGCAAGATTAAAAATTTAGCTTGAGATATGAATACACAAAAAACCTAAATTCGATTTTCAATTGCAATATTTGTTAATTCAATTAAAAGTTTAATTAAATTCGTTTATTTTCAATTACGATTATAATCTTATCTTTTAAGAATTGAATTGAATATAATGTTTAATTTATAACGAGCTTTCAACCTCCGTATATTTACAGAACTAAAGCATATCTAACATATTAGCTAAGTTGATACTAGTATTACGATCTGGCTAAAGATCTCATCAGAACCCGAAGTGTTGGAAAGGCTAGAGCCTACAGAATAGGCAGAGCTTTATCTAAAAACCTTTTAGTTGTTAATTTTGCTCCATCTATGTTTTCTGAGTAATCAATCAAATAATTAACTATTAAACAAAGAAACAAAGTCCACTGCTTTGTCTCTGGTGTGACGTGGACGTCGATTCGTAACCATGTCTCCTTCATGGTTACGAATCGATACAAAAACTCGGCTTTATTTGCGGTGAAACATCGCCAACAGCTTTCTTATCTCCAAATTTTCGGTCAATATGGCATTTATAGCACTTTTTGAAATGCCTATAATTTCAGCCAGCTCACGCACATACAGAAGACAACCATTTTGTGGACTTTCTTAACCGTTTCTGGTGTGGACAACTCAATTCGTTGACCACTACGGTGTTAGTTTTGGGAGCTCGAACGGCTTCGTTCAAACTCAGTCACTCAATATTTTATAGTTGTAAACGTAGGAGCAGACTCCCCCAGAGTGAAATCTAGCTTGGATTTATTTAATAACGATGACCAATTTTTTCCATGTTTTTATGATCGTTTATTTTTGATGGCTCCAAAAAATTCTAAACAAAGTGGCGCCTTGAAACTTAAAACGTATGTTTAGTACTGCCGCCATCTATACGTCAAGTCGGCTTAATTATCGACCGCGATCGTATCACTTTTAACTTTATTTATGTATAAAAGTGAACTTTTTTGATAAAGTTATCTCTTAAAAAATATCAAAAATAGAGACAGTTGTGAAAAAAGTTAAGTTTTTACCAAAAAAAAAAAATTTAAATTCTTACAAAAAAATTTTGCTTAATTGTCAAGAACTCAAAACAATCAAATCATATTGAGATACTTTATAAATTATTTACGAAATCCACAAAATCAGTTTCCACTACTGCCATTTATTTTTGCAAATGGTCTGCTCCTAGCAATTATATACTAAAGACGCCACAAGAAACCCTATTACTCACTTTTTGTTCAGACAGACTCCATTTGTAAGCGAATTAATGAGCCGATCGGCTAAATATTTTGCACATATAGTCTGACAACTTTCTTAAAGATGAAAGTTGTAAGTGAAAATGTGTGTCGCTTTTTTTCATAGGTTGATTTCTAAAGAGGTTTAACCCTTTAACCGATTTACTGATTTGGGCGAATATGTTGAGGCAGTTAAAACACGTAATAAATAACTTTGATACTTAATGGTTTTAATGGTATATAAATTTGTGTTATATTTGTGACATGGCATTTTAATTTTGACCTTTTTTAAATTTTTAAATCAGTTAAGAGGTTAATTCAAATTTTGTTTAAACATTTCTCACCATTCTATCAAAAATACTTACAAGGAAACTTGGATATGTTGTTAAGGACAAACAAATATTAGACACTTGAAAAAACAAAATTTTGTATACTTATATTGACTACGGCGTGGGCCCAGGGTTGCCACTTTTTTGAAATATTTAAAATATGCGTTGTAAAAGCTCTACGCTAAAAGTCGTGTTAAAGTCGAACGATTAAGAAAATTGCAAAAGCCCAGACCCCTCTAGCTTAATTTGAACTCAAACCAACAACAACTTCCCATACAACATCAATGTTTGAACATGCACGAACATGTCTTTAATACCAGTGGATGCGTCTTCATTTCATGCGGTACCCATGAAATATGTTAAAAAAAAAATGTCAAATTGGATCATTTTTGACCACATTTATTAACCCCTAAACTTGAGACTGCACATCTAAAAAAACTATATTCTAATATTTGTGTGTCCTTTGCAACATTTCCTTGTTTCATACAAATCTGAGGATTCACCACTGTGCAGTTTACTTGTTAGACCAGTGGCTGTTTTAAACTTTTAAACTTTAAATATTTACATTATTTTTCGTTTTATTGGCGCATAAAATACTAGTAAAACTTTAACAAATTGGGTCAATTAAAAAACAATACAAAAAATAGTTTTATTTATATATTTTTGTTAAATTTTATTTCTGCATATAAAACTGTTTTTTTTTTTTAAGTTTATCAGCTCATAAACTCTACCACCCAATAAACATTAATGTAGTCATACGCGGTGTTTAATAGGGAGACATTTATATTCTTAAATCAGTGATTTCCAGTTAGAATGGTCTTAAATTGTGAAAAAAAATTTTAAATAGTTCCGTAAGTAAACCTTTATTTAACTTAAAAAGGAATAAACTAAATGTCGCAAACTGTTTTGGATACCTAAGTAAAAAAGTTTATATGCATTCAGATAGAATTTTATAGAATTAGAATTACATTTGAAGGTTTTTGGTTTATTATTTTACTTCGTTGGGGTTAAGTGATATGGGAACACCGAAGGTGGGCCTGCAATACATATGAGGGATAGAAAACTCATACATATTTGTTTTTTCTAAATTGATATTGTCGTCTCCGGTAATCGAACCCGGGAGCATCTATGTAACAGTCCAACCCTCTAACCATTACACCACAGCGCCTACTACAGCTTTGTGTTTTTTCAAAAATATTTATATGGGTGTATATATAGCAATATATATTATATTGTACTTAATGTATCTTATTATATATGCGATCGTATATAATTTAACATAAATGTACATACATATATTTTTATAGATCTTCGTGTGTACTAACATTAAAAATATATCTTTTAAGCGATTGCTAACTTTGTTCGGTTTATCGAATCCCAAATAGAAATTGCTAATTACTTTTTTACAACACATAGAGAAAAAACTTTGAAAAAAAAACTTAGAAGCACTAAGTTGACACTAATGCATTTTCCTAGATACCGATATAGAGGGGTTTTCAATAAGGACTTGACAACATTTTCTTCTAAATAAAACGCAAACCATTTGAGATATTTCCAATACTTTATTATCGACTTGAAATACAATCAAAACATTTATGAATGGAACTCGACACATTTCGATTAGCACATGTGGATTTTCACCAAACCAATAACGCATATTTTGTTTATTGACGAACCCATTGAGCCAAAAATGAGCTTCGTCACTGAAGCTGATTTTGCGATGAAATTCATCATCTTGGCGCATCTTTTCCAGAGCCCAATCGGAGAACATACGTCGCGTCAAATGGTCCATCGGCTTCAATTATTGAGTCAGCTTGATCTTGTATGGGTGTAAACCAATATCCTTGAGCTAAATTCGGCATAAAGTGGTCTTGGCGATGCCCAGTTCTTGAGAACGCCGCGGAATCGACTGATTTTGATCGTTTGCTACGGACGCCTGAACGCCAGCGATATTTTCGGCACTTCGTCAAACCCGTTGACTCACTGGCACGACAGCATCACACAATGAATATGTAGACTCAAATTTTTGCACTAAACTTGTTATTGCTTGTCTACTAGGGCGAGAATAACGACCGAAAATTGGAGTTAACGCGCTTTAAGTTGCGGTAACCGACTTCGAATTTCGGTAGTACATTTTTATAATTTGCCTACGTTGTTCGTTCGTGTACTTTACCATGATGAGTTTTCTGAAAAAAAGGACTGTAACGTAATCAGTGAAATAGTGCGTTCACAAATTAAATTCAAAGTTGTCAAGTACCTATTGGAAAACCCTTTATATGGCTACATCTAAGGTTAACTACCAACTAATTCTTCTATTTAAGCAAACGTTTGATTAAAACTCAAATTTTAATTTTTTTTTTATATATTTAAAAAAAAAAAATATTTTTAGACAAAAACAAAGTTTGTTTTAAATTAAAAAACTTATTTTTTTTGAAAAAAAAAGAATTTTTGTTTTAAACTAAAAAATATTTACGTTTTCAAACTAATTCCTCCCTAATCTTTATACAATACTATTCTACCACTTATTTAACACTTATGAACGTCTACTTAAGTAGCAATTTGTTTTTGTGTACACTCAGGAAAATATGATGAAAAACTTTGCTGATTTTCGTTCAATGTAACACTTCATAAATATGATGAAATGTTTCATAAATATGATGAAGAAGTTTCATAACCTTTTATGAAATGATTCATTAAATATTTCATATGAAGCAGTTTCATAAATTTTTATGAAAGTTTTATAAATTGTTATGAAATACAATGAAAATGAAAATTATTCAAGTTCGATTCCATACTCTACATACTCTTTACAAGGATATTGTCCTAACAAATAATCTATAGAGTTTTTTTGTTTTCAAATTTTTTTATTTGACCCTTTCATTGCACAATTAAAGGTAATTTTTATTTTAATTGGTGTTTGAGGTTTGCAAATAATTTCTAGCAGTTTTTGAGTATTAAAATTGTTTGAAGTCTGAAAAATAATTGGATTACGATACTTTTTTGTTTAATTTAAATACTTGTATTACCAAATTTTCGTTTCATACACCTGACTTAGGCCACTTAAGCCAGTGATGCTGCAGCCTTTAATTACAAATAATTTTTCTAAATTTAAAATAAAAATTTCAATAAAAAGCTAAAAATTTTTTCACAAAGTTATGAAACTTTTTTATGCAATAATGAAGGGGTATGAAACATTTGTCATACATTTTTGTGAAAGTTTTCATCACATTTTTAAACACTTCATCAATATGATGATTAATTAATGACAAACAATTTATGATACAATATCATCAATATGATGCAACTTTTTTCTCTGAGTGTATAGTATGGAAAATTTTTTTTTTTTTTTTTTTTTTTATTTTTTTGTTGAACGCAAAGAAAACTTTTTCAATTAAACTTTATTTCAGTATAGTTTTTTTTTTTTGTAACACTTTCTTTTTGTTTTTTATCGTTTTTCTTTGTTTTAAGTTTTTCTTGTATATATTTTGTCAAAGTGTTTGAACACACTCACACATTGACAATCAAATTTGTTAAGGTTGTGCAGAGAAAAACAAAATTTATAAAAAAGTTAAAAAATAAAATGGCAACAAAAAATTTTTCAAAAGAATTTTTAACAGCATAAACAAATATTAAAAAAAAAAAATCTTCCCTAAAGGACTTAAAAAATTCAAATTTATAGTTTAGATACTCGCAAAAAAATCAGTAAAGTCAGCAACATGTTCACAACAGAGAATTTCTGGGAAAAGTTTTAATGAAATTTTTTCATTAAACTGATGTAATTTTCTTCACAATGTAAATGAAAATTTTTTTAAACTTTATGATCAAGCTTCATAGTTTTAATGAAGCTATTTTTAATGAAACGTTTTCATTAGTAGTATGACATTTTTAAAAAATAAAATGAAATTTTTCATTAAATTTTATGAAATAGTGCATTCATTTAATGAAAAGTTTCAATGGACAAGTTCCAGTGACATTTCATAGATCTAATTCAAAAATACATTAATACCATGCAGAGAATTCTCTAAGTGTTTGGCAAACAAGAGAGAAAATAATGAATAATTAAGTATTTTGTACTTGAAAGGAAATAAAAAAATAGGTAAAGGATTTTCTTTTTTCTATAACAACATTTTAAAATGGAAAGAAAAAAAAAATCGGAACGGTAACATTAACACTAAAATACACTGTTCAAAATGTACTTCAAAGAGATATATTGATAAATTTAACTAATTTACGTAAATCTTTGTTGTAATCGAATTATAGTATACAGAGAGAATTTTTGTGGCTAAAAATAATGAGAATTTTCACAAAACTAATGAAAATTTTCCCAAAACTAATGAAAATGTTCTGCACAAAGTGAACGAATTAAGGGAAAACTTCATGCTTTTACTGAAATTAGTATTTTCTGAAACGTCTTCATTGAGTCAATGAAACTTTTAATATGTCATAATTAAAATGATTTTATGAAAACTTTCATTGAGTTAATGAAAAGTTTCAATGGACGAGTTCCAACAATGGCTATGCAACACCTTGTGTGCCTATGAACAGGAAAATGGCAATTTTTAAGGAATGTTTGCTCAAACCATCTCCTCTTCAGTAATTAATTTCTACATAGCTTTAATGAAAATTGTTACTCGTCCATTGAAACTTTTAATAGAATATATGCAAAATGTTTCATTAAAGTCAATGTTTATGAAATGTTTGTAGAATTAATGAAAATCTTCATAGAACTAATGAATTATTTCGATAATGAAGTGTTTATAGAATTTCTGAATATTAACAATTTTCCTTGAATTAATAAAACTTTACATGAATGTCTTGAAAAATGCATTGGAACTAAGCCAATGATTTTTAAACAATTTCATAGAAATACAAAATTTATAAAATATGTTGAACGCTTGAGAGTTAATAATTTGAATTGTAGAAGAATTAATGAAATTATCAAATTTTATAAAAAAAACATAATTAATTCCTTGCAATAATTTCGTAGCCACAAAGAAAATTTTCGGTAAATTTATGAAGAGATAATCGAATCAATTTTTTATGAAACTATTGTTTATGAAAATTTTCTTTATATTATTAAATTGCTTGGATATAATGAAATTCTTGATTGCATCTGCAAAAAAAATTCTATGAAATTGTTTTATTAATATCTTGTAGTATAATTCTTTCAGTGTATATACAACTATGTACATATAAATGGCACATTTTAGCATGAGTTCAAGTTTTTGGTTTTTTTCCATATTTAAAACTAACATAAAATTAAGATGGAATTCATAAATAGAAATAAAAAAAATTTGTTATGAAAAAATAACCACTAAAATAAGCTGGTCATATAAATGGCACAATTTAAAAAAAAAAAAAAAAAATCGTTTAAATTATGAATTTGTTAAATTTTTTGGTATTTATAACGATTTTAACATGAATATTTAATATTTAGTTTCTGATTACAGCTTCGCAACTGCGGCCCATACTTTCCACTAGTTTTTGACATTTTGATTTGGTCGGCTTTCTGCCGACCACAGTTCGTCCATATTTTAATATATTTTTTTTGGCTATTTCCACCTTGACATCGTATCACTGGTTTTCTATTGGATTTAATTCAGGGCTCTGGGCTGGCCAATCCAAAACGTCAATCTTCTCCGAACAGAACCAATCTTTTTTTACTGGATTGGAGGAGTGTTTGGGGTCATTATCCTGCATAAATTTCCATTTAATTGGCATGTAGTTGATGGCATATGGCTCCATATGGTTTTTTAAAATGTCTAAATACTGAAACTTATCCATTTTTCCATAGATTTTAACAAGCGGACCTACGCCATGCCAAGATAATGCACCCCACCCCATGATGCTGCCTACTCCGTGTTTTACCGTCTTCTGAGTAAACCGAGGACTAAACTCTTGGCCTTTATGACTACGAACAAAGGTTCTACAATCTGGTCCTATCCTATTCATTTTTGTTTCGTCACTCCATAACACGTTTTTGCAAAAATTAATGCGATTTTCCTTATGGGTTCGGGCGAAGGTTAATCGTTTTGAAAACGAGGCTTTTTTCCGGAAATGCGCCCAAACAAATTTGCCTCGCTTAATCTCCTTCTGGCAAGTCTGCTAGGTATTTCCATGTTAAAATCTTCATTAATAATAATGGATAAAATTTCCCCATCCTTACGCTTATCTGTTTTTCGAGGCCTGGGCTTCCGACTTTTGCCCTTAGTCAAAATATCTGGATTTTCAACACACGATTTAGTTGCATTAAACACTTTTTTTCGAGATGTTTTCATTACTTTAGCAATTTCCGCCACTTTTTTCCCATCTTCATACAGGTTCCATATGATCCGCCTTTCCTCAGTTGTGGTGTTTTTGCCAGATCCCATTTTCAATAATTTTTCGCTCTTTATACTTGTTTTGAATTACAGAAAGTATCAAGATATTTGATTGAAATCTACGCGAGTACTGACTAGTTTTTGTAAATTGTATCATTTATATGACCACTTTAAATTAGTTATTGTTACTAAAAAATAATAACGGTAAATAATGAGAAAAATATATCGGAACATTTCCCAGCTAATAGACAAATATTCCTAAATGCATTAGTAATTAAGGTTTGTGTCATTTATATGTCCATATATGTATATACATTTTTTCTATATATATACTAGCTGACCCGGCAGACGTTGTCCTGCCTAAAATTGTATTTAAGGCTAATGACTTTTCAACAAATAGCATATTATTATCAAAACAGCTCACACAAAGTTTGAAGACTCCCGCTGTAATAGTACTTCAGATATGCAATTATAAATTTTTACTTCGTATGGGAGGTGCCACGCCCATTGCTTGGATCCCGCCCACTTTTTGCAAAACTATGCATATTATTATCAAAACAGCTCACACAAAGTTTGAAGACTCCCGCTGTAATAGTACTTCAGATATGCAATTATAAATTTTTACCTCGTATGGGAGGTGCCACGCCCATTGCTTGGATCCCGCCCACTTTTTGCAAGATTATTTATATTCTTATTAAAGTAGCTCACACAAAGTTTGAAGACTCCCACTGTAATAGTACTCGAGATATACGATGATAAATTCTTACTTCGTATGGGAGGTGCCACGCCCATTGCTTGGATCCCGGCCACGTTTTGCAAGATTATGCACATTATTATCAAAGTAGCTCTTGTACCTATATAGGTCAATTGTAAATCTAAACCATCCAGGGACCAACTCAAATACACACAAAAAATTTCATCGAAATCGGCCCAGCCGTTAAGGAGGAGTTCAGTTACTAACACACTTTCAGAAGAATTATATATATAAAGAAGAAGATAATATATTTATATGTATATGTATGCACAGCGCATACTCTAGGGACATTTATTCGTTCCCCCGCATAGTTTAGGGACATTTGCTTACTTTGGGGACTGTCCGCAAAGTTTTAAAGTTCCACATATATATATATATATATATATATATATATATATATATATATATATATATATATATATATATATATATATATATATATATATATATGTATGCACAGCGCATGCTTTAGGGACACTGCCAAAATTGTCCCCGAAATATGCGGTGTATCGAACCAACTGTCTTCATCTTATACGCTAGATGTAATGAAACCTGTTCCACAGATTCTTTAAAAAGTTCAAATGGACTAGTGCCAGTGACAATTTTCAATAAAGCTATGAAAAAATTCATTACTGAAGTAAAGATTATTCTCTCAGTGAATATATATAAAAAAACTTCGGCAAAAGACTAATTAAAGTCATTCAAAGCCACAAATGTCACCTAATATACATTTAATCGTTAAAAATGTTAAATTCTTTAATAAAAAATATTCATTTTTAAATTCCCGCAAAAATTCCAAACATCTTTAACAATGTTTTATCCAATCACAAATATTCCTAGTAAGGACCACAAAAGGAATTACCCATCAAATGTATGTACAAAACATAGAAGAAATCCGAAAAAAAGAAAGTCATTAACACAAGTCGTGCGAAATTGTAACAATTTGGCAGCATATGTTGCATTAAATGGATACTAAACTACAATAGTCCACTTGTCAGCCAAACAACTGGCAAACTTCTAACGACAACTCGAAAAAGAAGACAAAGAGAAGAAAACGCTGATGATGATGACACAAACACAACACCGAGACAATTTTTATACCGGAAATATGTTAAAACTCATGGAAGAAAAAACGAAATTTTTTGCTGCTACTCAAAAAAAAAATACGAAACACGAAAATAAGAAACATTGTACAGGAATTCAAGTGGAAGCCACAGATATAGAATTTTAGTTATCTAAGCCAAGTTGAAGACGGAATGGAAAGAATACCAAACATAAATATATATAAATTTTGCTTGTTTGTTCCAAGTAGTTTTTCCAAGCACTTTTTCATTTAGATGATGATAATGGCTGTGATAACACCACAACTGAATAATGTAAGGAAATGTTCGCTAAAGTGGGCTTTTCGTTTTTCTTCGTGTTGTTGCATGAATTAGTTAAACAAATTTAAGCGAACATGTTTGCTAATGTGGACCTTATGAGTTGTTTTGAAAATTATTATATAAATTTTTTATGTTATTTAAACTATTTATTTTGAAAGAGCTTTGAGTCCACTTGTTTTTAAATTGAGATATAAAAGTTTTTTAATTTTAATGTGTTTACAAATCTGGGCGCAATTGTTTCAGAATTTTTACATGTATTTGTTACCACTAGGGCTCGGAACTTCATTTAAATAAAGGGTGTTTTTTTTATAGAGGTATATAACTTTGAAATGGAATAAAACAAAGATGAATTTTTTAAATTGACATGAAATCTACTTTATTCGAAAGATAATCTTCTGGCATTATAATTTAAATATGACTTCTGGCATATGACCGCCTCTGCTGGCTCGAACGTAGCCTAATCTGGAGGTCCAATTTTCGATGACTTTTTCTAACATTTGTGGCCGTATATTGGCAATAACGCGGCGAATGTTGTCCTACAAGTGGTAAATCGTTTCGGGCTTATCGGCGTAGACTAGAGAGTTCACATATCCCCACAGAAAATAGTCCAGCGGCGTTAAATCGCGCGATCTTGGAGGCCAATTCACGTTTTCGAATCGTGAACTATGCGGTTACCAAGCGTTTCCTTCAATAAATCAATTGTGACACGAGCTGTGTGACATGTTGAGCCGACTTGTTTAGACCAAAGCTCCTGCACATCATGGTTGTCCAATTGATGAAAATAAAAGTCAGTAATCATGATACAGCCATGATTACTGACTGGCGGTCACCATTGACGGATAGACTGATTGGGGTCTTCCTCTACGCTACGCTCTACAGCAGCAATGACTTCTTCTGTACGCACTACACAACGTCTCTGTAAATGCATATGATCATATATATTTTATATTATATATTATCAAACGTGGTGCGAAAACGTTCCATAGTTAATCGAATTAATTGCTCTGATGGACGATTATGTTGACCGTGAAATGGACGTAGAGCGCGATACGTATTTCGAACAGAATCATGATTTTCAAAATAAATTTTGCACAATTTGAAACCGTTGTTCATGCGTCAGTTTATTCATGTTGAAATACCAAACCAAACTCAAAATAAATCACTTGAAAGCTTAGAAAATGGCCATCAGTTAAAAAAGTGTTGCCAACTTATAGTTCTAAACCAGTATAAAAAACACCCTTTACATGTTTGCTGTAATTAGCTGGAGAACATTGTTATCCAAATACCTTTGCGAATCAACAAATTTGCAACAAAATTGCATCGATTTGTTAATGCATCTTTTTCTATAAATACATATGTTTACATATTTTGCGATAAATGCATATTTTTTTGCATTTTTTTTTTTGCATATTTTGCTATAAAATGTTCTTTCCAGAACTATCGCGAAGACAAAAATGACAGAAAACTACAATTAAACTAAAAGAATTATCTACACTTAAGTAATGAATTTCTTCATAGCATTAATGAAAATTGGCACTGAAACTTGTCCAGTGACAATTTTCATAGAATCTATGAAACTTGTTTCATTAAAGTCAATGTTTATGAAATGTTGGTAGAATTGATGTAAATCTTAATGAATTGTTAATACAATGAAGCGTTTAAAGAGTATATGAAATAGTTTCATCAATAAGTTTCCTTTAATTAATAAAACTCTTTACGAATATCTTGAATAATGCATTGCAACTAAGACAATGAATTGATTTATACAATTTTTAAACTTTTTCATTGAAGTCCAAAATTAATAAAAGTCTACTAATATAGCACTTTATAAAATATGTTGAGAATTAAATCTTAAAACTAAAGTTTAACAGCCGTATTTATAAAAATGTATTTTTGATTTATTAACCGTTTTTAACCAAAATTTGCTATAGTTGTATTTATAAACGAAAAATAGTCTATTAAACCTTTAATAAACCATTCATAAAGTAAGAAATTTTATTGTTGGATTTACCCTTCTTTAAACCAAAAATAAGAAGACATTTTGCATTTAGACATTTTGTTTAAATCTACATACGACTATTGTTTACCTATTATAAAAATATTTCTGCAGAATATTTTTGAAAAATATTAATAGAAAGTGATTAAAGTGATTAATTTTATTTTCTATATCCTTAACTCTTTTTTTATTAAATCCTTTAACAGCTCCTATAAGAAATTGTAAAATGAAAAAAATTATAAGTATGTGTAATAGACAATTTTAAATATGTTGAATTATCTTTTAGAACCAGCTCACGAAGCTCTTACCTTATCCTCTTCACACCAGTTTTCAGACCTTTGCCTCTTTTTTGTTTCCTTCAAAAAATAGAAAATATACAATTAAAATTATTTTGGTATGTCCATTCATAGTATTTATTAACACACATACCTTGTTTTCCACTTCTTTTATTGGTTTTATTTGTTTTTGGAAATCTAAATCCATTTTTTATTTTTTTTGGCACAAATCAGTCGGCTGAATTTCAGTTTATGGGGGACACCCCTAGAGAAAAAATCTGAATATGCCATCCCCTTCAGAATGTTCCCAGGAGTACGAAAATCATAATGAATAAGGGGGCTCACGCCCCCTATGGGCGTGGCAGTCGAAAAACGACCCGGCCCACCTACGTAGACAATATGGGTATCAAATGAAAGCTAATGTCTTCACGATTCCAAAAATAGCCATAGTTGCCAGATCGGGCGGTTTTTGCAGCCGATACGGCCATTTTTGTTAAATAGGGGCGGGGGTGTGAAAAACGACCCATGCCACCTACTTAGGCAATATTGGTATCAAATGAAAGGAAATGTCTTCACGATTCCAAAAATACCCGTAGTTGCCAGATCGTCCAGAATTTGAGGAAGATATGTTAATTTTTATAAAATGGGGGAAGGACTTTTTTTTGTTTATTTCTTTTTAGCTCGGCCAGAGGCCGAGCACTCGAGATCCCCGACGTCTAGAATTAGGACATACTGGAGTTAAAAACCCCTAAGCCCGGCCGTAGGCCGGTCACGCAGAAAAACTTTACTAAGCGAAGCCAGTATAACAAATTTTCATTAACCAATCAGAAGCTTGGCAAAATTTCAGTTTATAGTAATCTTTTCGCACAAAATGCTCATTTTTGTTTGATTTTAACAAAATATAAGCAAAAAAAAAGGAAAAAAAAAATTTCCCCCACCCCAAATTTTGCCAAAATGGCCATATCGGCTACAAAAATCGCCCGATCTGGCAACTACGGCTATTTTTGGAATCGTGAAGACATTAGCTTTCATTTGATACCCATATTGTCTACGTAGGTGGGCCGGGTCGTTTTTCGACTGCCACGCCCATAAGGGGCGTGAGCCCTCTTATTCATTATGATTTTCGCACTCCTGGGGTCATTTAAGGGGGCGTGGCATTTTTTTTTTTTTTTCCAGGGGTGTCCCCCATAAACTGAAATTTTGCCAATCAGTCTATTTTTGGTAAAAAAAATCACAGAAATAAAATAAAAACCTGACAAAATATGTTAGTGATGTAAATCAGATGTAAACAAACTCTTTATTCGATTATTTTTGTTACCATATACTACTAAAATAGAAAACTCAAAACAGTTTTGCAATATTTTTGTTGAAATTTTTTTCAGAATTCATTTTATATGTTTTTTATTTTTAAAACATACTTTTTAAGTCGAATGTTGAAAAAAAATTATGGACAAATAAACATATAATTGATTATCGGGTTTATTAATCAGTGGTTTAAAGCGTCACTAAAAACTAAATGGCAAGTAAATAAAAAGAGAGAGAGAGAGAAAATTACTACAAACGCTCAATAGTTATGGAGCTGTTATTGTTTCTTTATGAATTAAAACTTTTATGAGTGATTAATAAGATAAAAAGTCTATAATAGCTATTGCACTCTGTAAACTCACAATAAGACTTTTTTATAAATACGGCTGTAAATGTATGAAAATTAATGAAATTATGAAATTTTTTGAGACAATAAAAAAAATCTAAGTCTTTGAAGTAATTTCATCGCTCTTAAGAAAATTTTCATTAAATTTATGAAGAGATAATTTATATCATCGAATGAATTTTTTTTTATGAAACTATGAAATTTTATGATAAAAAGTTTATTTCGTAATATTAATAAAATTTCTTGGATTTAATGAAATTCTTCGTTGACTCTACGAAAAAAAAAAAATCTATGAAATTGTTTTCTTAATATCATGAACTATAATTCTTTCAGTGTACATGCAGTATATTTATCAAATTTTTTGTTTTCGCGAGTACATTGAAGCTGCATTCGAAAAAATCTGAATTTTATAAGTTTAAGATATGTTACCGTACAAAAATATCCCACCTTTTAATCCTTAAACATGAGATTGGACCGCTAAAAATCGTATATGTCTCGTATTTTATTTGTTCCTTTTCCCTTGTCCAAATTTCATTAAAATCGGCGAGAACCTATCGGGAGACTCCCCTTGCTATTTTCTTTTATATTTACCAAAAACCAGATTTAGGCCCACATGTGCGACCATTCCCTTATATTAGAGTGTGGAAGAAAACAAAATCATAGACAATATCATGTTTCTTCTTGTGTTTCCTGACAAAAAAGAATAGAAACTTGTATGGAATTGCATCACGTGACCTCTATCACCGACAACCTAGTAATTATCTTGGCTAAAAATCATGACAAATATAAAAAAAAAACGAAAAAATTTTTGATAGTTTGTATTTCAACTTCAAACTTGGTAATTTGTGTAGTTTTGTTTGAAATGAACAAAACTGGAAAATATAGTTTATGTTGGCAAAAATTAATTAAATTTCGTGCTTTGCTTTTATAATAAGTTTTTGTTGAAAAATTTTGTATCAAGTTTTTCTTTTTTTATTTTAACAAATTGTTTTAATTGTTTTGTCATACATATTTTCGTTTTTTTTTATTTTATTTTTTGCTTTAAGGAAAATAAAGAGTTTTAATTTTATAGTCCCCAATTGGCAATAAAGTTAAAAGACAATAATTGGAATACAAATTCTAAAATTAATTAAAAATGAAAAGTACAAAAATTAATGCACTGCTGTCACACAAAAAATTGGTTTCTGTAATTGATGCAATGAAAAAAATAATCAACATTAAAACTTTTACACGTGATACACATCATTTCTAAAATTGATAATTTTTTTGTTGAGTATGGCTTTCTTGTTCAACAAAAATTTTAATTGAAGGAATTTTTTATAAAAAGAAATTTCGATCGTACACTGAAAGAATATATATAATTAAAATAATTTCATAGATTTTGTTTGTAGATTTAATGAAGAATTTCATTATGTCCAAAAAGTTTTACTAATATTAGAAGTTTTTCATAAAATTTCATAGTTTCATAAAAATACAATCACTTGATTTTATAAATTATCTCTTCATTAATTTTATGAACATTTTATTTAGAGCTATAAAAATATTTTAAAGACTTATTTTTTTTTTATTTTTTTATAAAATTTCATAATTTGATTAACTTTCATAAATTTTTAACTTTAGTTTTATGATTTAATTCTCCCGGTGTTCAACATATTTTATAAAGTGCTTTATTATTTCAATGTAGCCTTGCATTAATTTTGGACTTCTATTATATTGTTAAAAAGATCAAATAAAGCGGGTTTAAGATTTTTTCTTTTTAAGATTTAATTCTCAAGTGTTCACCATATTTTATAAAGTGCTTTATTATTTCAATGATTTAAAATAAATCGTATGAAACGGTTCATTGGCTTAGTTCAAGACATTCATGTAACGTTTTATTAATTCAAAGAAAATTCTTAATATTGAAAAATTTTACGAAACTGTTTCATAAAATCTATAAACGCTTCCTTGTCGGAATGATTCATTAGTTTTGTGAAGATTTTCATTAATTCTACTAGTATTTCATAAACGTTGACTTTAACGAAACCTATTTTCATAGATTCTATAAAACAGTAGTGCCCAAAAGTTCCTTATGGAAGAGCAAACACCAATACATTTAAAGAAAAACTAATTTTTATTCAATATTTTTTGTTGTAAAAACCAATACATACAAAGAAAAAAATATTTCAATGTTTACCAGCAAAGCATACGAAAGTGTTGTTGCTTTGCGCTTGCGTGTATACAGTGATGAACGACAAAAAAACTAATAAGACAAAGTTGTTTGTGTATTTCGTATTGCTAGTGCTGAGCGCTCTATATGTGTATTAATACACACAGCCTATATCTAAGTGTTTTTACAAAAACAAATGAGCACCAAGCGCATAGGCCTTGGGCACCCCTGCTATAAAAGTTTCAATGGACGAGTTCCAGTGACATTTTTCAATAAAGCTTTGAAGAAATTCATTACTGAAGTGAAGATAATTCTCTCAATGCAGTTTTAAAAATTTCCTAAAAATATTTCTTGGCACTCATTCATGGATTTGACACCAAACCGTGAATATCCCTATCATCTTTAAATAAGAAGTGCCATCTAAGTTCACGTTTTTTCATTAGAAAAATCGAATTTGATAAAATTTTGGAAATATTTTAATTTGTTAATACACACCGATGAAAAAAGTTTGTATATACAACTGGATATAATTATATAGGCTTATATGTGGAGCAATATATTACGATATAGGTTCATATCTAGGTTTATGAACATTTTTTAATATGGAGTAATATATCATCATATATCATTGTATGCCAATTAAGCTATGTCTAAAAATATGCCAATTAAGCTATGTCTAAAAATTGCCCCTACTGAAAATGCTAAAAAATTAGATCTGCTCCCAAAATTAGTTTGGAAAGAATCATACAAATCAACTTATCAGCAATTGTAGAAGAAGGTAGATCCTTGAGTTTGCAAGAGTTAGTAACAGCAATTCAAATGTCAGTTAAAGCACAACAAAACAACAGTAATAAATTTAAACAGAACTGGTTCAATTACAAATGTTTAAATGATAGAGAAAAAGTTTTTACACTACTTAACGTATACCGAAACTCAAATGATGTGAATGATAAACAAATGTATTTGAGAGCTCAACAAAATTATAAAATTATATGTGCAAATAGGAAACTGCAGTATTTTCAAGAACTTGAGAATAAAATAAATAGAGACTCAAAACATTGGTGGAAAATAGCGCACGAGATTAGAGGCAATATTCTGCAAGTAGGAACAGAAATTGCTGTAGAAGATTTTAAAAATTATTTTGATAAACTTTTAAACCCCCAAGAAATAATAAATAATATACAATATTCCCCAATGTGGTATGAGGATAATGAATTGGATAGAAGCATTTCAACTTCTGAAGTAACGTTGGTAATGCAAAAGATGAAAAAGAACAAAGCACCTGGGGAAGATAGAGTAACATTCGAGTTCTTGCAAAACTCGTCAAATGAATTCGTAACACAATTGACCACAACGTATAACATAATGTTTGAAAATGGAAGAATAGATGAAACATTTGTTAAGGCAATTATATTCCCAATATTCAAAAAGGGTGATCCTAACCTACCAGGCAACTATAGAGGTATTTCGTGTATGAATTGCATAGCCAAAATTTTTATGGGAATCCTAAATGAGAGAATTACTTCATGGGTTGAGAAAAACAGTATATTAAATGAGTTTCAGGCCGGATTTCGAAGACAGTACTCTACAGTTGATAATATCTACAATTTAGCCTCAATAGTTCACCTAAAATTTGAAGAAAACAAAAAAGTTTACGCCTTTTTCGTTGATTTTAGAGCAACGTTCGACAAAGTCCCAAGGCAGAAATTAATATATAAATTAAACGTGATTGGCTTGTCAACTAAAATTGTAAGATTACTGGAAAATATATATAAAAGCACCTGGTCTGCAGTTTGGAATAGTAGTGAATTATCGGAATATTTCGAAACGTATTCGGGAGTTAAACAGGGTTATCTTTTATCACCATTATTGTTTACTCTATATTTAAATGATATACATGATCAACTAGAAGGAGGTTTGATGATAGAAGACTTAAATATAAGAATACTATTATACGCTGATGATATAGTCATAATTTCTGATGATAAAAAGGTTATGCAAACAATGATAAACAAACTCGAGATATATTGCATGAAGTGGAATATGGAAGTTAATTTAGACAAATCTGAGATGATGGTTTTTAGAAAAGGTGGCAGATTGGCTAGTGATGAAAAATGGGTTTATAAACAACAACAAGTTAAAATAACAGTACAATTTTGCTATCTTGGTGTAATTTTTACCCCGAAAATGTCTTTCCAAAAACACGTAGAATGCAGAAACAATTCGGCAAAAAACAGTATAAATGCCACATGGAAAAGTTATTTAAATAAACCAAATATTTCACTACAATCAAAATGGAAAATATTTCAAGCGGTATGTAGGGCAATTCAATCATATGGTGCGCAAGTCTGGGGATTCACATCCTTTGAAATTATAGATAAACTACAAAGATATTTTCTTAAAAGAATTTTGAAAATTCCAGATTGTACTCCGAATTACGCATTGGCCTTGGAAACAGGTGTGGAGGAAAGCCATTTTTATACTCTATGTCTACATTTAAATTACATTAACACAACTATATATAACTACAATTCTGAAAGACTACCACATAAACTATCGAAACTTATACTTCAAAAAAATATATTTTGGGCAAAAGAGATTAATAGAATTGGTGAGGAGTTCAGTATATGCTTCAGTTTGACAAGTGGCAGTGAGTGTCGTTCAAGCTGTTTAGATTTTGTATCTCAACTTAAAAATAAAACCTACAGTAAAATGTTAGAAGCAGCTTCTGCAAGTAATACTCGTATCTATAAAGATTTAATACCAGCTATGGGTTTAACATACATATGTGACCAAACTTTACGTATAAATTAAATTTCAGCTCTACTGAGAGCCCGTTGCGGTACTCTTCCATTGAAAAGTGTGAACAGAAATATTACATCCAATACAACCACTACACAGGTCAACAGCAAAAAAAGGCTTGACTAACCACTATATAGATTTGATGCATCATGGCTGCCTAAGTACAAAAATGGTAAAATTTTTCAATTCTATGGATAATTTTTTTTTAAAAAAATTTTTTTTTAAAATTGACAATATTTTGAGCCATTTCTCCACTTATGTTGTCATAACTCAAAAACAACTAGTCCGATTTTGTCAAATTAAATTTACAAAAATTAAGGTTTGCAATATCTTTAAAGAACTGTACAAATTTTTTTAATGCGATCAATAGTTTCAAAGTTATGAAACAAATTGTTAGCAAAAAAAAAAAAAAAATGCTAAAAAAAAAAAAAAAATTTGAAAAACAAAAATCTGGAAAAAATCGAAAACTGCAAAAAATATTACTTTTTATTTTTTTGTAGTAAAGCTACATATCATTCGAATTAAACTAGATATGGATCATAAAAATCGATGCATGCTTTACATTTTTATTTACAATTAATTGAAGGTATCGCATATTTACAAGCACTGTAGAAAATTGTACCTACATAATGAAAATGCAGAACATAAAAACTCAGGTGCATTTTACGACACGCATTTTGGCAAAACCCCTTTGGGAAAAACCTCTATGACATTTTTATGATTCTAATAATTAAAAAAAAATAAGTAATAAACAAAAGATTATTTAATTTTTACGATTGCGGTAGGATAGTAATAAAACGCTCATAAATGTGCGTGTACGCTGAAGTGCTCTTATTTTCCGTTAGCTACCTGTAACGGATAATTTTTTTTTTTTCATAAAAGTCCTTAATGTTTTTTAGGATTCTTGGGAATAATAAAAAATTTGCAGCACACACAAACTGTATCCACACAAAGGGTTATCCCAAATTATAGTATCAGTATTTATAAGATCTCCTTGACCCTTTTTATTTCATTCAAGAAGTGTTTGCGATAACGCAAACATCATTTAATACCTACACAAAAATTAGAGTCATACAGCTTAGAAGTTAAAAACAATTTTCAAATATTAATAAAAATTAGCCAGAAAGCCAGAACATTTTCATGTAAAAACGATCCAGATTTATTTTGTTATGTGTGCGGCCAATATATCACCGGGAAAAACGGAAGTGGTTCTTAACTTCATTGCAAAAGTCATATCAAGATTGCTATAATATCTATCCGCACAATTTGAACCAGCATTGGACACCGAGTACTATATGCATTCCATGTCGATTGAATTTATCTATGAAGTCTTCTAACGTAAAGTAAGTATAAATTAATAGATTTGGAATATTTTATAATTACAATATTTCTTAATTAAAATTTGAATTCTTCATATTCCTGATTTCAATTTTTTTTTTTCATTTTACAGACGACACTTGGAAATTTTGAAGCCTATGCTATGGAGAGAAACAGCGAACCACGCATCCGAGTGTTATTTTTGTTTAAGTACAAAAAGCATATTTGATGGCCCACAAATTCGCAAATTGGTGAACGATACTGAATTTGGCAGTTCAATGTCAGAAATTGAGAAGAATGCATGGAATTCGTTTGTATGGGTTATTCAAAATTTCTTAGGAAATAACAAGGGTGATGATTACGTTGCGCACGTTGAAGAGATGTTAACTCACTTCCAGAATCTTGGATGCAACATGAGCATCAAATTACACTACCTGCACAGTCACTTAGATCGTTTTCCTGAAAATCTAGGAGACTTGAGTGAAGAACAGGGCGAACGATTCCACCAAGATATCCGGACAATGGAGGAACGATACCAGGGTCGCTGGGATGCACACATGATGGCTGATTTTTGCTGGAGTATTCAGAGTAACACTTCGTTATTCAACAATAGTAGAAAATCGACTAAAAGAAAATTTCAGAGTTTGTAGTTTATAATACATATTTATTTATTTATTTTCTTGTTTAATTTATTATAATAAATGTGAATAATAAAATATAAATTTTCTACTATTTAATTTATTTATTTATTTACATTTAAGCTCATCCAACACAAATGTCTTTCCGAAGAATAGAATCAGTATATTCTAGGTAGGGTTTTGCCAAAAAATACACGAATGTTACTATGTAATGCATTTTTGATGTGAAAATTTGTACATAGCATGGGGAAAATGTTTTCAAAATTCAATCAATCGAAAGAAGAACATTAACTACTCAATTTTATGTATATCAGACAAAAAACTAAAATTTGGTGAAAATGAGCGAATTCACTTAATTGTGAATAAATTCGAAAAAAATCAATCGATTTTTATGATCGATATCTCATTTTGTTCCTATTACATGTGGCTTTGCGATAAAGCAATAAATCTGAACGATTTTTGCCGTTTTTTATGATTTTTTTTAACCAAAAAAATTTGCTATTTTCACGTAAAAAAAATATTTTTTCCCTCAATTTTTTATTATAACTCCAAAACTACTGAGCCGATTGAAACGCAATATATTAACGGATTAAAGGCTATGTAAATTTCAGTTTTTCTAAATTTATTTGAATAATATCGGACTAATTTTTTTTTAGTTATCATTAATTATGTGGAGACACGTCTAAAAAAATTTATAATTTTAATTAAAAATTTTTTAAAAAAAAACCTCTCCATAGAATTTCAAAATTGAACCATATTTGTACTACTGGGACCACAATACATCAAAATTGTATAGTGGTTTTCAAAGCCCCTAAAATTTTTTCAAAATTGTTGCCTTGTGCTATCTGTTGCTTGTGTAATTTGGGTGAACCTGAAAACCTACTGCACTTTATGGGAAAATGTCCAGTACTCAGGGAATTCCGGGTAAGATACATCGGGAAGAACTATATTAATAAGATTGAACTAATAAATCTATTGAACGGTATGAATGTGGAATGTAGTTGGAGAAATTTAGCAGGATTTATAATACATGCTTTAAGATATAGACAAATTTTGCTCACAGAGTACGACACTTAGTACTTAAGTTTTATTTATTGTAAATTAATTAATATGTAATTATTATGGCTGACGACATAGTGTCAATGCCTTTAAAGACTTTATTATTTTATAAATAAAAGTCATTTAACTAACTAACTATATCATTGTATTGTATGTTATATATAAGCATATCTGATATATCTGATCATATGAAATGTACATCGATCTATATATGACCATATATGGTCATATCTAAGTATATGGTACAATTAATCAAAAATTATTGTATCTCTTGTATATATAATTATATATGGCAAAACATATCATTATATATAAATATATATAGTAAAATTTAATGAAAAAATTTTATCTTTTAAAAGTACTGTCCAAAGACACTATTCGCAAAGCACTCAGTAAAGGTGTTATGATACTTGCTATTTTTTGTATTTTTTTTATATTGGAGAACAGTGCAAATATATTTTTTGCATAGGAAAATTGACTAAGTGTAAAGAGTATGATTATACCATAAAAAATCTTGAAATGTCAAACAAATATACGTGTGTTATCGATAAATAATCTTAGACTGTCAAAAAAAATATAAAAATTTTTAACTTAAAATTGACATTTCCAGTTTAAATGTTAGCACTGCTGCTAACTTTTTAGTTTTTGATCGAAAGTAGCGGGTTTTAACTTTTTTTTTTTTTTGCGATTTTTAGCTTTTTTTGACGGTTTTTGTGTGAACAAAACGTGGGCAATATTGTTTGTTTTGTTTACATTTTATTTTGGAATAACAAAAAAGTATTTCGTGTTCTTTCTCGCATTTGCTGTTTCTTTCAGTCAATCCTAAAAAAATCCAATACAAAAAATAGCAGGTATCATAACACTTTAAGCAATTAAAATACCCGGAACTGCTTTCACCAACTGACGCTTTCGAGCTGTGAAGCTAAATAATCAATAATAATATAAAAAATTATGTACAAAATGCATAACGGCGCTTTTCTCTAATTTGTCAGATGGTCTTTTAAAAGGACGGTTGCGCCAAGTGGGTTAAATAACCTCTTGAATTTATTATATGTTCCAACTTCAGGTTTAGGTTTTTAGATTTAACATTATTTTTAAAATAATTATTTATATGCTTTATAAATGAATTACAAGTAGTACTTAATTGGATTAAAATAAAAAGTACTGAAATTTTATTTAAACAACTTCCCAGGAAAAAATTACACATTCCAAAAAGAAGGTGATGCCCACACTTGCTTACATATCTCATTGCCAAATTTGGTAACTGCAATATCAAACTTATTCCAACGATAGAGTCAAAATAGCAAGTAGTATTGTAATCAATTCTTTAAATTTAAACCAGAAAGCATGAACTCAATAACTTATACGTATAACTTTTTGTACTCAAGAAGTAATCATATACTTTTTCTTAATAAAAGGACGTTATTGCAAGTAGTTCATAATTTTGAAAAAAGAAGTTATACAATTTTAAAGAATTTATCTCAAATTTTTATTTGCAGGAAAATAATACTAAAAATTGAAATATAAATTAGGGAAGCGCACGTGAGCAGAAAATTGTGAGTGAAAGTTGAAATTACTGACGTTATCGTGAGTAATTTCGTTATTGTTCTTTTTTTTTTGAAAAATTTGTATTTTCGTGGTTTATAGCTCCAAAATTATGACAAACCCATGTTATCATAACAATTCGATGTTTCACTTTTTAGGATTTTATTTCCGTATGAGTTTAGATCGTTATATTTGAGTGACCTAGGAGAATCACGTGTGAGTAAAAGTTGAATTTACTTATGGAACTACTTCTTTTTTTTTTTTTTTGTAAGTACTTCGTAGTTTTACAATGGAACTATTTCTTTATTAAAAATGTATGTAGCTCTTAAAAATATAAAGTAAATGGTTCTTCGGTAAAAAAAATAATCAATTCTAAAGAATCAATTATTTTTGTCCCACGCCCTGTTAAAAGAATCGAGTAGGTAATCTAGTAAGGAATGCGTTCTGCGCAAAATGCTTGATTACAAACCCGCTTACCTTTTTGGAAATTTTTTGCTGGGTTATTATATAAAGTTGTATCAAATTATTTATATTTTGATTATATTTGATAGAACCATTTTTCGGATCAAACTTTATAATATTATATCCCATGAGATACTATGAGATCTGCTTGACGTAATGTTATATGGGATACTATATATAATCACTTTCGTCGGGCATACAACAATTTTACATCTTAACGTTAATACCCGTATTAATTTTATATAAATACAATACATTTAACACAGTAAAAACTGCTGATTTGCAGTGCATAATTAGTTATGGTTTTATGATTCTAATACTTCATACGATTTTTTTTATCTAATTTTACAGAGTAGAGTTAAATATAAAAAAAAAATAAAATTATATTACAATTCAAAATTAATAACAACAAATCAAGGAAATGCCTTAAAAAAATATAAGCAATCAAGAAAAACTTTAATAACAAATTTGATATAAATCATTATTTTTAATTAAAAAGGAAGAAGATATGGTCAATGAGCGTAAATAATAGAAAATTAAGTAAAAAAGTTTAATGAACAAGATACAAATAATACTGGAATGATGTTTCTTTCCACTTTTTCTATGCATTTTAAAAATGTATGCAAAATTATATTTCCTAGTTTTTCACGTTGGGTGCCAAAATTTATTTTTAACGTTGAATTAAAGTTTTTTAAAAAATATCTACTTGATTACCACGTTGGGCGCCAAAATTTGAGTTTCCTTTTAAATTAATTTTCTAAAGGTACACAGTGTAGATACGATAATGACATCTCATTACTTTTCTCACTACCAGTAATGCTACCAGCTTACTCTCTGCATTAATTTAACACAAAAAATAAGGACTTACACTCAGGGAAAAAACTTCATAATATTTATAAAAGACTTCATAAATATGAAGAAAAACTTCATTGATTTTCGTTCAATGTAACATTTCACAAATATGATGAAGTTGTGTCATAAAAGAACAAATTGATGACAGACATCTTTATATTTATGAAATGTTTCATAATTATGATGATGAAGTTTCATAACTATTTATGAAGTGCTTCATAAATATTATAAAACATTTCATAAATATTATGAAGCTGCTATATAAGCTTTTATGAAATGTTCACTAAATATTAAGAAACGTTTCATAAATATTTTGGAAAAAATTCATAAATTATGTTTAACATTTTTCCCTAAGTTTCTTGATATAATTTACAAAAACGATGCTATATGTTTTTTTAATTCTTTTTATTGACTACAAAGTACATAAGTAAAATAAATACACTTTTACAACTTTTATATTATTTTAAAAATTTAATTTTTTAGTGAATTTTTATTGTTGATCTATAAATTGTGTGTGAGTTGTTGGTTAGTTCGGTTAAAGATCATGAATATTTTTCCATATTAACAGAAAAATTATAATTTTATTTGTGATAATTTAACCGAACTAACCAACAACTCACACACAATTTATAGATCAACAATAAAAATTCACTATTAACCACTCACGGGGTACAGTGCAAAAATTCGCTTAATATATATGCTCGACATATGTTGAAAACCGAATAAAATCTTCAATGTTTGATTTTCCTTCACTTACAATGTAAAGGAGAAAATATGATGACATTTGAAAATAACTGCCGGTCAAATTTTCAACTTAACTAGTTCAACTGGCAACTGTGGTAATAATTAACAACTAAACATAGCTTTATAGAAAATAAGTTCGCAGTAAATTTCGTCATACTCAAACTAGGTCACGGTATGTTTTTAACTTAACTAGTTGAGTTAAATAGATGATGTTTACAATTTAACACTTTAAGGCACGAAGAATGTTGATGAAGGCCGTTGCGGGCTAGAAAGTTAACTCCATTCATGCAGGTGTCAAATAACTTTGTTCTAAGTGTTTTTTCTGTTAATTAAAGTAAATTATCACAAATAAAATTATAATTTTTCTGTTAATATGGAAAAATATTCATGATCTTTAACCGAACTAACCAACAACTCACAATTTAATTTTTTATAAAAAAAAATATCTTGGAATGAAATATACGAAATATCCCTGCGGAAAATGAAGGGTCGATTGATCCGAAGTGACGATTTTGTGATATTTTATTGGGTGGCACGTCACGAAACTGGTGAAACCGAAATTGTGGTGTACCAAAAAGTGTTAATTTGTGTGAAATGACCAATCACGTGACTATAGTAATGGTGACAAAACATTGACAAGTTGGTATCAGGTATATCATGTAACTGTAGAAAAAGTAACATAACATTATAGTGTACTGAAGTAACTAGGGCCGATGCAGTTGAAGTTCTTACTGGTCATTGAACTGGTTCAATCCCGTTAGCAGTTGATGAAAACATGGCAATTAGTGCCAAAGGATTCAGTCCCTTGACTGCTACAAATCGGATATAACACTGAAATAAACTTATTTGAAAATTGATTTTTGTTGTGCCTTTTTGAAGGTTTTGTGAACACTGTTTTGCGGAAGTTTAGTGACTGGTTCCGGACGGACAATTTAGACGGTGAATAAAAAGTAAAAGGTTATTTGCTAATTATTTTTCGCATACCCGGCGACATGTGCTCCCTAGACCAGTGCAGTGGTACTTCACAAATCTAATCCATTCAAACTACCTCAGTAACAGCACACATTGCGCTTAATATGTGACTAGTTTTCCATCAAAAGCTGTTCTTCAGTTCTGCGATACATAGACCTACACCAGTCACGTGATAATTATTTTTCCACTGGTCCTGTTGCATGTCACATAAATCCAAAAATTATCCTACTTTAACACTGTCTACTTCTAACTTGTCCAGTAGCTTATTAATCTCAGTCGGTACGGTGATAGGTAACCTTCGTCAAGTTATTCGCCAAGTCACAAGGTGCTCCAAAGGTAGCAATTGCCACCTCCTATGACAAGCCCATGTTAAAAGTACCGGTCACTTTCATATAACAGAACCGAAACTAGGAGAGGTTCATACACACAAAGCTCTAGTCACGTGACCATACCAGTGACTGGTTCATTTCCCGCAGGGATACTATTAAAATTTTTCAAATCAATGTCTAACGTAAAAGATTTAACTTATTTAAATAATTATATAATTTTTAATTTTTAGATGATGGTGTTTGATTTTTAATGAAGTTAGTTTTAATTTTTAATGAAAATTGATTAAGTTTATGAGACACTATATTAAAATTAAACTAGTGGTAGAAAGAAAAAATGCGTCACTTTTGTTTCGAGGATTTGATGAGTCTATTGTTGAAAATTTGTTATTTTTTTTCTTAAGTTAAATCAGATTAAGGGCTAGTAACTTTTCTAAAAATATCCAGAGTTTAACTTTAACCACAGGGATTTTCATATATATTTGACATTCATAACCAGCCTTAAACTTTGGTTAATCTGAGATAAGTTGACAGGCCTAAAAATTATAACTTTTTTAGTTTTTTTTACCTTTATCGATATATTTCCGATACACTTTGACGGCTTCTTACTACACTTCTGAAAATCCTTTTTTAAAAACCAGTTCCCGTACAAGCCAGTTTTTGCTTTATTCAAAAAAAGGCCCTCAGTTTGTACAAAAAGATTTTTTTTTTATTTCACGCGGGATCACTCGCATACAACTTTCTTACTTGCTAAAACAAACAAAACTAAAATTTTCTTCCTATGCTTCTAAACCGATTTACATTTCGAGTTGGAGTGAGACAAATATATGGCATACCAAGAATACAAACACTATAAATGCTACAACCGATGACGAAACTTTATTTTCCATACATTATTTTAAAAGTGGCGGGCTTATAAAAAAGAAATAGTTTCGCTTTTATTTTTAATTTGATTGTGTTTTTAGTCTTCTTTTAACAGTATTTTAAATTGCATACGTAGTAATTCTAAATTTACTGGAGCAAAAAAAAAAAAATTTTTTTTTTGTTTACAATTTTGCCCTGAAAAGGAAACATTTATTTTCACAAATTTTATGAAACTTTTTCATGAAGCATTTGTCATACATTTTTATGAAACTTCATCATATTTATAAAAACTTAATAAATATGATGAATAAATGATGGCAAACGATTTATGAAACAATTTCATCAATATACAAAAAACTTTTTTCGCTGAGTGTAACAATGACAAGTTAATTTTCCCATTATTTCAATACAAAAAATTAATGCGTTACCTATAAGTTCTTATTTTTATTATTATTTTCAATATAAAGTTGTGATATAAAAATTTCTTCATAATCTATGTTTAGACGCCTTATTTTTCACTTCTAGTAAGTACATATATCACTATTTATTTTTGATCTTTTTTAAGCCGGAAAGTATTAACATTTTGTGCAAGCAATTCATTTATGTTTTTATCTATCACGTATAACATGTCGATATAGCTAAGATGGTTGAGCGGTTGACTGACAACCAGAAGGCCCGGGTTCGAATCCCGTATGGGAAAATTTTATTAAAAAAATTTTCGATAAAAATTTTTTTTTTGTTAAATTTATTTATTTTTCTTTAAATTTATTTTAAGACTCATTATTATTTTCCATACTGGTAAGCATATGGGTAACCACATATTTTCTATTTTTTATAAGGTGTTTAGTACTGCCATGATTTGTGATGACCATTTTAAGTACTTGCCAATACCAAATATGTTCTTATATAACCACTTTTATGTTAATGCTTTTCCACACTGGGTAATAGTAAATAATTTTGTTTATTTCTAAGCTGGGCGCCAAAACTGGTATTTAAATTTCATTATTTAAAAAAAAATTTCATTCTCATGTTGTATTCATTTCCACATTGGGTGCCAAAATATGCATTCCATTTTAAGTTCATTTTGTAAATGAAAAGCAAGTTCACAATAGGGTTCACCATTGGGCACCAAAAATTGTTATTCAAAATTTTCAGTGATATGAAAAACAAGTGGTTTCCTTTATTTCTGTTTTAACATTGTTGTTATATTTCAAGATTGTCGTTATACCAATTGTTTAAACAATTTAAATATTTACTTTATACATATGAAATAGCACAAAAGATGTGTATTTAAAAGCAAATAACATAAAACAAATTTTTAACATATTTTCTTTATACTTTCCTAAAACCCCAAAATAAATATTTACATAAAAACAAAAGCGCCATTTTAAAAAACACCCCATCAAAAAACAAATTATAGTTCATTTGATATATATCGATATTTATTCTTATACGAGTTTATCTCAAAATTGCTGTATCCAGTAACATCCGATAAATAACCCTCAAATATAATAATGGAAAAAATTAGATCAAAATGTATCTCAAAATTGTGTGATCCACTAATATCTTATTTAAGATCCTGATAGATACCATGATATCATCTAATTATCATCTAATTAGATCCAAAAAAATAAGTAATTTTTGGTGGATCGAATAAGATATTTTGAAATTAAATTGGATTTACTTCAATCCGGTGAAATATATAATTTTTAGTAAAATTAAACAAAAAATTAGAGAAATAATTTAGACATCTGTCGCATATATAAATAAGTATGGTTTTATATATAACAATATATAAGTATATTTTATATGCATAGAAAATATTAAAGATGTTGGACCACATATAATCTTATCTTAAACTAAATTGTTAATCTTGTGTCATATATGGAATCTTATATAAGAATCATTTAACGTCATACATAATAATAACTTAAGTTATATTATACATTTGGCACCATATATAAGCATATCTTTTATCACACAAAAAACTATTTTTCATGAGCTATATATTACTATATCTTGATTTATATAGCTTATATTGCCGAATATATGATTACATACTAAAGCGTGTTTTTTTTAGAGTGTCACAACTTTGAGTTGGCATCACTGCTTTATTTGACCACCCATTTAACAGCTGATAGTTTCTTTTTATTTAGTTTGCTTTAAAATTTAATTATCTATCGACTTACACCAGAGCAACGCGTGCAAATTGTTGAAATTTTTAATCAAAATAATTGTTCTATTCGTCAAACTCATCGTGCACTTCTTCCATTTAATGGCGTACATATTCGTCCTTCAGAGCGGCCACCAAGATCGTGTGATTTAACCCTATTGGATTATTTTCTTTGGGGTTATGTTAAGTCACTTGTCTACGTCGACAAACCACAAACAATTGAACACCTGGAAATCCACATTCGAAGAGTTATCGGCGAAATACGGCCGCAAATGCTGCGAAAAGTTGTTGAAAATTGGTGTTCCAGATTGAGCCTTCTACGCGCCAGCCGTGGCGGCCACATGGCAGAAATCATATTTAAACATTAATTTCATAAAATTTTCTTTCCAATAAAGCCCGTTTCATTGATATTAAAAATATATTTCCTTCTTTTATTATGATTTAAAATTGTGTTACTCTATAAAAAAAACCCTTTACGTTATATTTGCGAATGTATTATTATATATGACAATAGATATCATACCATATCTTATTATGTATATCATATACTTTAATTTTATAAAGGCCAATATGTAAAAATATGTCATTATATAAGTTACCGTATTAGAAACAAATACTAATACATGGTCATGAATGACAACATATATATTCACATATTATAACATATTTTAAGATGAACAAACGTAAGACCATACATAATTCTTTTTACTCGGGTATTTAGCTTTTGGTTGGTTGGTTGGTTGGTTGGTTTAAGTGGCAGCTCACGCTACTCGTGAGCATCAAGTAGAGTCAAAAAGCGACTCCGTTTTGAAGAGACCACACTACCCGTAAGGAACTAGTATCCGGAGTACTAGACCCACCCCGTTCGGTTAAGATAACGTATGAGATTACCGAATCCCACACGTGATATTACCGAGAGGTCGTCCAGTATATGGTCACCCAAGATCCGGAGTCGAATATTCTGCAGCGCCGGACAATCGCAGAGAAGATGCTCCACAGTCTCCTCCTCGCCCGGTATGCCGCAGCTGCGACAATGCGAACCGCGTACAATCCCAAGTCTAATGCCATGCCTACCAATCAGCCAGTGACCGGTCAGAACAGCCGTCAGCCTCGAGACGTCCCTCCTGCTCCTGCTCAGGAGAGAGTTTGTACGCCCTAGGTCGTAGTTGGGCCACGTAAGTCTCGCGGTCCTACAGGTATCCAAATTATGCCACCTGTTCCCCGCCCTGCGAAAATAGTGCCGGAAAATTTCCCCCTTAACAGTCCCCAGCGGTGCAGCGACTGACACCGATGTGGAGACGTTTAAGGCAGATCCTGCCCTTGCCAATTCATCTGCCCTTTCATTACCGTAGAGGTCTCTGTGGCCGGGGACCCAAACTAGAGTAACTTGGGATAGACAGCTTAGCCTGGACAGTTCCTCCCTGCACTGACCAACGAGAGCAGAGGATGTGACGTACGAGCTCAGGGACATTAGAGCCGCTTGGCTATCGGCGAAAATGCCCACTGTCCCTCGAGCCCCCCTTTCAGACAGGAGTCTGCAGGCTTCCCTGATAGCCAGAATTTCCGCCTGAAAAACAGTAGCGTGATCAGGTAGCCTGAAAGAACACCGCAAGTTACACTCACCCGAGAAGACCCCGGAGCCTACACCACAACTCATCTTTGAGCCGTCGGTATATACCCTGATGTCAAAACCAAAAGTTGGATCCCCCATATCCCACTCCCGCCTGGAGGGAAAGCTAACCCGAAAAGGTCGGCAGAAATCCAATCTAGGAGTAACATAGTCGGACTCAAATCCCACACGTGGGTGAAGTCCATCAAGAAGCCTAGCATGTCCATAGGTCCTGGACTTCCAGGAACCCGTTGCAGCAAGCCGCGCTTTTAGTCAGGCAAAAACAAAAAAAAAAATTATAAAATAACATATATCAGCTGCAATTTAACAAAAAAAAAAGTCCCTTCCATCTTAGCATATGTTGTCATATGGCATCTTTCCGTCTTTATTTTAAATAAAATATTTATATTTTAGACATATACAATTATGTAGTACAAACTTCAATCATTTTTGTACAATTTTCTATCAAAAATCAAAAAAATAAGTACTTATATATCTTAAAGTTGATTGAACTTAACCAATATTGAATATTACTCCACCTCCATCTCTTTTTTTATTGTTATTTTTGAATAAAATTTCAACCATCATAAGTTTTGTATTTGAAAATTCATTATATTTAAATGTTTTAAACATCTTCTTTATCAGACAATACATATTCTCAAAGATTATTATTATTATGGTAATCATCATAATTAAATATGTTCATTATTATAAAAAAAAACTTCAGAAATACTATACAAAATATATTTTAGTCAGGAATATGTACTTATTTTTTGGGCGTTTATAAAGTTGAAAACAGTTACTTTCATAATTTAGAATACATCCAGACAAAAAAAAATATATTTCTCGAACTCTTCTTATTAATTTTTTTTAATATTCCAGTAATTGTCAATTAACACTGTAATTAATTCATTAAAATAAAGTATCAATATCATAAAATTTGACATTTTTTATTGAATCAATAACAAAATTATTTGACTATTGAGTAAAAACATGTTAACTCACTCAAAAAAATTACATTTTCGCATCGACCAACTCCGATTTCTATGAAATTTAATAAACTGTCATACTCGACAAGAAGTTGACGAAACATAAATTTCAGATTCCGGATCCTTTCGGTATACGAAAAATGACGTCATGAAAATAGCAAAAAAAAAAAAAAACGATAAAATATTACTTAAGTATCGTATCGTTACAAAATCGACTATAACTTTTTGGGCCATTATTACAACTTGCCAATAGCTAAAGTTCGGATGTTATCTGACAGATTATTAGTTTTTCGTTATTATAAGTATACTTTAAGCTAAAAGTGACCGATAAGCTAAAGGGAAGATATTGTTGCCTTTAACTTTAAACGTAAGGTTTATGTGTTTAAAGTTGCCACATTTTCTGCTCTATAAAGAAGAAACAGAAAATACCGAATTTCACAACGAATTTCACAAATTATTGTTTGTTTGTAAACAAATAAATAAAAGTACGTTGCCACTACGTATTTTTATAAACCAATTCATAAACCAATAATCGGTTTTTAGTTTGATGCTGCCACATTATCAAAAATATTAATTTTATTTTATTGGGAAGTTGTAATAACGAAAAACATTATAGCTCACTTTATTCCTCATTTTAGCTAAAGTTACTTTTTACTAACATTTACTTTAAAGGCAAGTTGTAATAACGGCCCTTAAACTGTGCTATATACAAAATTCCTGTTGGTCTCATTTTATGGTTAAAATATACTCTTTTTGATTTTTGTCAAAGGACATTTTTTGGGTCTTGAGTTCCAATGCCCATATCTCGAAATGTGCATTTTTTAAATTCTTAAAAATATATGCTTATTACTGAACATTTCTCTACATTTGAGTTATATTCAAGATATTCAGATGTGTATCTCGATTGGTCTCTGAGTTATAGCCAAGAACATGGTCCTTCACGCATAGAAAAAATGTGATTGAACATGATTTTGGACACAAAATCCTAATTATCATATACATTATTCGGGCCTACGAGAGCGGATCAATAAGTCCGTGACTTTTTGAATGAAACACAGTTTGTTTTGCAAACAAAAAATTATTTTTCAACATAATCTCCTTTTAGCTCAATACACTTAGTTCAACGTTTCTCCAACTTTTTGTATCCCTTCCAAAAAATACGATTTTCGAGGTCCATAAAATTGGCATTTGTTTGATCAATAATTTCATCGTTGGAGCTAAATCTCTTTCCACCGAGCCATTTATTTAGGTTTGAAAATAGGAAATAGTCACTGGGGGCTAAATCCGTAGAAAATGGCGGATGAGGTGCCAATTCGTAGCCCAATTCATGGAATTTTGCCATTGAGACTGCGCACCCGTGTATTATCTTGACGAAAAAGAACTTTTTTCATGGGGTCGTGTTTTTTTTAATCCTCATTAAAACGGTCCAATAAGTTGGCAAAATATTCACCGTTTATTGTTTTTTTCCTTTCGAAGATAATCGATGTGGATTATCCCGCGTCCATCCCAAAAAACTGTTGCCATCACCTTATTGGCAGACAAACTTACCTTGGCCTTCTTCGGGGCCGGTTCACCCGGAGAAACCCATTGTTTAGACTGCTGCTTGGTCTCCGTCAGTAAACCAATTTTGTATCATTGAAATCGATGGTGCAGAGTATTTATCAAGCTTTTCTTTGGTTTGATTGACGGTTTTTTTTCGCAGGAAATAATGTTTAATGAGCACTCGAAATTCAAATTTTTCCATTTTTAAAAAAATCCGCCAGGTTGTATGTTTTGAATAGCTGTTAAACGCAAAGTAAATGACGGAACTTGCTCAAAATTTGAAAGGTGGTACTTGATATGAGCAGTGTTGCATTTCATGTAACAATGAGGGAAGTTCGAAAAGTCACAGACTTATTGATCCGCCCTCGTATTATATTATGATTACCGAGGACCATTTTATCGACATTCAGAATTATAATATGATTACTATGATCATATCATGATAGTTAGGAATTGCAATCATAACATGATGCTCTTAAACTATCGTACTATGGTAAACTTTTTTCTGTGTTTAAGTCCGTTTTTTTCCTATTTCACACATGTGTTTTAATATGCATGTGTAAATTTTACGTTACTTCAACTCATATAAACTAGGGCAATTCTCTTACTTTTATCACGTTTTTGGCTATAACTCTGATACCAATCGGGATACCACCCTAAACTTTTCACTAAAATGTAGAGGACAGTTTAGTTACAAGAATATATATATTTTTTTTAAGCTTACAAAATGCACATTTCAAGATATGGGAATTTCAATTCAAGACCGTCAAAAATGACATGTGACCCTTCCATGAAAAAAAAAATAATATGAATATCACTTTAAAGAGTATATTTTAATCTAGAAAATAAAGCCAACACGAATTTAGTATTTTGCATAGTTTAGAAGTTATAGTCAATTTTGTAACGACACTTTAGGCAAATTTTATCGATTTGTGTTATTTTCATGACGTCATATTTCGGAAACCGAAAGGGTATGTACTCTAAAAATTTATGTTCCGTTTTTTTCACGTCGAGTATGACAGTTATGGTGAATTTTATTGAAATCGGACATGGTCGATCCGAATGGTAATTGATTACCCTGTTATTTTATAAAATTTTAAATCGGAGGAATTTGAGAAATATATTTTTATCTATTAAAAATTTACAATAAATTTGACATTTTGCGAAAGATTTTCCTTGTATAACTAACGTGACAGTGATAAGTTTTTAATATTGAGTAATATGGGAAACTTATCTGGCTCCAGATTACGTAGCAAAATTAATTTTTTCTGGCTTCGAAGAATTTGCATCATAAAATGTTTAGTTTTTGACGTTCCATATTCACAGAATACTGTTTTTTAATCTTTTCGGGGAATTTTCGAAATAGATTAATTTCCCCCATCACCCTATAAACTTCTTTAGAATTGAAGGCAGATTTTCGTTTCAAATTTATTGAAATATGCTCATTTTTATTTATCCCAAGATTTGCTTAGTAACTTTTTAACATAATTTTACGGAAAAACTTTCCACTCTCGCTTACAAGTATCCACAATGTAAGTAGTTATTTCCTCACTTACAGCTAAAGCCATCTCTCATGACATGTTTTGTAGCTTCCGTGTAAGCGAAAGTGAAACTACTTGTCTCAGTTGACATCTACCGAATTAAAAACTTTTGAACGATTTTTACATATTCACACTAATTATTCAGTAATCCGCTCAATTATTTAAATAACTGTTTTCATATTTTATATGAGATTTTATAAGCTTTTATGCTTGTGTCTATATTAATAATTTTTGTGTTTGATAGTGATGAAGAAGGAGTGTGTTTGGTTGAATAAAAATCAATATTTTTTAATGCTTAAATGTGCGGAAAATTTGTATGTCAAACTTATTTTCCCGAATATGTTTTTATTTCTTTCTCTTTTGGTTTATGTTAGAATAATAACTTCTGTTTAGGGGTGTAAAACATATTTTAAATTTTTCTATGCTTTTATAAATTATTAATTTTTTATTTGTTTTCTTCTCTTTTTAGGTAAGTTGCAATTTGATTGATGTAAACAAAATCTTCCTTAAGGTATTTAAAATTTAGATCTTTCAGATTTTTAAACATATTAAAAGAAAATTTTACATTACAGTCGTATGACCACGGCAGAAATTTATTAAACCGTTTAAGGCCAGAGGCAGCGTTTACGCACGCACTGTTAATCTTTTTGGCCTTACTTTTAAAACTAAAAATTTCTTATCAAAGCAATTAAATTATTTATATTGAATAGACAGCATACACTGAAAGAATTATCCTTTTATGCTATGAAACAATTTCATATATTTTTTTTTTGTCGTATATTCAATGAAGTATTTCATTACACCCAAGCAATTTTATTAATATTAAGAAATTTTTCATAAACTTTTTTTCATAAAATTTCATAGTTTCATGAAAAAAAAAAATATATAAATTATCTCTTCATAAATTTAATGAAGATTTTTTTAGAGCTATGAAATTATTTCAAAGACTTATTTTTTTTTTAGTTTTTCATAAAATTTCATAATTTTTATTAATTTTTATACATTTCAAACTATAGTTTAAAGATTTAATTCTCAGTTTTAAGAGCTCAATTCTGTCATACTTTATAAATATTTCAATGTAGTCTTTTATTAATTTTGGTCTTCAATAAAATTATTTGATCATATGAAACGGTTAATTTGCTTAGTTTCTCCAATGCATTTTTCAAGACATTCATGAAGAGTTTTAATAATTCAAGAAAACTTCTTAATATTAAAATTTTTTCTTAAACTTTTGTACTTGATTTTTGTAAAACCAAAAGGTCGTAACTCCAATACAATATTATGCAAAAAAAAAAAAAAAAATAAAGCAAAAGTTTTGGATAAAAAAATACTGCATTTCGACACTAATTAAAAAAAGTTTTTGGTCAACTTATGTATTTTTATCAATTTATTGTAAGCATTTTTTAAACAAACTTTCGAGAAAAAATTATTAAATTAATTTATTTATTTTTCGAAAATAAAATTAAACGAAATTTTTTAAACAAAAAAAAATATAAATAATTACATAAAAGGCAAAAAACAAAACTACACAGCTTTTTGGTTAATAAACATATTACTCATTAACTGCAAGACTGACATAACTCAAAAAACATGATTTTGCAAAAATACCCTTTCTCTATTTATTTGGTCACGTTTTTTATAAATATTGGTTTTTAATGTATTTTTCTTTTAGTGAGAGTTGTGTGCGAATTCGCTAATTTGTCGAGAGACCCATGAGTAGCACAGTTTCTCTATGAAGTATATACTCTTTGCACCCACTTTAAAAAAAAAATAAAATATATTATCCTCCATCTCGTAAAGTATACATGATATTGATATGAAATTTTTACACAATATACAGAAGGATATAACTAATATATCTGCATCATTAACTAAAAATCACATTTTTGGACTTATGACAGTAAATGAAGTAAATGAGCGATATGAACCTATTGAAATTGCAGTTACGGCCTTTTGATTTTTATTAGTAAAATATGTATTATTGAACGTACACCTTTAAAATTTGTGGAAACTACATCGTATTTAATTAAAAAAAAGTCAATTTAAAAATTTTTGTTAATTACGGCCTTTTGGATTTTAGTTGACGATACATAGAATTTGTCTCTAAGTGGATGTGGTATGCTCCAATAACTGTACATATTTACTCAAAATAAATATAAACATATTTTCGAATTTCCGATCTTTTATAATTTCTTTTTAAAAAAAAAAAAAAAAATAGTTTTTATCAACTTTTTTTTTTTTTTTAATACGTTAAAAGTCATCTTTTCTTTCATAAATGTCAATGAACTAAAATGTTTTTTATTATTTCGTTTTTTTTTTTTTATATATTTACATTTTTTCTGAAAAAGAATTTAAGCTTATTCAAAAAAAAAACAGAAACAGTTAACACCCATGGTATTTATTCTGAAGTCGTTGTAATTCCAAAAAAAGAATAAAAAAAACCTGAGTAAATAAAGTATATTGTTACATTAACAAAAACTGCCTAATGGCTAAAAAGAAACAAAACCCCGAAAGAAAAAGAAAAAAATAAGTCAAGAGTCAATTGTTGTTTGGCTGAAAACAACACATACAGAAGTATTTTTTAGGTTGTTGAATCTTGGCTACTAGCTGCTGACTAAACTAAAATATAATAGTAACCATCAAAATTTAGACCGGTTTTTTTTTAGAACAAAACAAAAAATTATATCATTCTTAAAAAAAAAAAATTATATAAAATTAAAACAAAAAAAAAAAAAAAAAAAAATTCAAAGAAGATGTTTTACTACTTAAAGAACAATAAACTCTAGTATAAAATTGAGGAAATGTATTCCAGTTTATTGTTAAATAAATGCTAAATGCATTTCATCATCCTTAAGACAGTCATAATCATATTTAGTACATTTAGCTTTAAGGCGAAATCTACTATATTGTGAATGGTGATTAAGTATAACTCAAACAGTCACAATAGTGTTTTTTGACAGTTTGCCAATTCGGTATAAACTGACTTTGAACTAAAAATTAAAATACTTTGATAGTGCTTCTTGTGAATTTTTATTTGATGGAATTCTTAATCTCTAGTGTTGCAATCAGTGCACTATGGAGATTTTATAAAGAATTGTTGGCCAAAAGTAAATTGTTTATATATTTCAAAATCTCTTTTCTTATGCCACTATAAACTGTAAACTATTTTGCTCTCAAACCGGCCTAAGCTTTTTTGCGATGAAATTTATACCAACATTTTTTCCGTTGCCTATTTTAAGCGATATGGTCCAAAATAGGATTAGAACGAATTTTGAAAACTAATCTATAAAAATTAATAAGTTTAGGCATAAATTATTCGTCTTATCAAGATATAACTGCAGTTCAAAAACTATCCCTTTTGTGATATTACATAAGAAGATACACACAAAGAAAAATTTAACTATTTGCCAACTGACATTCTCTTACTACGACTCAAATTCGATTATGACGAATTTCAGTTGGTTGGCACAAATTAACATTAGTTTTCACAACAAAGTTCGTTTTTGCAACACCAAAAATATTCAGAAATCATGTATCGTTGTACTAACGGAGTTGTTACCATTAAAATTTACTTTTTAATTCGCTTGGCACTTTATTTTTCTGTGTGTAGTTATGTCGATTTTCGTTTTTCGAAAAACACGCGAATTTGAGCGAAACCACACTTTAACATTTATTGATTAAACTATAATATTTCTGCCAAATTTCATACTTTTTCGAGTTAAGGTGATGTCCTTTACAAGTATCCTTTTAGAATCCTGTATGTCCTGGAACCAAAATGAAAGCTTTCTTTTTAGTTTAAGCTTTAATCTTACTTTGTTTAAATATGCTTCCAAGATTTTTGAAAATTGTGTTAATTTCAAAACATTTAATTTTTTAAATCTTTAGCTTAACGCTTTGTCGCTTCCAAACCGTGCCATGCGCACAAAAAATTATTTCACAAAATATTTTGTAAATTTGGTTTCCTACCGAAATAGCTTGAATTCTTAATATGAAACACTCATTTGGAGCACTGATGACCAATTTAAAATACCCCGGCTGGAGGCGATCTTGTCGGTTAGAGGGTTAAAATTAGGCTGAGACATATTTTTTTTTCACCAATCCTTTTACAGTTTGTGCGTAAACGTCAAAAACAAATTTTATTATTTTTTTTTTTTTAATTTTTGAGGACAAAAGATATTTCGATATTACGGTACTTAAAAATACTAATGTAAAATCGTTTAGAATTTATTTCAATTTGCAATAGAGCAAATAAATATATAGTGTACAAATTAAAAATGTAAAATTCCGATTTGCATATTTTTTAATCATTTAATTGTTCAAAATTTAAGTTTTTAATTTAAAAATGCGGCTTCATATGGAAATTACACTCAGGGAACTTCTGCTTTAAAAATATGTTGTTGTTTAGATTGTAATACAGTTTCTTTATATTTAATGTAAATGTCAGTCATTTGTAGAAAAATTAAATTTATTAGTAACCTTGTAGTTCATTTAAAAAAACAAACCACATCAAATGACTGTTTTATAATTTTACATTCAGTTTTTACAGTTGTTGTTTGTTATTTAAAAAAATAAATGTTTGTTTATTTTTTACTAACATGTGGTTCCTTTTTACTACAATTGTTAGTGATTTTTTGAATATTAAAAAACAAATGACAATGTTAGTGGAATTTACTGAAATGTAAGTCGTCCTTTCTTTAAGTTAATTTTTTTTTTTGTTTTTAACTACATTTGCAGTATAGTATTCTAAGTGTACATTTTAATTTTAATAAAATTATTAATTTGTATATATTTTTTTTATTTTATATATTTATAACACTATGCAACAAAATAGTGGTAATGATATTGGTCGTCAATGAATAATCCCAGTAAGAAATAACCTCGATTTTGTAAGCATTAACTACATTTTTATGCTTCCAAAGTAACGCTTAAGGCTCAATTAGTCTTGCCAGTCAGCTGTTCTGTGTTTGGTTTATGTTTATGAATATTGAGTTTTTCAAAAAAGCACCTCTCATAAACCATGAACGAAACAGCTGATTCGTCACGGCACGGAACGGCAAGACTAATGGATCCTTTAACCGCCTTGCATACAATAAAGAAATTAGGGAGGGTATATATTTGTGCTTTCCTAAAGGCCCGTTTTTGAAGCAGTAAATAATGGATTAACCCTTTGACGACGAATGGTTGATATATATCCCATTTGTATTTTTTGTTACACTAGCTACACTTTTTAACCAATTCTGAAGAGTGTATCGACAAATGATAGATGTAGATATCAGATCATAACAACCACTTTGACCAATATGTTTGGCCCTTAAGTAAAAAAATAAGAATATTTTATTTTTCCATAATTTTTGGTACATATAAAATATGTTCGACATAGGGTATCGAACTTTTGGTAGGACATGGTCGAATTCTTCAAGTTTCAAGAAACATGAAAATATTTGTAATTGATTCATTCCATTTTCTACAGGATACTGATACAATATGGGACATATATATCCCATTGGTCGTCAAAGGTAAAAAAGGAGGTTTTTGTGAAATATTTGTAATTGATACATTCCACTTCCTACAGGACACTGATACAATATGGGATATATATATCCCATTGGTTGTTCCTTGGATGTTTTACCATTGGTTTTTTTTATTTTTTGTTCGTATACAAATTTAAGCAATTATTTTAAAAAAAGTGCTATTTATAGATTTTTATCTCCTGTTTCCAAATCTGGTCTTCGAATTGTTCAACCGCCAATTTCGAAATATCGTATAAAAATTATATAAAAGGACTCCAGTCAAAACTCCACTTACGGCTCAAGAAATTTTAAAAATTTTGACATATTCGTGTTCAGCATATCAAAATAATTAAAAACCATATGTTATATGACGTAAGCAAGGCACAGAATCTTACGATTCTCTTTAGTTCAGTTCGAAATGTAAAATGATTTTGCGTAGGTCAAAATATAAAGATGTAATGAATTCTTTCTTTTTTTCACAAATTAAAAAAGAAAAATATATTTAAAATATATGAAAAACATGCATTACGCACAAAATATGTACAGAAATTCAATATATGCAACTACAAATCGACTCTATTTTGTTCTAAATGTTATATTTCGGCAAAATATTTAATCTACATCAGTTTAAGATTAGCAAGAAAAAGCATTTTACGAGTGCCAAATTTTAAAGAAATCTGTAAAAAAATAAATCTGTACGTACAAGGTTTTCGTGAAATCCGTTAAAATGTGTATAGCAACCACCTAAAGCGTACATGAACCTTTTTTGAACAGTGCCTGCAGAAATGGGCATGCCCAATAAAATTATATGGCGACCTTGTCTGGGTTATGATCATCATGTGCAGTAAATTTGAGTAAAATGCATTAAAAAATAAAAGAATTGTTAGCGACCATCCAATTTAAATTAAAAATTCACAAAAAAGTAGGCGTAAAGTGGGTGTGGTCAATGTATAATATAGTGCGATCTTGACTGGGGAATGAGGAACACGTGTGCCAATTTTAAGGAAGTTCCAGAGAGAAAAAAAGGTTTAATCTAAACTGAAGCAATGCATACAAACATTTAAAAAGATGGTGACTTCCGTTGGAAAATACTAATTTCATTGCTGAATAACACAGGTCAACAGCAAAAAAAGGCTTGACTAACCACTATATAGATTTGATGCATCATGGCTGCCTAAGTACAAAAATGGTAAAATTTTTCAATTCTATGGATAATTTTTTTTTAAAAAAATTTTTTTTTAAAATTGACAATATTTTGAGCCATTTCTCCACTTATGTTGTCATAACTCAAAAACAACTAGTCCGATTTTGTCAAATTAAATTTACAAAAATTAAGGTTTACAATATCTTTAAAGAACGTGTACAAATTTTTTTAATGCGATCAATAGTTTCAAAGTTATGAAACAAATTGTTAGCAAAAAAAAAAAAAAAAAATGCTAAAAAAAAAAAAAAATTGAAAAACAAAAATCTGGAAAAAATCGAAAACTGCAAAAAATATTACTTTTTATTTTTTTGTAGTAAAGCTACATATCATGCGAATTAAACTAGATATGGATCATAAAAATCGATGCATGCTTTACATTTTTATTTACAATTAATTGAAGGTATCGCATATTTACAAGCACTGTAGAAAATTGTACCTACTATATAATGAAAATGCAGAACATAAAAACTCAGGTGCATTTTACGACACGCATTTTGGCAAAACCCCTTTGGGAAAAACCTCTGACATTTTTATGATTCTAATAATTAAAAAAAAATAAGTAATAAACAAAAGATTGTTTAATTTTTACGATTGCGGTAGGATAGTAATAAAACGCTCATAAATGTGCGTGTACGCTGAAATGCTCTTATTTTCCGTTAGCTACCTGTAACGGATAATTTTTTTTTTTTCATAAAAGTCCTTAATGTTTTTTAGGATTCTTGGGAATAATAAAAAATTTGCAGCACACACAAACTGTATCCACACAAAGGGTTATCCCAAATTATAGTATCAGTATTTATAAGATCTCCTTGACCCTTTTTATTTCATTCAAGAAGTGTTTGCGATAACGCAAACATCATTTAATACCTACACAAAAATTAGAGTCATACAGCTTAGAAGTTAAAAACAATTTTCAAATATTAATAAAAATGAGCCAGAACATTTTTATGTAAAAACGATCCAGATTTATTTTGTTATGTGTGCGGCCAATATATCACCGGAAAAAAACGGAAGTGCTTCTTAACTTCATTGCAAAAGTCATATCAAGATTGCTATAATATCTATCCGCACAATTTGAACCAGCATTGGACACCGAGTACTATATGCATTCCATGTCGATTGAATTTATCTATGAAGTCTTCTAACGTAAAGTAAGTATAAATTAATAGATTTGGAATATTTTATAATTACAATATTTCTTAATTAAAATTTGAATTCTTCATATTCCTGATTTCAATTTTTTTTTTTCATTTTACAGACGACACTTGGAAATTTTGAAGCCTATGCTATGGAGAGAAACAGCGAACCACGCATCCGAGTGTTATTTTTGTTTAACCCTCTGCGACTGACGTGATATAGTTCTCACAATTCTAATGACGTGGTAGACTACCAGACACCATTTCCATGGCTTATATTTTCCAAAGTTCCGTTTTGTAAAACTAATAAAACCATTTTTGTTTATTGTTTATGAGTGTAAGTTATTATTTATATAGTTATTTTTCTAATTCAAAGCGAAAATTCGTGTTTTATGTTATTTATCGGCATGGCATGAATTTTCTGTAAAAAACTTAGACCTGTACTAAAACAGCAAAAAAAAAATCAAAAATAAATTTTTTTGAACAATTTTTTTTTATTTTTTATTATTTAGACTTAAATTTAGCAGTTGGTAACAAAAAAAATTTAATTCAGTGGTTAAAAAAAAAAAATAAACATTTCAATTGGCACATCAAAGCCTATAACTTAACAAACAAAAAATATTTCATGTTATAATTTATGATGCAAAAATTTTAGATTTAGCTTAATTTGCACTTAAGTTAATCAGTCTTAAGTCTTGAGATCATATATATATATATAAACTACAAGTTTTCTTGACAGGTTTCGCAAAGAGGCTTGGAGCACTGGAGGCAAATTGGCTTCAAGCAATCACTACAGCAATACCTAGTTACCCTTTTTATCTTTGGGGGACAAATTGAACACAGTTTTCTTCCACTTGGTGGAGTAGATTGAATAGTTGGTGGCGGAGGGGGTAGATCTTTGCCAAGAACCCTGAGCGTCATTCTCAGTTCTCGTGGCAACCTTTCATTGTATACCCGGAATTTCATATGGTCTAGCACCAATTCTCTTGCCAGATTGAGAATAAAAGTTTTTCTTCTCATTTTTACGTCACTGTCAGTACACATTTGATACAAGACAAAGGTATTAATACCAACCATGTCCGTTTCTGGCTGAAAATTGGGGTCATTGCATTCATCATCCATATCGCTGAACTCATGCTCACTCTCTTCCTCCAACCACTGTCGTATTTGCTCATCTCGGCTTTTAAAAGTTCCAGATGACGTTCTCTTAGAAGATTGTGGAACTTGCGATGTGTTTGAGTGCTCCATAATAACAAAACTAAAAAATAACTATTTTGTTGACGTGTTGTTTGGCAGACACTAAGAAAATATAATTATTTTACTGACATGCTGTTTAGGAGACACTATGAAAATATAACAAAAATACTGATGTGATTGTCTCTCAGACACCTACCTTAATATTGATGTGGTTGACTTGCAGACACTTTTTCGCTTACACTGGCACGTGTGCTTACATCAATCGATCTAAACACAATAACATGCGTATAAGTACACAATAAGAAGGTACAGAGAATGTGAGAGTAGATGTTTGGAAAATAACGGTATAAAATACTCTTTTGTGTTTGTTGGTGTCTGCTAGACTACCACATCAGTCGCAGAGGGTTAAGTACAAAAAGCGGTTTTGGAAAACATATGCGATGGTCTTACCCCACGAGGTCTGCTGATGGGTTTACACTTGCAGTTCTACATTCACAAGAAATAGAATATGCTCAAGATCGGGGTGCAAGCTGTAGTCATGTGCTTTCATCTTCACCAGGACACTCAACCTCAAGTATGTCTTACCAATCAGATATGTCAGATCCAGCACTACCATCTACAGCTGAAAATGACGAGTTCATCCCACACAAACATTTCTCGCCGAGACCATGGAATCAAGATCAGCTTAATCATGTAATTAGAGACCTTGGATTGTCGAAAAGATCTTCTGAATTACTTGCGTCCCGGATGAAAGAAACAGGTCTCATAACTAAAGAAACTAAAGTTTCGTATTACCGTACTCGAGAAAAAGACTTACTTCATTATTTTGCTGAAGAGGATGACTTTGTGTACTGCACAGATATTTCTGGTTTGATGACTGCCATGGGCTTACAGAGATATGATTCAAACGAATGGCGTTTATTTATCGACTCATCAAAACGCAGCTTGAAGTGTGTCCTTTTGCATAATGGAAATAAATTTCACTCCTTGCCGATCGCACATTCAACCAAAGTAAAAGAAGAATACTCTGTAATTGCATTGGTCATGAAGAAGATAAAGTATGATGAACATAAGTGGGTAATTTGTGTTGATCTTAAGATGGTAAATTTCCTCTTAGGCCAACAAAGCGGCTTTACAAAATATCCTTGTTTTATATGTTTATGGGACAGCAGAGCTAAAACAGAACATTGGAAGAGAAAACAATGGCCTTCTAGGGAAACACTAGTTCCAGGTACGCCAAATGTTATAAATGTGGCTCTAGTGCCCCGAGATCGCATCATATTACCCCCTCTTCACATTAAACTTGGTCTGATGAAACAATATGTTAAAGCACTTAACAAAGATAGTGAATGTTTCCAGTATATTTCAAGGAAGTTTCCCAATCTAAGTATGGAAAAGCTGAAAGCAGGCATATTTGATGGCCCACAAATTCGCAAATTGGTGAACGATACTGAATTTGGCAGTTCAATGTCAGAAATTGAGAAGAATGCATGGGATTCGTTTGTATGGGTTATTCAAAATTTCTTAGGCAATAACAAGGGTGATGATTACGTTGCGCACGTTGAAGAGATGTTAACTCACTTCCAGAATCTTGGATGCAACATGAGCATCAAAGTACACTACCTGCACAGTCACTTAGATCGTTTTCCTGAAAATCTAGGAGACTTGAGTGAAGAACAGGGCGAACGATTCCACCAAGATATCCGGACAATGGAGGAACGATACCAGGGTCGCTGGGATGCACACATGATGGCTGATTTTTGCTGGAGTATTCAGAGTAACACTTCGTTATTCAACAATAGTAGAAAATCGACTAAAAGAAAATTTCAGAGTTTGTAGTTTATAATACATATTTATTTATTTATTTTCTTGTTTTATTTATTATAATAAATGTGAATAATAAAATATAAATTTTCTACTATTTAATTTATTTATTTATTTACATTTAAGCTCATCCAACACAAATGTCTTTCCGAAGAATAGAATCAGTATATTCTAGGTAGGGTTTTGCCAAAAAATACACGAATGTTACTATGTAATGCATTTTTGATGTGAAAATTTGTACATAGCATGGGGAAAATGTTTTCAAAATTCAATCAATCGAAAGAAGAACATTAACTACTCAAGTTTATGTATATCAGACAAAAAACTAAAATTTGGTGAAAATGAGCGAATTCACTTAATTGTGAATAAATTCGAAAAAAATCAATCGATTTTTATGATCGATATCTCATTTTGTTCCTATTACATGTGGCTTTGCGATAAAGCAATAAATCTGAACGATTTTTGACGTTTTCGATTTTTTATGATTTTTTTAAAACAAAAAAATTTGCTATTTTCACGTAAAAAAAATATTTTTTCCCTCAATTTTTTATTATAACTCCAAAACTACTGAGCCGATTGAAACGCAATATATTAACGGATTAAAGGCTATGTAAATTTCAGTTTTTCTAAATTTATTTGAATAATATCGGACTAATTTTTTTTTAGTTATCATTAATTATGTGGAGAAACGTCTAAAAAAATTTATAATTTTAATTAAAAATTTTTAAAAAAAAAACCTCTCCATAGAATTTCAAAATTGAACCATATTTGTACTACTGGGACCACAATACATCAAAATTGTATAGTGGTTTTCAAAGCCCCTAAAATTTTTTCAAAATTGTTGCCTTGTGTAATAAATGCATTTTTTTTCTTTTTGAAAAAAGTGTGCGTAAAAGTATGCGTGGTTGGTAAAAAAAGTATATGACGACCTTGCTTCCCTTCAGTATGACGATCGAGTGTATCAAATTTTAGAGAAATGCGTTCAAAAAGAAAAATTTGTATAGCAAACAAACAAACAGAAAATGATTTTTATATGTACATAAACACTCAGGAAACTTCTGCTTTTAAAATTTGTAGTTGTTTGGGTTGTAAAACAGTTCCTTTATTTTTAATGTAAATGTCAGTGATTTTAAAACAAATTTAAAATTTTCATATAAAAAAATTAACCACATCAAATTATTGTTTTATGACTTTACATTCATTTTTTGCAGTTGTTTTTTGTTATTTAAAAAAAAATAAATGTTTGTTTTTTACTAATATATGTGATTCATTTTTACAACAATTGTTAGTAATTTTTTGAAGAGTAAAAACAGATGACAAATGTTAGTTGAATTGAATGAAATCTTAGTTTTCCTTTCTTCAAGTGAAATATCATTTGTTTTTTACTACATTTCCTGTCTTCTGTACCTACATAATATTCTTAGTGTGTAAACATTTATTTTTAAATTCGTTGAAAGAAGCCGATCATGCCAATTTTACATATTCTAAAAACATCACGCCAATCAACTTTGCCAAATTTCGAGCCGATACCTCATCATTTATGATTTTGGCCAGAAAATGGTCAACAATTCCCCATAGTGCGTGCAGTGGTACACTCACAGTTGTAGTTTAATTCACAATTTACTGGTTTAAAATTGATTGTTAAATTTATATTAAATTAGCTTTCGATTTTCTTGGTTATAAACTTATGTTTATTCCAAATCCACGTGCTTTCCAACAAAATCAATTTCATAATAAATTAGTTTTGTAATCTAAACACCATATAGTTTTTAAGTTAAGTTTTTGTTTAACGGAGTTTTGAGTAAAGTGTGGAACAAAAAAAAATAAAAAATAAAATAAAAACTAGGTTAAAAATATGGTAATATTATGACAAAACACCACAATAACAATAACGATAATAACATATAATGGAACTGATTGTAAGATAAAAAAATATTGTAATTTTCCTATTTAAAAAAAAAAATTATTTGAAATAAAAATAAAAAAAACACACATTAAATGTTTTTAAAGTGAAAGTTTTATTGCCATACATTTTTTATACAATTAATTTCTCTAATTATGATTATTACTATTTTGTGCAATTAATTGACCAATAACAATTGCAATACATACTATATTAAATTGCTTGAAACCAACTGAATTGAATGGAAAAATATGGTAGAGAAAAAAAAAATGTAATAATGATTTCACTTTTATAAAATTGTTTATTAATAAATAATTTTCCTTTTCAATTTTTTTTAACTTCCTTTATATATTGGGCGTTGTGGTGTACTGGTGAGCGCGTTGGACTGTTACACAGATGGTCCCGGGTTCGATTCCTGGTGACGACAACATCAATTTAGAAAAATAATATGTACGTGTTTTCTATCCCTCATATGTATCGCTGCGTTCACCTTCGGTGTTCCCATAGCACTTAACCCTACCGAAGTAAAATAATGAATCAGGGCTATGAAACAAAAAGCTTCAATAAATTCGCCAAATCTACATCAGGTGGCGAGCAATAACTGTTCTAAGACTTATCATCTCGAGCAATTACAGTGTTGCCATGTTTGAAGCCCTTCATCTTTCACCACCTTTCATCTCTCCACTATCCCCTTTACAAAGAAAGCAACACATTAATTAATAGGAAGAATTTCCTGAGTGTTGCTTCTCTTTAAAAAAAACAAAAAAAAAAAAAAAAAAAAAAAAAAAAAAAATCCATTGTTTTATGCGCGTATTAGTTTTTTTGAAAAATGAGAAATATGCAAAAAGTGTGTAAGTTTGAGTGTTCATATTTTCTTGAATATACATCTGATCTCACCATTTAAATTGCATTGAAATGCAATACTTTTTTTATTGCCGAATAAAATTTTTTTCAGCATCAAAAACGAAATGCATTTTTTATGCAATTTGTTTTTTAAGTGCATGCACTTTTCTCGAATTTGGCCACTCTCGATTTATAAAAAAGATGCACATTTGCAAAATATGGGATTTTTACTAAAAAACAACACTTTCGTGTTTTGGGCCCCGGACCTTATCTATTATTACCCATGTAAATAAAAATATTTTATTAATATTAGTATTATAAAGGGTCCGCCAAATAACTTTTTTTTTTTTGAACTCCTGAACCAATTGGACTTTGTATGGCGTCATACCAAGGTCTTTATGCAAAATTCGTCTCAATGATGTCTCCGAAATGTTCAATTGTTGAGAACGACGGTGAATTGATGTTGATGGCGCTTCACGCAAACTTTCTGCCACAGCAGCAATATTCTCGGGTGTACGCATTGTTTTTGGCTTTTCACGCTTTGGTTTATCGATGAGGATGTCAGTTACTTTCACTTTTTTCACAAGATAACGAACATACGGACCATATTCGTTCATCGGAAGGATAAAAATAATTATCTTTCAAATCAGACATGAGCTAAGTGTTACCATTCACGAAATAAGCACTAGTTAAAAAAAAGGAACGTTAGATGGCGGACCCTTTATATAAATATATCCCAAAAACGAGATCATCTAGATCTAATCTGACACAATTTGACACTGTTTGATACAAATAGATCTAATTTCATGAAATTATATATAGTTTGATAGAATTGTATATGTAATTTGATACATTTACATCCAATTAGATACAATTATATAAAAATATATGCTATAACATGTGACATCTGTAATCATATTTAGGTTGATTTGTAATTATATATACCAGACGAAAAAAGTTTATATATAATTTGATATAGTTTTTTATGTGGTCATATGTAAACATATAAACTTATATCTCACACTTATTTTTACGTATATTTCTAATATGCCGATATATATAATCATATATCATTATATCTTTATATATTATGTTATATATAAGTTGATATTTTTTATCTCATTTTATATAATTGATATAGCTATATATCAGATCATATATACTTCCATGTATAATTATATATAAGTACATATAAAACAGTAAAACCAAACAAATTCTATAATTTTTATATTATAATTATATATTATTAATTGTAATTAATTAATAATAATTAATTATATATCACATATAATTCTATATCAATATATATGTTAAAATTTAAAATAAAAATTCTATCAATTTTAAATAGAATTATCAGAGAACACAAACAAAATTCAATGTACTTTAGCTAAAGGAAATTGTGAAAAAGTAAAATTAAAAACTCAAAGTTCAAGTTGTTAGAATAAATAATATTTTATAAGTAAAAAAAACCATTTTAAGTAAATCTTAAAATATGCAACTAAAAGCCCAAAGGTAAAAACCTTTAGAACAAAAAAGAACCGAACCGGATTGTAATACAGGTGATAAGGTTGTAATACAGTTTCTTTATTTTTAATGTAAATGTCAGTCATTTGTAGAACAAATTACATTTTTTACTAAACTTGTAGTTTATTTAAAAAAACAAACCACATCAAATGACTGTTTTATGATTTTACAATAATTTTTTAAAAGTAGTTTTTTGTTATTTAAAAAAATAAATGTTTGTTTATTTTTTACAAACATGTGGTTTATTTTTACGACAATTGTTAGTCATTTTTTGAACATTAAAAAACAAATGACAATGTTAGTTGAATTTACTGAAATGTATGTCGTCCTTTTTTTAGTGACATTTTATTTGATTTTAACTACATTTTCAGTGGTCTTTACCTACATAGTATCCTAAGTGTAGTAGATACAAAGCGTCAAAGTTTGAATTTAAATTGTGAATACCACCGCACCACAAAACTTCAGAAAAAGCTTATTGAGACACTGTTACATATTTTCTATAAAATGGATTAAACATTTTTAACATGTATGTAACAAACAAGTTTTCAATTTATTTTTGATCAATGGTGATAATCTTTAACTTCGAGCTCATTTAGTGAGAACATTTGTTTTTATGAATGTTTGATGTTTTGCATGGGATTGTCATTTCTTTCAAAACGTGTTCTTACGATGGGAACCTAGAAAATTCCTGAGAGTGGTCAATTAATAAATTTGAAAACAAATAAACTCTATAGATTATTTCTTAGGACAATATCCTAATAAAGAAATATAGAGTATGGCCTCGAACTTAAATAATTTTCATTTTCATTGCATTTTTAATATGCCTTTAATATTTGTGAGTCATAATTTTTTAATTGTGGGGTCGATTGTGCTTATTTTTATTAACAAACTACTATAGGTATTAACAAATATTTTGGAGTAAAAATTTAGCGGTCTTGATTACTTTTTGGAGGCGTGATTTCGTTTTTAATAGACTGTGATTTCAATAGAACTAGTAGTAAAAAAATTATATTGATTTTTTTTTTATTTGTGTATAATCATATAGAATATTTAAAAAAAAAAAGAAAGATGTTATTTCTCCACTTGATAAAATTCCTGAAATTTAATTAATTTTCTGTCAATTTATATGTACTCAAAAACCTATTTATTGTCAAAGTGATATCCTGAACCCTTTTTATCCCAATAATTATAATGATAAAATTATATTGAAATGTATATCATTAAGGGTTGGGAAAACTTGTATATAAAATATCAATTACATGTTTTTTTTTCCCCCCATCTAAGCATGTCAAATATTTTTCAAGAGGGTACTCATCATCATTTTATGTTTACAACACACATCTCGTTTTTTTACACGGTTGTCAAGTTGAATTTACCAAAAATTATTTACCATGTGAACCTAAACTTGTACTCCCAAATACATTTAACATGCACGTGCCATATATACATTTTTTTTTGTTTTTCTTGAAACTTTTATACATATTTAGGATATAAATGTGGAAAATTTGACCCTAAGCAAACAACCCTTTATTTTAGTTGAAGTTCCTTAAAAATTAGGGGGAAATGCATTTGGTAAAAAATATTTTTGTAAGATTTTAAGGGAAATTAATATGAAACAATCAACATTTACGCACGCTTGCACACATCACATCTTTTATACATGTTGCTTTGAAACACACACATTTTATGAGGTTTTTATATTTTCTTTTGGAACAACCGATATTCATATTAATGCATATTTATTTTTTTTCAATATATTTTGAGTTTCTTATCAATAAAACATTATGTTGTTTTTATTATTTGTATATTGTGGTCTCATTTTTCCATGGGACTGTGAATGTGGCGGATTTAACGGAAAAGTGGGTTTCATGTAGGGGTGGCGATAAAGAACTATTTTGTATATGTATTAGGGTGTCCTATACAAAAATATATATGCCATTACACCTCACAGTGTTAGTGCAAGTGGTTCAACTTGGAAGAAACCGATTTTTTGAAAACGCTAACCCAAGCCGAATTTCGGCAGTAAATTGTAAATTTGTGATAAAAGCGTATTGTTATTAAAAATTCCCTAAATTCGAGATTTTGCAAAATTGAATTTTTCATTTCATTTAATCATTTAATATACAGGTATGGAATTCTGAACTCATGGAGTGTCATTTACCCACTATAGCCAGGAGTTTGATCCAGGAGTTTGACGAAAACGCAAAAACGTGGTTTTTTTATAACTTTTAAATGTGCCTAATTTGGAGATATCAAATGCTTTTTTTATAATATAATTAAAGACAAAAAAAAAATTTTTTAAATTATAATTCGTGTTTATGTATGAAGCGACTATTTTCCTGGGCATGTTATGAAAATTGAGTATTTGTGAGATTTTATTCGTTCGATTTTAGATCATGACAAATTTTTCTCTAAATTAACAGAAAAATTATAATTTTTATATGATAATTTACTTTGACTATTAGAAAAAAACACAGAAAAAGTTATTAGACACTAGCATGAATGGAATGCATTTTCTGACCCACTACGATTTTCATCGACATTCTTTTATTGATTATTTTTTTAATGAAAATGAAAATTATTCAAGTTCGAGGCCATATACTCTATATTTCTTCATTAGGATATTGTCCTAACAAATAATCTATAGAGTTTTTGTTTTCAAATTTATTATTTGACCCTTTCAGAAATGTGTTGATAGATCTATTTCGGGAATTTTCTAGGTTCCCATCATCAGAACACGTTTTGAAAGCGGTGACAATCCCCTGCCAAACCTCAAGCATTCATATGAACTAGTTTACTCACTACATGAGAACTAATATACATATGAGTTTGAAATTAAAGATTTAAACCATTGATCAAAAAATAAATTGAAAACTTGTTTGATGTGCAAGATCCACCTCTGGTGGATATTCAATACACGTTTTTTTTTTTTTTGTTTCTCTCTCATTTTTTATATTTTGTTAAGTTAGTTAACAAAACAGGGAAAGTAAACTAGGCGGTACTTTGCCTTTTTTCACAAGTTTGTTATAATTTTTATTAAAAATAAAAATTATGTTTTTTCGACCTTTAATTGTGCAATGAAAATGAAAATTATTCAAGTTCGAGGCCATATACTCTATATTTCTTCATTAGGATATTGTCCTAACAAATAATCTATAGAGTTTTTGTTTTCAAATTTATTATTTGACCCTTTCAGGAATGTGTTGATAGATCTATTTCGGGAATTTTCTAGGTTCCCATCATCAGAACACGTTTTGAAAGCGGTGACAATCCCATGCCAAACCTCAAGCATTCATATGAACTAGTTTACTCACTACATTATTTTTTTAAAAATTGAGCAAAAGTTGAGCGTTTTCATCAAAATTTTAATAGCATTCGGAAAATAATGGTTAAAGTTGTTTAGGCTATAATAATATTTTTTGATTTCAATTAGTCTATGGTTGCGGTCGCCGTATGGCACGTCCTGTTGAAACCACATCCCGCCCGGATCACTGTCATCCATATTTTCAAACAAAAAATCATTGATAACGATGCGATAACGATCTCCATTGACCGTAACGCGATCTCCGGCTTCATTTTTGAAGAAATAAAGTCCGATAATGCCACCAGCATGTAAACTACACCAAACGAAGCATTTTTCTGGATGTAAGAAAATCTGTAGGGTCTCTTGCGGATTGGTCTCACTCCATATGCGAAAATTTGGTTTATTAACAAACCCGTTAAGCCAAAAATGAGTCTCATCGCTGAACACAATTAGTCGTCTATAAGTTGCGTGAATCGATGACTGATTTTCAAAGTAGATTTGGCTAATTTGGTAGCGTTGTTCAAGCGTGCATATATAATTTGCCAGAGTATACTGATCATAAATGTCATAAAGTGAGCTCAGTAAGACACTTCGTTTAACGGCTAACCCTTTCGTAAGTTATATCGTGCTTAAAAAACACCCTTTATTATACAAATAGTAGCATCTCCAAATTAGGCATTACAAAAAAAACACGTTTTTGTATTTTCTATCAAATTTGTGCTTCTTTCTTATTCCAGGCTAAAGTGGGTTAATAATATTGAAGGAATAAATGAAATAAAAAAATTTAATTTTTAATAAAAATACCCTTTTTTTAAATGGACCATTTTCGTCTGATATTCGGAACTGATCGGCTTGTGTAATAAACGAAAATCGACAAATCTATTTTAAGGGCACCCTAATGTGTATGTTTTATGAAAACTCATAATATGCCAAAGATAAGGGGGTGGGATGAAGGTTATTAAAGTAAGTGTGTTGTGTTTTGTGTATGGGTTTTAAGTGCAAGTGTGTTTATTGAACATTTTTGCGGTTGTCAATATCTTTTTATGGTGTTATCACAAAAACATATGTGGCGTATGATGTGGCTTGCTCACTATCGGTGTTGTTGCCTTTTTTTTTTTTTTTTTTTTTGTAAAACAAAAATTTCTTCCTTCATCTGTGCTGTTCTTTGGGTCCATATTCGATATTATTTTTATACAATTTATATAATCATGTGGCATTTTTTGCTGTTATTTTACATGGCACATCTTTCTTGCATACACACAATTTCTATTGACCACAATCTTTAGGGAATTGTATTTACCATATTTGTGTTCAGTAAAATGTAGTAGCTGTAAAACAACGCTATCGCACAGTAGATTGAAATGTATTTTTAGCAGAGAACTTTTTATATGACTAACAATTATGTACAGTAAGGATATAATGTAGGTAAAGACGACAGCAAATGTAGTCAACAACAAATGAAATTTCACTTGAAGAACGAACGACTAACATTTCATTAAATTCTACTAAAATTTGTCATTTGTTTTTACTGTTCAAAAAATTACTAACAATTTTAGTAAAAATAAACCACATATGTTAGTAAAAAATAAACAAAAATTTGTTTGTTTTTATTTTTTTTAAATAACAAAAAACAACTGCAAAAACTGAATGTAAAATCATAAAACAGTCATTTTATGTGGTTTGTTTTTTTTAAATGAACTACGAGGTTAGTAAAAAATTAAATTTGTTGTACAAATGACTGACATTTACAATAAAACTAAAGAAACTGTATTACAACCTAAACAACTGCAATTTTTTAAAGCAAAAGTTCCCTGAGTGAACTTCGTTCCCAACCATCAGTAAATGATTTGTTATCAAATAATAGGGTAACATGGGGTGAAATGAGAAGAGTTCAACCAAACAAATTTTATATATCTTTGGAAGTGTCAATTCAATAAATTAGTTTGTGGTCTCACCTTTTGCAATTCTTATTTGTGTCTGAGCTGAAAATATGTCTTGTAAAGTGGAAGCACTTCCAATTTTCAATATATAAAATATATTGTTGTTTACTTGTTTTTATATATATTATCATCATTTGAAATATATGTTTAATAAAAATATAAAAAAAGTAAAAATTTAACAATTCCCACTTTACCTACATTACCCCATATTTTATTATAGTTTTTTAAACGGTAGGTGTAAAACTAATTAACACTTTCTTGACAGTTTCTACTATTTCTTAAAATTGTGAAACACGTCCACATTACCGCATGCCCTGTTTTACCCTGCAATACCCTACAAATATTGAAATATCTCAAAATTCTTTCTGAAAAAAAAAACTTGGTAACAATTTTTTTGCAATAGAAATATAAATGATTCAGTTTCTCACTTTCGCGTTGCGTCCTACATTTTGGAGCCCCCTTTTTACGGTGGTATTGTCAGGGCTATTCTATATTCCACCGAAAGTGAAAGTGGGCATTTCTCAAAAAAGATTTTGTCCTCTGAGCTGAACTATTTTAATTAAAGAAACATCGGTATAATACTTAAAAAAATGTCGAATCGGAATTATATCCCCAAAAAAGCATGAAAATTTCACTTTTACTACAAAGTGCAATGTACAACACGCCCGTATATTTTAGAATATTTTTATAAGTGATTTTTTTTGTAACAATTTCTAATGATCGAAAAATTAAATGTTTACAACACGATTAACAATCTGTTTCGAAAATTGCAGTGAATAGTAAAAGTGGTATTCATAATCGCTATCAATAACTTTGAAAATTTCCAAAAAAATTTTGTACTAACAAAGTTGAATCTAAAGAAATTTATTGTAAATAAGACAATTTTAAGTTTTTTTTTTTTTAGTAAGTATTAGCATATTTGAAAAATTCGAACATATCTTTAAAATTTGACATTATTTTATTAAAGCTTTCTCTTAAAATAATTACAACAACTTCGAAAAATTCAAACAAAAAATTGTTCAATTAAATTTTTATAGATTTTTGAGGAAAATATAAATTTTTCATGATTCCTAATAACAAATTTTCATAACAAATTAAAATTTTTAGAGAAATACTAAAAAACATTGAAGATTTAATTAATTTTTTTTTTAAATATTGTAGTTAATATTCGAACATAAAATTTTTAAAATAATAAATTCTTTTAAATATTACAGATTTTATAAGATTTCTAACAAATTGTTAGATTTGTTAACAATCCCAAAACATATTCAAAAAATTCGAATATTTTAAAAATTATCGAGAATCAATTTATTTTATTTTCTCCTTATATCGAAGAAAACGGCATAAAATTATCCGATATATCGCGAACCATTGAAAAGTTCTTAAGCTTTTAAATTTGATTTTTTAGTCTGTTTTAGGTAAAAAAATTTTACAAATATTAGGGAAAATATCGTTAAAATTGAAAAAAGATCGCCAAAGTAAAAAAAAATAGAAACTATATCAAATTAAAAAAAATGGCCAAAATAAAAATCCCGAAATTAAAAAAATTCACCAAAATTGAAAAAAACCGTTGTATTTTATTTCAATTTCGACAATTTTTTGCAGTTCATTTTTTTTTTTTTTTAGAGTTTTTTCAATTTTAACAATTTTTTTTTTAATTTGGCGTTATTTCTTCAAAATTTTGTGGTTCTTTTTTTTCCAATATGAGCAAGTTTTGAAATTTTGACAATTATTATTTAATTTTAGCGATTTTTTTATTGTTGCTAATTTTATCACTTTCAGCGGTTTTTTTTTGTTTTTAATTTAGACATTTGTTTTTTCTATTTGTTGTCATTATATGTTATACTGGATATTTTGTGAGTACCAAATTCATTTTCAATTAGTAGTTAATATTAATTAAATAAAAAAATATTAATGTCTCAACTTAAACCGCTAAATTTGTCAACACTGAACCTAAAAACCATACGTCAATCTGGTAACATCGTGCAATAGCGTCTCTATTAGAAAAAGAGATTAGAAAAATAAACAAAAATCTAAAAATAGAATATTTATGTTGTTAGTGTTGTCACTTCTGAGTATAATATACAATAACAGAAAAGCTAATAGGAAAGAAAACTGCAATTTAGCTGCATTACATTCGAGGCCATACTTGGGTGTTATCGCTATACGGTCATAACTTGGTATTGTTACTTTTGTAATGTAAGAAGAGCGCAGGTTTGATTCTTACAGCCGCAGGTTGTTGAAAATTTTTTCATATACAGGCCAATTCTCAATAACAATTCCGTGAGAGTTTTTTTCCCTATTCCTTGTTCCCCTATTCTTAATAAAAATCTGCCCGGGGATTTTTTCACTTTTCCCTTATTCTAAACGAATTTCGCAAATAGGAAACTCTTTCCCCGGAAAAAGGAGGTATTATGAATGTTAATAATAGGTAGAATTGTGATAGCATTTGTATGAATAATTCAATTATTCAATTAATATTATTCAATTCTCTATACCTTATTATTCTTTTCCCGCCTGTTTAGAATAGGAGGATTTTTTTCTCGAGAAAATAAAATCCGCAGAGGAAAAATCCGAGGGAATATTCATAATCGGGCTGATAGAGACAATTATAAATACACAAATAATAATACAATTTAAATGCAAAATCACTGATTACGCCTGTCCATAAAAAGAGTCTGATTTAAAATTAATAGTGTTTATAGTTTTTAGAGAAAAACGTTTATTCTTCTTCTTAACCTCAACATTTCTAAAATATTAATTAAAGAGCATATTGTTTATATTTCGTGCAGAGCAAGTGGTATAAATTTCATTGCAAAAAAGCTTAGGCCGTTTTGAGGGTAAAGAAATTTATAAAGATTTCAAACAAAATTTTGGCGTTGTTAACACAAATTCTTTATATTCGAAATTTCGATTATACCTGTTTAGGAAATCTTTCAGAATGTTTAAAAGAGTTTTGAAAAAAAATGTATGCAATTTTACAAATTTTAATAATTTAAAATTTTATCTGAAAAGAAAGTTTAATTTTATATTCCTTAGTTTTTTTTTTGTTCTTGATTTCGGTCCACTGTTCATTAGCCAATATAGCTGCCGTTTTATTCTATTGGGACAGTAACTATTTATTAGAAAATTTCTTGCAAAATACAAAAAAAAAACTTAAAATGAATAGAGAATATTTGTAATTCATTGTTTTTCGATCATATAGTAGTTTTAAAGTTCTGAATGTGTGCATTTTTTTTTTGTGCTAATGTTAAAATACAATTTTTATAGCTGTCTAGGGAATTTTGAGTATTTTTTTTTTCATTCACGTCCTTTAAATTTCAAATCGAATTTAATATCGAACATATATTTTATGCATTACGTTTATTTAGCTGTAACATATGTTTTTGTTAGCTGCAAATGGTTACACTTGAGTTTTCATCAGCACTGTGTACACTGCGTTGCAAAACAATAATTACACATTAGTTTCACTAAATTCCGTAAGTTTAAATATAGTAGAAGAGTTTAACCGGCATAAATGTAAAACCAATGAAAAAGGAATAATATTTAACAAAAAAACAATTCATTTATTTTTTGTTTTAGTATCTACAAAGGTATAACAAAATCAATTAGTGTTTCATAATTATTACTACACTTGACTTAATATATAAAAATTTACAAATAATTTAAGAAAAATATTTTCAATTTATAACGAGCTTTCAACCTCCGTGTATTTACAAAAATAAAGCAAATCAAACATATTAGCTAGGCTGATACTAGTATTTCGATCTGGCTACAGATCTCACCAGAACCCGAAAATATATTTTAAAGCAGCAGTTTTAATAATGCGTGAGGCCTCCTCAATTCTCTCTTATAATAGGGTAATGTACGATACTCACATGAATTCATGCTGGGATTGGAAATGCCAAATCCATTAAGGATCTGCCTTCGAAATTTCTTTTTGATAAATATCGAGCTTCACTACGTCGGTCTCTCCAATAGCTGTTAACGCCATCTGGACCATCAATATTGAACTTTTTCTCATCAGAAAAAAATCACTTTTAAAAGAAATTCATGTTTAAACATTCCTACTATCGATTATTGATTTACCCAGCTAGAAAACTACGAACGGCAAAGCGTTGGCCTAGTGCTTTTAACGGTGGTATAAGCGTTGGATTTTGAAAGATTTAAGTGCTTTTCCAACCCCAAACTAATAACACCGGGCAGGACTTGGCAGTTCATATTTTACAGCGTTGGCAAAGCACTGGGTAAACGAAATTGTCAACGTTGTCAAAACACTAGATTTTCACTAGATTTTTTAAAATAAAATTTTAAAAAAGTTAATTCAAATTTTTTTTTGTCCTGCCGGCACTCGAATCCTGGCCGCCAGATTGGCATTCGAAGGCTCTGCCCACTGAGCTAACAAGACACATAATACTTGATAGTTTAGAACGTAAATAAGTGATAAGAGCTGGCTAACCGTTGGTTGTGCTATGTTACCAGCACTGACATAATGTTTGTTGGAAATAACTTGCCAACGCAGGAAAATAAAAGAACATAATAAAAGCACAATTTTACTCTTTTTTACTTTTTAAAATCATTGCTTTTAAAGCACTTTTTACTAACGTTGGCCAAGCATTTTAAGTCAGGACTTTGACAGTGCTTACATTTTTTTTATGGTTACAAATTTTATAAATCAAAGCACATTTTGTCAACGTTCAGAAAGCGTGTAAATAACGGCTTTGCCAGTGCTTTAATTTGAATTTCTGCCAATGGTACTAATAATAAAGTGCTTTACCAGAGCTTGATTTTTCTGAACATCGGCAATTTCTGGCTGGGTACCTTGCTCCAGTTGGTTTGTAAATTCCTTTTAGCGAATTCAAGTCGCGCTGCTTTGTGGCGGGATAATTACGTTGGCACATACATCTGCTTTTGGCGAGTAATTCTCTGGGAATAATTTAAGCTCCTACTTATGGTTGATTTGAACACATTTACCTTACATTCATCGATTATCTGATCGTGGCTCTTTATTGTGTTGCTGCCGTAGTTGATTATTTTACGCCGGTCCCGATCAGAAAGCTTTTCTTTTGCGTCCGCCTGTTTTATTTTTATCATAAGCACTTGGATTATTTGCAAAATATGTGACAACCACATGTGAACGGTTTATTTTTCTAGCAATTTCTCGAAAACTTAAGCCACTTTTTAAAAAGGCTGAAATTTGCCCTTTATATGAATGATATGAACCGCGCTGTATTTTATTGCAAATTGATTAAAATTGCATAATAATTTGTAATATTTTTTTTTACCGTTATATGTAATTATTTTGAAATATATATATATAATACACAATTTTTCTCTTAAATCAATTACGTAATCTCTTAAATTTTACACCATAAGAGATCAGTTATCACTATCCCAAAAACAGTTAAAAGTCTTCAAAAAATGTTTTTTATATTAGAAAAAGTAGCAAAAATCATTTGCAATTGTAGTTATGCAACGCAGTGTACGACTTTTGACCCCAAAAAATGTTGTTCTTGTTGGATGCAGGGCTGCCAGATGATTATCGTGAAAAATCGGTTTAATGAATTTTTGCAGAATTCTCCAAAATTTTAATAAATTTGTTTTAAATAGCGATTTAAATTTATGGATGAAATATCGTATTAAGCAAAAACAGAGTATTTGAAAAAATGGATTTTAATGCTTTACTAGAGGCAGTATTTATTATTTTTTTTGGATACTTAAAGTTAACCTCGAAAATCATTTTTTAAATCACGACGTTTTATATTGAAAATCTAATGCCAGAATTTCAAAGATATTCTTTATTGTAATAAATCACTAAAAATGGCAAATTGTCATTTTCCATATTTTTAAACTTAAAATCGGCAAAATGCCTAAAAATCGTTAATTCTGGCAACCCTGGTTGGATGGATGTTGAATGTGTTTTGGCTAACGATGAAGTGTCAAATCATTTCGATGTTTTTTCACTTTTATAGATGCTTGCTCATTCGTTCGATATATGGTTTTCACAATTTGATAAACATGTGAATTACATGGTGAAAAATTTTATTCATGTTTGTATGTTTTGTATTCCAAAAAAAAAAGCGATAGATATTTAGAAAATTAATGGTTTTTAAACTTGAAATTTGAAATGTTTGTCGACAAATTTTTTGTTGTTGATTCTCTGCAAAGGGAAAATCATAAGGAAATAAAGATAAATGATGTCAAATGGAGATAAAATAGTTTAAATGTATAATAAATTTTTAAATTTTTATTTTGGTGCAAAATAAATGTTCGTTTGTTTTGTTGCATTTCTTTGAAACTTTTTAAATTTACAATTTTTTATTTATTCAGTTAAATTATTTTGATAGAAAACCTAATTTACTAGATTTTTAGTCCATAAATTTTTCATGTACAAGTTTACGGGTTACAAGCTAGAAGGAGTTAAAGTCAAAATTTTAAAAATTATTTATTTAGAATCGAAAAATTTTATAATTATAAAGGGTGTCCCAAGAAGAGCGCAATTTTTAAATTTTAAATAAAACACAGATATTTAAAAAAAAAATCGTGAAACTTTATTATATCGTAAAGTAGACAGAATGAGGTTATGTATGGAACAATATATCGTGCAGATGGCCGCCGCGGCTTTGCTGGCATGCACGCGATCTTTTAATGAAATTTTCAATGACCGTTTTGCATGAATGCTGCGGTATTTCATTAATGCAGCGTCCAATTTCCTCTTTTAAGGCTTGAGTCGTCGTCGGCTTATTCGCGTAAACCATCGACTTCAAAAAACCCCAAAGAAAAAAGTCTAATGGTGTTAAATCGCACGATCTAGGTGGCCAATTCTGATCTCCAAAACGCGAAATAACACGACCGGGAAATGAATGATGCAGCAATTGAATTGTTTCTCTGGCTGTATGACATGTGGCGCCGTCTTGTTGGAACCACATGCCCTCCACATTCATTTCTTCAATTCTAGACAAGAAAAAACTGGTTATCATTTCACGATACCGAACACCATTGACTGTTTGCGCTTGACCTGCCTCATTTTCATAAAAAAAGGTCCAATGATTCCTCCAGCCCAAAAACCACACCACACAGTAACACGTTGAGGATGCATTTGCTTCTCGTGAATTACTCGAGGATTTTCCTCACCCCAAATGCGACAATTCTGCCTATTGACGAAGCCATCAATATGAAAATGGGACTCGTCACTGAAGATGATTTTATCGGCAAAATCAGCATTTTCATGTTGTCATGTTGGTAAAACAATTTCACAATGGTCAATAATGAGTTAATAGTTTTTTTGTTTGTTTTTCATACTGTCAGATGTGAGAAGTAAAATTGTCTATTGAATTATTTTATTCGAATGTTTAATATGAACTAAAAAAAATAAAAAAAAATGTGTCACGAAATCCCGGGATCCGGAAACATCCCGGGAGTGCTGTTTTCAAAATCCCAAATCCCGGGCTTTATAAAAAAAGTCCCGTTTGGCACCCCTAATTCAGAAGGACATAACAAATCTAAAAAAAAACTGAACATTTTTATTTTTTGTGTTTTTTTTTTTAGTATACGAATATTTAGAACATTTTTTTTTCAGATTAAATTGCCAATTTTAATTAACTAAAATTAAGCTTAAATATACGAGGGCGGCTCAATAAGTCCGGGACTTTTCGAACTTCCCTCGGAGTTATATGAAATGCAACACTGCTCCCATCAAGTACCACCTATTAATAGACTACTGTGAAATTTTGAGCAAGTTCCGTCATTTACTTTGCGTTTAACAGCTGTTCAAAACAACTTCGTAGATTTTTCAAAACAACTTCGTAGATTTTTTTAAAAATGGAAAAAAGTGAATTTCGAGTGTTCATTAAACATTATTTTTTGCGAAAAAAGAAACCGCCAATCAAACCAAAGAAAAGCTTGATAAATACTATGGGGACTCTGCACTATCGATTTCAATGGTAAAAAGTGGTTTACTGACTTTCGTTGTGGTCGCACAAGTACAAATGCCGCTGAACGTTCTGGACGGCCAATTGAGGTCAATACACCGGAAAATGTCGAAAAAATCCACGATATGGTGTTGGCCGATCGAAGAGTAAAAGTGCGTCAGATTGTTCATGCCATAGGCATTTCATGTGGTAGTGTGGTTTCGATTTTAAATGATCAGTTGGGTTTAAAAAAGCTGTCTGCAAGATGGGTGCCGCGTTTGCTCTCAAGTAACCATAAATGTAATCGTGGCCAATAAGGCGATGGCAACAGTTTTTTGGGATGCACGCGGGATAATCCACATCGATTACCTTCAAAAGGGAAAAACAATAAACGGCGAATATTATCCGAACTTATTGGACCGATTTAATGCCTATTTTATGGACCTCGAAAAATCCAATTTTTTGGAAAGGATACAAAAATTGGAGAAACGTTGAACTAAGTGTATTGGGCTAAAAGGAGATTATGTTGAAAAATAATTTTTTTTTTTTTTGCAAAAAAAAAACTGTGTTTCATTCAAAAAGTCACGGATCCGCCCTCGTATCTAAAATTTTTTTATATATTTAACAGATTAATTTTAACTGTTTTCATCTTAGTAACTTTTAACAAAAAATAAAATCTGCAAATTAAAGCAACTTTTCCTGAAACATCCTTTTGAACTTATTTTTTTTAACAGTTTTAACAAAAAATTCTACAATTTGTTTTCCATAAGTGTATCTTATTTTCTAAAAGTTATTATTTACCGATTGTCCCCTCACCACCAAAAAAAAAAACATCTTATTAAATTTTATCTAACCATAAAAAAATAATAACAAATTTATTTTTAAGTAACCAGAAGAAGCCAAAAAAAAAAAAAAAATCTATTACTTATCTAGCTCTAGCTCTAGACATTTACATTTCTTATTAATTTAATGACATAAAACATCATGTTCTTTTAAATATATAAAACGACGAAATCCATCTTTACCAAAACCGCACCCTTAGTTACTTAAGAGGAATTTTACACAAATAACAAAAGAATATTTTTCTATTCACTACTACATTCAACTACTGGATGAAAGGAATACCTCTGCCGTTTTTTTTTTTCTCTAGCATTTTTTCGTTCTATTTGAAGTAAAATTGTAAGAAAATGCCTTAAATACTTTCTCGCCTTTTTTGTATTCATCAAAATACATGGTTTTTTTCGGTAATTTTGTTGATAATCATTGTTAGAGTTTTTCGCTTTTTAGCATTTGGTAGTGTTAGTGGGTATTACGAGGAGTATATTTGATGTGTGCTACTTGGCATGCAAAATATGCCATTTTTTTGTTAAAATGTTCAATATCACTTTGGTTTCCGAACACTTTGCATTATACAAAAATTAACCCACTTCTTCCCCAACTCCACCATCATATTTTTATAAAGATGTATTACACATAAACCGCTGAACAAAATTATTATATGAAACAAGTTACTTCATGTTAGCTCCTTCCAACCATATTTTTAGCCACCCAGTGAGTAAAGAGCCTTTAAAAGTTGTTAGAAACTTTATTAACGTAATGAAATGAAAGCAAATTGCCTTAAGTTTTTTTTTTCATATTTTTCATTCTCGCTCTATGGAAATCAGCTTCAAAAAAACTTAGAAAAAAACATGATGGCTTTTGTCTTTATTGTAACACACAGTGAAAATTTGTTTGACTGTGAAGGTTAAGGAACTTGGGTTTTGTTAAACAGTCAAAATATAAAATGGCTAAGAGAGACTAATGGTCAGGGACAGGAACTGCATGCACTTAAAAAGTGGTGCCTATTATTAGCATGAAAAATCTTAAAATATGCATCGAAAATTAGAAAAATGCACTTAAATTTGTTTTGTTAATTTTTCTTTTTTTTTTTAATTTAACCAATACTCAGGGGATGCCCCCTACTCATGCAGTGCATTGTATTGATCAGAAAAATAGGGTATGGGAAGGAGGAAAGAGGGAGTAGTGTTTGTGGATATTTGATTTAAATTTTTCTAAATTGTAAGTAACAGGGAAGACTTCTGCGGGAAGTTTGTTCCATATACGAATCGTTCGACTAAAAAACGAATTTTCTCTGTAATGCGTTGTGCGAAACACAGGACAATCAACTACAAACGGATGTAATCTACTAGATAAGCGAGTATTATGAATAAAAACTCGGGCTCGTGGAATAAGTTCACTTATCTCAGATGAGCATCTGCCATGGTAATATCGATAGAAAAGTGTCACACAACCCACATTCCGACGATGCTCCAATGAATCAATACAACACTTAGAGTACTATGTAGGTAAAGACTACTTCAAAAGTAGTTAAAAACAAATGAATTTTCACTTGAAAAAAGGACGACTTACGTTTCAATAAATTCAACTAACATTGTCTGATGTTTTTTACTGTTTAAAAAATGAACCACAATTGCAGTAAAAATGAGCCACATGTAGTAAAAAATAAACAAATATTTATTTGTTTAATTTTTTTAAATAAAACAAAAATTACTGTATAAAATGAATGTAAAATCATAATACAGTAATTTGATGTGGCTTGTTTTTTTTTTAATAAACTACAAATGTAGTCAAAAATTAAAATTCTTCTACAAATTACTGTTTTTTCCTTTAAAATTAAGATACTGTATTACAATTCAAACAACTGCATATATTTACAGCAGAAGTTCCCTGAGTGAACATAACAAAAAAAAATAATTTTAATTTAATCTCATGCTTTTCTTACAATACAAAGTATATAGAGATTAAAGCAATTTAAATAGAATTTTTATTTATATAAATAAAAGCATTTTTTTATAATTTCAAACGTAAAATTTATTCTATTTGTGCTTAAAAAGTTTTTGAATATAGAAAATGGCCGCTGAACGCCGACGGTTGTGATCAGCTCATGTTTAAACGATGTTAAGTATTTTGTTTTGTGTTGGTTTTCTGAGTTTGTATCGCAGAAGTGAAAACAGAGTCACTTTTATTTAATTATTTTTCATGTTTGTAATCCATTTTAATTAAAATTTAGGATTGTTCTGCACAATTAACACAAAACTTTAATTATTTATATTTAAAAAGCATTAAAACTTTTTCTATTACTCCCAGGTTGCATATAAAATGCAAGAGAATACTTAACATTATTCATTTAAATCAGCTAGGATCCTTCTTAGTCTATATGTCAAATGTGAAATAAAATTGAAAGTGATTTTTTTTACGAAAAACGTAATGCAATGAAAATATGCATGGACAGCAAAATAAGTAAAAATATGCAATTGTGTCTTAAAAACAAAATAAGTAAAAATATGCATTTAAATTAAAATATGAATTTATAGCAAAATATGCAAAAATATGCACTAACAAATCGATGTAAAATTGCATCGATTTGTTAGTGCATATTTTGCTAAATGTGTCTTAAAAACAAAATAAGTAAAAATATGCATTTAAATTAAAATATGAATTTATAGCAAAATATGCAAAAATATGCACTAACAAATCGATGTAAAATTGCATCGATTTGTTAGTGCATATTTTGCTAAAAATGCATATTTTTGCATATTTCAATTCAAATGCACATTTTAATGCATATTTTTACTTATTTTGCTTTACACTCAAATTCTTGTATTCGAAAAAATAGTTTGTTTACGTCTTTAAGAAAAACAAACATGTACATGAACTTCTGGTCCCTGCTAATGGTTATTTGTTGGAATTTGTTTTCTTTTTCTTAAGTTGATGTATCCTAGATTATGAATATAAATTTTTGGGATTTATGGGCATTATGAAAAAAAAAACTTTAAAGAATTTTCTTTAAATAAGTATAATTTCTTTTATTTTTTGTAAAAGGAAATTCACAAAATAAGACCAAACAAAAAACTAAATTTATTTCTAGTTGTAAAAAATGTAAAATTAAATTTAACCTCTATAATAAATTAAACTTTGTGGACCATTTTGGCATAAAAATTAAATTTAAACATTTTTTGTGTAATACCTTAAAGCAAAACTTTCGTGAATATTTGATTTATTACACGTGTTTTGTGTGGTAAAATACAAATTTTCACTAATTTACATTATTATTTATTTAACTAATTTTATTTTTTCTACGTTATGCAATTTAACACATTAATTGTTAAATATTTTACAATATGTTTTTGGCAATGGTTAATTTACGCTTTTTATTTTTTTTTTAATATAGTTTTACTAAAAATGTCACATACATTTTATTTTTGATATTAACATAGTACATACATTAAGATTTCAAGTTAATTCAACAAATTCTTTTGTAATTAATTTTTTTCAATATTGGAATACAAAAATACAACAATTTCATGCATCATGGTGGCATCACTTGCATTTTAATTATTCTTTTAATTAAGAAAAATTCTTGTTAACACTGTATAAGAGAATTTAAACAATATTTTGTGCTAAATTATTTTATATTTTCAAAATTTCTGGTGTAGAAATGTATATACAAAGTGTAAATTTACTCACGATTTGTATATTCTCTGAAATTTACTGTAAAAATGATTGTTTGGGTAACTGAATGTGATTTTGGGAGCCAAATTTAAAGAAAAACCCGACGTTTGGCTATACACATATTAAAAACAAACTTTAAAATATGTAAAGTAATTTTAAACATGTTTCGTGTTTTTTTATTGTAAACTATTGTGTAGATTTACAAATTAAAACTTTTTCAAAGAAAATGTATTATACAATGTTTAGTGTGTTTTTATTGTGAACTATTGTGTAGCTTTACATATTAAAACTTTTTCAAAGAAAATGTATTATACAATTTTAGTTCTTTTCGGAAATAAGACAAATGCTCTCAAGTAAACTTAATTTTAATATAATTTATTACCTAAAATGTTAATACATTTTTACGAAATTTTTGTACATACTCGGAAAAAACTAAACTCAAGTTTCAATTAAAATGTTTGTTGATTAAACTCAAAGTTTAATTAAATTCGGTCCTATTACGGAAACTGTACTATCAATTTCAATAATTTGTTACTAGTTAATAGATTTAGTTTCAATTACGACTATAATCATATATTTTAAAAATTTTATTGAATTGTGTTTTTAATTTCAAAAACTTTTTAAGTAGATGCTATAAAATCTTTAAAAAAAATCATTAAAGTTTAAAAGAATACCCAAAATTTAAAAACATCGACAAAATTGGAAAAAAAATTTTGCTTAAAATCGATAATAATTGAAAAAATCTCCAAAGTTTTAAAAAACCTACAAAACCGAAAAAATACCCAAGATTGAAAAACATTTTAAATTTAAAAAAAATCGCCGAAATGAAAACAAGACGTCAAAATTTAAAAAATTGCCAACAAATTAGGTGAAAAATCAACATGATTAAAAAAATCGCCAAAATCTAATACATTTTTTTTTAATCTTTGCAATTATTGTGATTTATTAATTTTTTGACGTTTTTTCAATCTTAGTGAAATTTTCTTTGAATTTTGTAGATTTTTAAATTTTGTCAATTTTTTTTTTTGTCAGTTATGGTAATTTTGTAATTTCTTCAATTTCTAGTCTTATTGGTCATAAGAACTGAGTTTTTTTTTTAATACACTTCAAAAATAGAGTGAATCGCGTGTAATAAAAAGTAGGTGTCAAAACAGCAGTTTACACAAATTTTAATACGATTAAACATTTTCACACAATTTTCATACAAATAATTTTTTTTAATTATAAAGCTTTAAATGTAAGCATTATTTGAGTATTCTTTTTAAGGAAAAGTTTAGAAAAATGAAATTATATTTTTCATTTTTAATTAAAATACTTGTTTGAGACAAATAAAATTTACGTCAAAGATTTGTGCCCAAATAATCAAGTTCATGTAATTTTTCACAATTATTGAGTAGTTTTGCTGACACAGGTTTTAGATACAAACGTTTTTAAGTAAATGCAGCATTTTTTATATTTAATAACTAAATGGAAAATACATCTGCTGTGTTTACATTTTTATAAACAGACATGTAATTTTACACACTTTTTGTGCATTTACTGAGGATTTGAATTTTAACAGAAGGAAACACCTTTCAATGAAAAACTTAATTTTCATGTGTATGATTTGTTTTGCATGATAATGTAATTTTACACATTTATTGTGTAAACTCTTAAAAGTTGGAAATTTAATGAGATATGTTTGCTAATTAGTAAGAACTAATACAACTAGTTTATATTCATTCAAAAGATCAGTTGAATTTATTTTAAGTCGAATTTTTATGTCATTCATATTCATAAGTCATATATATTTGCTTTTCTATGTTAAGTTTTGTATTTTTTTTTTGCTCTTAAACTTAACCTTTAAAAAATATGATTTTTTGTTTAAATATATCTATTCCATTTTTGTCTATAAATCACTAGTTAAATCATTGTTTCAGATTCATTGAATTGTAAAAAATTAGCCGAAAATTTAGTTGTTTTTTTTTTTCTTTTTGTTCCTATATTTGCCTACTTTAGCAATTTATGTTGTGCATGTTTGGGTTATTCATTCTCTGCACGATATTATCACGATTTTTTCCACTCTTTTGTTCATAGTGTGACATACTAAAAAATTGTATAAATTTTTTTTTATATGTGGTGAGGTCCAATTTTTTTCGTATTTTGGGTGGATATAATGTTCCTTTATAGTTTTTACTGCATTACGTCGGAATATGAAATGAAAGGAACCAGTGTTTTTTGGGCTATAAAATTATAAGGAGTAGAGGTTGGTAAGAGGGTTTAATGTTTTTTTTAGTCGTATGTGTAAATAGTCATACTCTCTTAACATTCTAGCAGCAGGCTTTGGAACAAACAAAAAAAAAATCTGCATATGAATTAATAAATCATATCAACAAACAAAGGAGCTTTGACATGTATTATGTTTGTTGTTGGTTATGTTGACACTTTCCCTTTTCAGAATTTTTTTTTAAATGCAGATTTGTTGGTTTTGTAGAATGGTAAATGTACAAAGAAACGAGGTGGATAGGGTGGATTTGATTTGTTCAAAGGAGAGTATACCACAATTTTGTGGTCAGTGTAACTGACAACACTTTATGATCCTGTTTGTTTTTTCCTTCAGAATTTAGGGAGTAATAGTTTTAAATATATAATGGCTAAATATTGTTGTTAGTAGGGTAGTTCGTGTTTTTATTTTGTTCGAATAAACGATAAAACGATTTTTGATCGAACGATCAAACGATTATTTTTTTTTTAATTATTCGATTAATCGAACTAATAACGAATACAAATAATTTTAAAAATACATACAAAATTAATGTATTTTAACCTACAATTATACAAATTCTCAAATGCAATCATTTTAGACTATAATAACCGAAAGATTTCTCAAGCATATGCCCTTTGTGATTGTTGTCTCGAGATAAAAAAAAGTACAGTTTTGAAAATCATTAAAAAGCTAAATATATAGCTTTAGTATAGCAAGCTGTTCAGATCTTATTTTAGTTACCAAAGAAATTTCATAAATGGAACTCACAGTTTAGGTGCTAATGTGATATCGTTGTAAAATAGCTATATATTATATATTTCGTAGGCTTCAATATCAAATCATAAATCTTCACCAATTATTAAAGAGTCCGTATCTCGGAAAACGATTAATAAAAGTTTTACATTTCCAGTTATTTCTTCAATAGAGTTTTGATTTTATTTTGTTCATTAGCATTTGTTATATATTTTTCTCAAAACTGATCAATTTTGGAAAAAGTTTTATTAAAACGAGTATTTTTTTAATTGTTCGTTTTATTCGATTAATCGTCAGCATTTATTCGAATTATTCGTTCGAATTTTATTTTTGTTCGTTCGATTAATCGAATAATTTTTATTCGAGTGACAACCCTAATTGTTGGGTTTGGTTTATTTGAAAATTGCACAAATTGTAACAGGGATGATAAAGTTTGTAGTATAGTACTTTTAATGCCAGTATTTGAATCTTAAAAGTACAATGGTACTCCTATGACTCATTTAGTACTACACACACACAGAAAAAAAATGGTTGGGGCGGGGCATACATATTCCAAGAGCATCATACATTTTTGAATTTATGATTGCGACATCAATGTTACCGTGGTTGTGTCAACCATTCACTTCTCTTTCTTAATCATAATATGATAATTAGTTCCCAATTGTGCTCAATATTATCATATTATGGTTATGGAAATGTTTATAGATTATCATAGTATTATTCCTACATTATTCTCTCAGCATTCTTTTAAAGCTGGATTAAAAAGTAATGCATGTTTTTTTTTTTTTTAAATATTACAAACGTATTTTTTTGTCTTTGTAAGTTATTTGTCTTTTTTTTAAATATTGCAAACTTATATTTATTTTAATAATTTACACATTTAAATAGACTTATTTTGAAATAATTTATTGTCTTGCGCTTTTACTTAAGAATATATTGCGATTTTCGTTTTTCGAAAAAGCGAAATTTAGCGAAAACGCACCTTAGATTTGATATATATTGGTGCAATTTAGAGGCTTTGCTACTACTACAAAATTTAAATTTTTAGCCAAATTTCATAAAAATCCGACCATACGTTTTCAAGTTACGACGATGTCCATTGTAGATATCCTACTGTATGCTGTATGTCCTTGGACCAAAATAAGAGCTTGTTTTAAAAGCTTAAGCCACAATCTTACGGTTTCTAGTAAAGATGAATATGTTTTTAAGATTTTATAAAATTGTGTTCATTTCACAATATCTATTTTTTGAAACTTTGCGAAATTTTAACTTTAACACTTTCTCGCTTCCAACCCGTGCAATGCACAGATAAAATTACTTCTCAAGATATTTTCTAAATTTGATTTTCTACCGAAATAGATCTCATTTGGCGCATTTATGGCCAATTTAAAGTACCTATTTTGGCGCACATTTTAATGAACTTAATCACTACGGATTTAATAATTTTTAACTAATTTCAATGTCAATGGATTTTTATTAATTGAATCTGTGAAAAAATTTAAAAAAAGATTAATAATAAAAATATTTAAAAAAAGTTAAATTGCAAGAAAAAGCTTAAATCTGAATATTTGCAGCTTGTTCCTAGAATCGAATCAGTAATTGAGTTTGCTACCAATCACAATAATTTAATTCACAAAAAAATGGTGAGAAAATGAATTCACTAAAGCAAGTTATTAAAACGTTGGTGACTTTAAGAAAAAATCTTGAAAGTTGTGTAATTTGTCTCAGTTGTGGCCATTCGGTGTTGCCAGTTGTGGCCATTCGGTGTTGCCAATCGAGCTTTGGCGTTAACCTCAACTGTATTCATATCAAATTATATTTTTAGTCGTGCAAGCTTATGTTCAGTTGTCTCCCTCAATATTATGTTCCACATAAATATTATTACGTTCCACAACATTATATTGAAATTAAAATTACATTTTTGATTTTCCTGGTATTGAACCGCGGTCTTCAGATTAGTAGTCCTCTGTCATACTGATTGCTCTACAATCACTTTTAATTTTCTTTCCCTTATTTGCTGTTTACACAGTTGAACATTTTATTTTAATTACAAACAAAAAACTTTTAGAGTTTGTCTTTTCCGGGATTTGAACTCGGAAGTTCGGAGTACAGGGCTACATCTCTATCCACTACACCACCTGCACTTACAAATGTTGAGTGGTAAATTTGAAATTAAATATTTTGTTAGGAAAGCAAATATAGTCTAAAATTCGTTTTACAATACCAATCATTAGTTGTGTCTACAATCAATGCAATCCACAATTCGTATGGTTCAACTGCAATCCTAATTAAAGCCATATTTGCAGGTACCACTTTTGATTATCGAAGTTTTTTAAAAAAAATTTTTATACATAGATGGAAATACCAATAATTGGATAATTTAATTTATTTTTAGTTCCTTTTCCCTCTGTTTAATTACCAGTATAATATTAATCGGTTATTGGTAGTTCCAAATGAAATATCGTCCCATCAAATAAATGTTCATAGTTTCCAAACAATCTTTTTTCTCGGTGTAGTTAATTTTTTTTTAGTACTATGGAGCTCGAAAAAGTACTATTTGCTGTAATGGCTGCTACTATTTTGAAAATCCTATTTATCATCCCTGATTTGTAACTATTTTTCTTAAACAATATGTAAACTTTTTAATTTATTCCTTTTACAAACAAAATTTGTCTGTACTTCTTAAAAAATTCACTTTGATATCGAGTTTATACATTTGTGTTACGAATTTCTTTTAAATGATAAGTTTTAGAAATAAATTTATTTTCTTTCTCATTATTTACATAAAGGTCATATTCAGAATATAATTTAACAATATTTTATTAAAAGCCTTTTAAAATGCTTTTGGTATGAAAATCACTGATAAAGAGAATGCACTTCAATTTAAGATGTTAAGAGCTTTTAAAATTAATGAAATACTGGAAACTAAATTTTACACAAAAGATGTTTAAATTTGTAACTAAAAAAACCGAAAAAATAAAAAAAACGTCAAAATTTATCAAAATCTCTAAAACTGAAAAAGAATCGCAATAATAATAAATTCTGTTTTTTTTTTAATTAAAGCGATTTTTTTAATTTCGTGAATTTTTAAATTTTGTGATTTTTTTTTTTTTAAATTTTGTCATTTTTGTATTAATTTTGGTGTTTTTTTTTTTAACTTTTAATAATTTATTTAAATTTTTACAATTTTTTCAAACTTATTGTTTTTTTTTTTCAATTTTAGCTATTTTTGTGTTCAATTTTGACGATTTTTTCATAATTTTTACGATTTTTTCCATTTTTAATTAAAGTTTTAGGTTAGTTTGAAGTAAGTAATTTAAGTTTTAAGTATCTAAACATTTGCTTGAAATTAAAACCAATATTCAATTAAATGTTTAATAAATATGATTAAAATTTGAATTGAAACTAAATCAAAAAAATAAGTAACTATAGTTACAAAATATTTTAATTAATACTAGAATTAACTTAGTATGTGTATCAATTTGATTTGATTTTCAACAAAAAATCTTTAAAATTAAAGCCAACATCGGTTATCACTATTGAAAAAACATAAAAAAGTTTTTATATAATTTAAGATGAATTTTGTGGTAATAAAAATTGTCCTGTGGCGATCTCTAATCATAAACCTAAAGTTGACTACCCTGAAAGTAAAACCATACGCCAATCTGGTAACGTTGTGAAATGGAGAAAGAGTAGATTAGAAAAATAAACAGAAAATCTAAAAATAGAATGTTTGTATTTGCTAGTGTTTGTTAGCTGCATTGCATTCGACGCCATACTTGGGTGTGATCGCTAAGCGGTCATGACTTGCTATTGTTACGTTTGTAATGTAAGAAGAAATACAGGTTCGATTCTTACGGCCGGTAAGTTGGTGCAAAATTTATCACAAAGAGACAATTTAACAATAATAAGACACAAATAATAATACAATTGAAAATGTAAAATCACTTCTGTCCATTAAAAAGGCATAAACTAGTCTGATTTGAAAATTGAAAGTGTTTATAATATTTACAGGAAAACGTTTAATCTTCTTCTTAGCCTCCACCCTTCTGAAATAATAAAAAATATTTTTGTTCTGTTTATTATTTAAGGGTTTGAAGTCAACACATAATGTTTAAAATCTTAAAAAAAAATTGTTATTGCAATCTTTTTTTCTCTAAAATTTTGTAAAATGTTTATTATTAATTGAAAGCTAGTAAATAATATACACTGGGTTTCAAAACTATAATTACACATTAATTTCACTTAATTTCGTAAGTTAAAAAAAAATGAGAAGAGTTTAACTGGCATAAATTTAAAACCAAAGGTAAATTAATAATGTTTAACAAAAAAGCAATTAATTTATTTTTTATTTTACTATTTAAAATATATAAATACACTTAACTTTATATATCAAAATTTACAAAAACTTAAGAAGAATATTTTAAAGCAGCAGTTTTAATAATGCGCCCTTTTTTTTAATCAACTCGAAAATCCGATCAGACATACTGTGTACCAGATTTATTCGAAGTTCTTCCATTATAAAGCTCCACGCATTAATAACTGCTGCTTTTAGATGAAAACCGGTTTTATATTGACGGTTTTCAGCGTAAACTCAATGGGTTAATACTCCCCAAATATTCTCAATGGGGTTCTGATCGGGAGAACATTGGGCCATTCCAATACTCTTATATTTTTCGATGATTGCCATGCCATCGTCGGACGACTAACCCCAGCAAAAAATAGTGCTTACCCAGAACAGCTTCCGGAAGGCATTATTTGATAACGAAGCGCTTTCAAAGCAAATAAAGAAGGCATGATTTTTGTTCGCGATGTCCCACTTGATATGTCTTTTTTAAAGCGCTTCTTTCATGTGCTCTTAGAAGAAATAAATTCATGCCTTCTTAGGCACTAAGAAGCGCTGTTTTGTATGTTGACAACATTAGTGCTTCATGGTATGCATACTTCATTGCTTCATTGTAAGCATTATTCACTGCTTCAAAGAAGGCATTCTGGGAAGCAAGACAGAATGCCTTGCCTAATTGCTTTATAGTATGCAAGGCGGTAAAGCGCTATTTTGGAAGCATACAAATGTAGTAACTGCTTACCAAGTCGAGGTTATTTTTTGCTGGGACATGTACTGAGGCATTGTCTTGTTGGAAAAGTTAATTCTTCTGCGTAGCTATTTTCAATAAATGGCTCCAATTACTCTTCTAATACTGTAATGTACTTAGAAGAATTCCGCCGAAACAAAAAGCGCACCAATGCATTAAAACTCGCCCTCCGAAATTTCATGGTTCCTTCCAAAGAAATATCGTGGTTCCTTAGTAGGGTCGCTCCAATAGTTGTTGAAACCATCTGGACCATCAAGTTTGAAGTTTTTCTCATCAGAATAAATCACCTTTAAAAGATATTTATGTTTAAACAGTCCTAGCAACAACAGCGATTATTGACTTACCTTTCACCAGTTGGTTTGTAAATTCCTTTTAGCGAATTCAAGTCGAGCAGTTTTGTGGCTGGGTAATAACCTTGGCACAGACATCAGCTTTTGGCTAGTAAAATTCTCTTGGTTGATTTGGACAAATTTATGTATATAAAGGGTCCGCCAAATAACTTTTTTTTTGAACTCCTGAACCAATTGGACTTTGTATGGCGTCATACCAAGGTCTTTATGCAAAATTCGTCTCAATGATGGCTCCGAAATGTTCAATTGTTGAGAACGACGGTGAATTGATGTTGATGGCGCTTCACGCACACTTTCTGCCACAGCAGCAATATTCTCGGATGTACGCACTGTTTTTGGCTTTTCACGCTTTGGTTTATCGATGAGGATGCCAGTTTCTTTCACTTTTTTCACAAGATAACGAACATACGGACCATATTCGTTCAGCGGAATTATAAAACTAATTATCTGTCAAATCAGACATGAGCTAAGTGTTACCATTCACGAAATAAGCACTAGTTGGAAAAAAACGTTAGATGGCGGAACCTTTATATATTTATGGCGTAACAGAATTCGTTTGGTGCAACCGAATTGGGGGCTGTGGCAACCGAAATCGGTTGTAACAACTGAATTCGGTTGAGACAACGGAATTTACGAAGTAGCAGCAAACTAATCAATTCGGTTGGATAAAATTTTACAATTTTTATGATAGTGCTCATTCAGATAATGCTGAATAAAACCATACGGCCATTATATTATATTTTAAACATGTTTTTTCATCATCTCAAATAGGGACTACAATATATCCATCTAGTTGATGAAAAGCCAAATAGCATTTCAATGAACATATAAAAAAACCAAATGCTTTAAATATTCATAGGAAAATTCCATTTTCCCATGAACGTATGAATGTTTTTGAAGTTGGTCACTATAATTTTTGTCTTTCTTTTGTATTAACATTGTTGAGTTTGTGTTGAGTTTTCACAGCAATTTGTATATTTATATACACACATACATTGACATCATATACACTTATGTAATACCGAGAATATGAGAGTAAATAGCCCAGGAAACAAGAATTTATACAAAATGAGATTTGTTCATACAAACTTAATTATTAAATAATAATAAGGTTTTTTTTAATATCAAGTATATTAATTTAAACTAAATGAGAATTGCTAAGGTTTTCTTTTATTGCTCAAGTTAGTTGAAATTTTTAGCCAAACTTCATCGTTTATGTTTAGTTTAAGATTTAATTTAAAAATTCGAACTTTTTAACTTGAAATTATTTGCTGGGTATTGTTATTTCAGTCGAAAACAGGGATGACACGCAATGCCGCAAAAATAGCGTAATCGATTCAAAGCCCTTTCAACTGACTATCGCTATCCCTAAAATACCGTTGCCGAAATAATTGAAATACCGTTATCCGTATAATGCCGTTACTGATATAACTAAAATATAAATATCCTTATATACCGTTAACGAAATAATTGAAATAGCGATATCCTTAACATAATGTTACCGAAATAATCTGACAAGATCTAAAAAGAAAAATCGCTGTAAATTTACATATTTTCCCAAAGTTTGATTAGAAACTAGTTGTTACCTTTAAAATACCGTTTCCAAATAAGCGGCAAACCCATTATCCCTAAAATAACGTTACCGAAATAACTAAAATTGGGTTACCGTTAAAATTCCGTTACCGAAATAACTGAAATACCCGTTACACCTAAATTACCGAAATAAAAGAAAATAGTACTACACGTGCCGAAACCCGCATCGAATCGGTTACCATCCATGGTTGAAAGTAGTAGTCGTAGGACACATACAAAAACACATGCTTATGGCACTCTTGAAAATATCATTTGCAGTGCGTGCTTGAAAATATTTTAAAGGGTTTAAAACCATTCTCATCTTTTTTCGTATATTTTTTGTTTTGCCATACGTGGTTTTATATTTAATTTGTAATGCTGTTTTTCTGTGTGTGAAATTTAAATCTTTATTTGTATATATTTTAATGTACACCCCCCCCCCCCCCCCCCCCCCCCCCCCACCACCCTCCTTGTTTCGTAATCGTATTCCCGTTCCAATTTCAAATTAACCCTTTTAAAATACAAAATAATAATTTGTTTGAGTTTCGATATTTAAAACAAATATTACTCAAAAATTATTGTTTATTTGTATTGGGTATACAAGTTAATAATGTCGATTTTTTTGCTTGAAAAATGTGTTTATTATAATAACAAAATGAATTGATACATTATTAAAAGTATTGTCCATCGTTAACCACTACTTTTTCCCATATTTCTGGCAGCATATGGATTCCGCGCCAAAAGAACTGCTCCGGTTTTGAGGTAAAGAATGAATCCAGCCAATTTCTGATACCCTGTTCTACTGTGAAGCGTATTCCAGTGAGGGCGTTCTGCATCGATCGAAACAAATGGTAGTCTGAAGTGACAAAGTGTGGGCTATAAGACGGGTGAGCAAAAACTTCCCATCCACTGTTTTCCAAATAGTTTTTGACCGGTCTTGCAACATGTGGCCGAGCGTTGTCATGATGGAAGATTATGGCCTCGTATCTGGTCGAATATTCTGGTCGTTTTTAGTTGATTACTCTCTTCAAACGAATCAATTGTGTTCGGTACACGTCCCTTGTGATCTTCAGACCCGATTTCAACAGCTCATAATACAAAACACCCTTCTGATCCCACCAAATACAGAGCATTGCCTTGGCGGGATATTCGTCTTCGGCGTTGATTTGGTTGGTCGGCCGTGCTTTACATATAACTTTTTGCGCTTGAATTTATCGAAATGTATCCGTTTTTTATCACCCGTAACAATACGATGCAAAAATGACTTCTTTTTGTAGCGTTCAAGCAGCATTTCCGACATGCAAAATCGCCTTTCAACGTGTCTCGGCTTCAATTCATATGGCACCCAATTTCATTGCTTTTGCATGAATCCCAATGCTTTTAAACGAAGGAAATGTCTTGTTGTGTGACTCCCAATGATAATGCAAGTCCTTCTTGCGTTTGACAACAATCTTCGTGGGGTAATGCTTCCAATTCCTCATCTTCGAACTTTTTCGGCTGACCAGGCCTCTCATTGGCTTCTGTGTCGAAATCATCACTTTTGAATCGCGCAAACCATCATTCACAAGTTTTTTGAGTTGGTGCATGTTGACCGTAAGCTTCTACCAACAATCGATAACTTTCAGCAGTCGTTTTATTCAGATGCAAGAAGGTTAACAGACTTTCCCGCAAAACATCTTTTTTATGCACAAAATTCGACATTATTATAGCGATTGGAAAAAATGTGTGTTTACACTTTGGCGTCTATCGAATACTGAATTATACTATTTGTTATTAAAATACCATATTTGTTATTATTGACACAAACCATATGTGATAGTTATACCAAATGCTGCGATTACTACGTAAGCGCCATCTATCGAATATACAAAGAATATATCATAGATATGGCATCACTTACAACATATGGGAAAACCGTGCACATTAGAGTGAGGTAAGTTTCTGAAAATAGATCTGTTGTGTTGTTGGAGTTGTACTTCTGAGATTATGTATGCACGTGGCATTAGAAATCAGTTTATCTATACCACGGTCAGTGATTGCACAGAAAAATTTCATATAGACGCAATCGAACAAATAAAAAACATAACAAATATTACATTATTCAAAAAATTCAAAAAACAGGGTCACTGACGAAGGTTCAATACCAGAAACTGCGCAGTCTGATTCAGAAAAAATTTGAAATACGCCTTTCACAATTAAATAAAATAAAATTGCATATTAATTATAGTATTAATTGAAATTGTCTGAAAAAGACGTTACAATTCAAACTCGAACGCAGAATTGTTGAACTAAATGTAAGAACAAATTTAATACCATCGATCATAGTTAAAATTAACTGATTTTTTTAAATTCTAAAGTATAAATTAACAAAATTTAAAAGTTCATACTACTAAAGTCAAAATGAATTAATTTTGAATCAAAAATACTAACAAGAAATTTATTTTTGGGGGAACATTTACCGATTTTAGATATGTGTTAAAGTGTGAACTTTTAAACAGACTTGGGCGACGTCAATAAACATTTCACAATCATTCACTTCTGAAATTTTTCTATATCTTTAATAATTTCAGACCTCTGCTCACAATTGTGAGTTTAAACGCTTCCTTGGAAGATTTGTAAAATTTGTAATACGAAAAATGGGGATTAGTATCAACATATTGGTATTTAATTACAGGGCAATTACTCAATTATACCCAATTATATGTAATTAGACATACAAAAGTAATTGGCCTGTAATTAAATAAACAAATATAAGTATTATGTCCCATATCTGGTGTTAACAAACTTGAAAATTTGCAAGCAAGCGTTTAAGCCCACAAGTGTGAACGTAGGCGTGGAATTATTTATGATATAGAAAAATTTCGCAAGTGAATGATTTTGAAATGTAATTGACGTCACCCAAGTCTGCTTTATAGCAACCGTATCTTATAGCTCGAGGATCTTTTTTATGGTTTTTAAAATTTTCTACAATCCACGTTTGTTTTGTTCAACATTCCCTTTTAAATTGTTTACCGCTTTCAAGGGTTAAAGTAAAATTTTTCACAAAATATATACAACAAACCAATAAGCATGAATGTGAAATCAAATGCTTGTTTCCGTTTCCGCTGTGGTAATCCTTTGCAATATGTGTAGTTTTTCCTCTTGGAAATATATAAATATGTAAAAAAACATAAATAAAAAGTACTGTATCTATAAATGAAGTACAGGGAAAAGAAGGAAATGGATCCCTTAATAAAAAAAACAACAAGAACAAAATGTGTTAATGTTAAAACATATGCTTGCACTATATTATATTTTTATGTTCGCCCTATATCGTCCTAAACCCTTCCAACTACACATATAAAGTTTGACATGAAGCTTCATTTCATCAAGTGTTCGTGTATGTACATGTAGTAGGTTTATTATTGTTGATGTTTTCTGATTTTTGGAAGAAAAATAAAGATAGTGCCTGGATGGGGGGAGAGGGGGGCTTAATGGTCAAGCGGATATTTAATTCAATTTCAGATTTTTCGTCCATCATGTCTTCTTGTCTTTTACTCATATTACTTTTTTATCCTTTTCAATAAGGGAGTTTTGGTTACAGAAATTTTTATTTACGACGGGTTATTCCATGTTTATTTTTCAACTCAGCAAGATATTTTCAATTAAAAAAAAATCTATACATTTGAAAACAGAGACGTATATAAACAAAGATATATATAACGAAAAATTAGGGTTTGCAAAAAAAAACAAATTAGGGTTTGCAAAAAAATAACACTGCATTCATAAACTACAGCCTAGGCCCGATTTCCTCCAATTTTGGGACAGTCATGAAATTAGGTACTGTCTCGTAGTAAAATAATGTTTTTAGGTGAACATATTAATTCAAAAACATTGTTGAATTGTCATTGTCCCAAATTAAAAGAAAATGGCAGCACAAAATGGGCTCATTAAAAAAAAAATTTACGTATAAGTAATATGCTATTTTTAGAATAATATTAATTATCCGCCCACATTTTTTAAAGAATAAAAAAAAAATTTTAAAACTTTTTTCTAATATCCAATTTTATAGTATAATCTTCGCACTTACAAGGGAGGTATCCTGACCCGAACTCACAGATTTTAATGGACTTTGGATATGTTGTAAAGGAGAAAAAAAGGGACACGCATTTTTTACCCTGCCCAATCTCACGTTTAAGTTTTGAAAAGTGAAGTTAAAAATTCATTTGTTTTTGTATCAAAATTTCGTCTTTAATTTAAGAAATCTAGACTTATTTGCACACAGGGTTAAAGTACTCAAGAAACCAAAAATTGTTATACCCATATTGCCTATATAGTAGCCACAGAGTTGCCACATTTTTGAATTAATTGAAATATAGGGGAAAAAGGCTCTTCGTTAAAAGTCGCATAAAAACCAAACGATTTGGAATATTGGAAAAACCTCAGACACCCTGTCGCTTAAATAAAATACGCATTACTATGCATTCTTTTTAGCTTAATACAACTAAAGTTCCTTAACCCTCTAACGGGTAAGGCTGCCTCAGGGCAGTCTTCATAATTTTTTACCACAAATGCGTCAAATGAGTGTATTATACTTAGAAATTAATATATTCCGATAGAAAACTAAATTTGCTAAATATTTTGCGAATAAATTTTTGGTGTGCCGTCCACGGTTCGGAAGCAAGAAAGCATCAAAATCAAAATTTTGTAAAATTTCAAAAACTAATTATTTAAAAAAAAATAGTTTTCAGAAATCTATGAAATCAATCTAAGTTGACTAAATACTCTTTAAAAAAAATATAAGTTAGATTGAAGCTTTATCTTTAATAATAAGTCCTTACTTTAGTCCAAGGACTCACAGGATTTTATCAGGATTCCTCTAAAGGACATCGTCTTAACTTATAAACTAATAGACGGATTTTTATGAAATTTTAGAGAAAGAAGACATTAAGTATTTATAGCAAAGCATTGAAGTTTGAACAATATAAATTGAAGTTAAGATACTTTTTCGCATAATTTCGCTTTTTCCAAAAAGCGAAAATCGCGATATCTTCTTAAATAGGAGCAGAAAAAAATAGTTTGTCGAGCGTGGTTATATCTTGGTAAGAGAAATATTTTTTGTCCAAAACTTTTCTTTCCAAAATGCACCCTAGAATATTTTGGCTCATATCGCCTAAATTAGGCAACGATAAACAATTTTGTTGAAGAACTTATTATTTGTTTTTCGAGTGGAGCACTTGTTATGAATTTCGTTGCAAAACATCGTTTGCCAGTTAGAGGGTTAATAAAACGCCAGATTTAACCCTAACATTGTTCTAAGCTTTTTCATCACGAAAAGTAAACAATATGTGCTTCTAACAATTTTTTTTATTATTCCTATTTTAGGAGATGTGGGCAAAATGGGTTTGGAGCGAATCTCAAAAACTAAGCCATAAAAATAAATAACTTAATGCATAAATTATTCGCCTTACCAAGATATAACTAAAGTCCAAAAATTACCCTTTTTGTGCTTTTAGTAAAGTAGATATGGCGATTTCGTTTATCGAAAAATGCGAAAGTGAGCGAAAACGCACTTTAACTTCAACATATATTGATTAAACTTAATCTTAATGAAACCATTCTGCCAAATTTCATAAAAATCCTTCTATACGCTTACAAGTAAAGACGATGTCCTTTACAAGTATCCTTTTGGAATCATGTATGTCCTTATATATTTTTTTTTAAATTATAAGCTTCCATCTTACTTCATATTTAGTATCAGCGGTTTCCTGCCAATTTCAAAATATTTATTTATTTAAATTTTACGAAATTTTAACATTAACGCTTTCTCCCTTCCAAACTGTGCCATGCAGACAAAAAAAAAAAAAATACTTCTCAACATATTTTGTAAATTTGGTTTCCTATCGAAATAGATTAGGAAACCAAATTTAGATTTTTTTTTTTACAAAAATGTCCAAAAGAATGACTTAATTTTGTCCTGTTATAGTATTTAGTAAAATTTAAAAATCTTGTTTAGCACGCACTATATTTTGAATATTTCTTATTATGTAGTACACTCCTGATTACAAACTGTCCAAACTGTTGAGAGATAGATTATCAAATGTCATGAACACAACTCTGATATTGCATATGCAATTTCTTTTCATGCATGCATTATATGCATACTTGATTGCCCTTAGGTTTTTGGGATTAAGGTCTATAGATGATTTCATGCAAAAATTTCATATTTCATGTATATTAATACCATAATTGGGAATTTTTCATTGTCATTGAAATTAAGTTGGTATTACTTGTGGTCAACAAATTTCTTTACCACTTTAATGTCAATAAAGTTTTTAATTGGCATTGATTAGACCAATGGCAATGAAGTGATTCCAATGCCAAAAACAACCAATTGTAATTGAAGAAAAAATAATTGTTTATATTTAAAAAGTGTTTTGTTTTGGAAAAACAATAAAAATTAAAAATTTAAGTCCTGACTAAAAGTATTCGCTATTTTATGCAAGTTTTATTACGCATACACTATTTATTCTTGTTTGGAAATGAATAAGTCATAATGGATCAGCTTTTAATAATATATACTTGATAAAATACAAACTATTTATAAAATTAGTACACAAGTTTGAAAACAAAAACTCTAAAGATTAACTCGGGATCTCTATTCAAGAAATATATCTATCAACACATTCCTGAAAGTGGTCAATTATTAAATTTGAAAACAAAAACTCTATAGATTATTTGTTAGGATAATATCCTAATAAAGAAATATAGAGTATGGCCTCGAACTTGAATACTTTTCATTTTCATTAGTACGAAAATAAAAATTTTTTTTTTAAATTTGGAAATAAATAACAATTATAACAATCAATTGTAATTGTTTGTTAAAGGCATTGGCATTGATCAATTGTAATTCCACAATATTTAATTATCATTGACATCAAGCAATGCCAATTAAATCGTCAATTAATTGGTCCATTTAATTAACTAGTCCCAAGTATGATTTATACATATTTAAACTGGCACGATTTTCAATTGACTTGGTTTTATTTTTCGTCCTTAACCTGTGCCAATTTAGTAAATGGACAATTTTAAGACGCTTGTAATTAAGAAACTTAATTATTTTTTTTTTGAAAAAAGTACACTTTGAATACTTTGTAGGTAAATGTAGTTAAAAATAAATGAAATTTCATTTGAAAAAAGAACGACTTGCATTTCGGTAAATTCAACAAACATTGTCATTTGTTTTTTACTGTTTAAAAAATTAACCACACTTGTAGTAAAAACGAACCACATATGCAGTAAGAAATAAACAAAGATTTATAAAAAACAATGGTATAAAATAAATGTAAAATCATAATACAGTAATTTAATGTGGTTTGTTTTTTTAAATGCACAACAATTGTAGTCAAAACTGAAATTTCTTCTACAAATGACGGGGTTTTCACTTAAAAATAAATATACTGTGTTACAACTCAAACAACGACAAATAGTTACAGCAGAAGTTCCCTGAGTGTATTTTTATTTATACACACAGCGAATTATTTAGTTAGAAAGCCATCATTACCACCATTATTCCTGTAATAAAATATAATTTTATTTACAGATACTTTTTATTTATAGTCACAGAAAATTGTTTGATATTAAGACCAAATTTTTACTGTGATAACTAATTTAATTGCACTGTACGGTATTTAAAACCAATTTCGGTCCAAAAATTATTCCAGACAATAATTAAATAATAGCAATCATATCAAAAATATAAAGATATAAAGATATACATTTGAACTGATTTATTAGATATACTTATAATTACCCAATAGAAGCAATCGAATTTCGTTGCTAAATTGTTAGTTTAATATTGACCACCAACTGTTTTTTAAAATGCGTAAAAATATTTGGTTGTAACATCAAATTTACAAAATAATTTAAAATTCAAAAAACTTTGTCCTCCTAAACTAAAAGAAATTTTTTTCAACTAAAAAGTAATCATGGAATTTTAAAAACTGTAAGCAAAAAAAATAATGAAATTCAAACGAAAAAGATAAATATAAAAAAAAATTAAATCGATTTGTAATATAAAAAACCCAAGCAGATGTTTCTAAATTATTATTTTAAAGAACCTCAGGAAGCAAAAGAGAAACCACATTTATTAAGTTGCAGATTTTACTCCAAACTTGGTGAATATTCGTAAGAGTTATGTTGATGCAAAATATAGTTCCAAAGGAATTAATTTATGGTATCTTTTATACTGGTACATATATCAAACAAATTCCAGGTTTGAGCTAGTCAATCCGAAATAAAAACACAAATTTGTCGAGGCCGTGACACAACGATATAAAGTCAAGATAATTCAAGAAACGAGATTAATTCAAGAGCTATTTTTGGCCCAAGCATGGTGAATTGTAATACATATGTAAAATTATATTCCATAACAAAACCACTTAAACAGATACTGACTCGTTACTAAAGGGTGATTTTTTAGCAACTTTCTTTTTCTCAACACTGTTTTTGACAGCTTAGCTGTTTTCGTGTAACATGTTACTGTTGAACATGTTCAGTTTGGTCTATAATTTAGCCATGAATAGACACATACAAGCGAACAACGCTTTGCAGATTATTAAATTTTATTATCAAAATTCATGCTTGGTTAAGAAAGTGCATTGTGTTCTTCTTCCAATTTATGGTCAGTTTGGGCGACCTTCTGTGGCGGCTATTCGGAATCTTGTGACCAAATTTCGCACCAAATTTACAGTATTTGACATTAATGGTGTGATGATTACAAAATGGAAGAGCTGGACTTGGGTGACAAGTGGTTTCAACAAGAAGATGCCACACAGCACGCGAAACAATGGCCGATTATGAGAGACGAATTCCGTGAACATTTTATTTAACGTTTAGGACCTTTCAATTGGCCGCCTATGCTTAGGGACAAGCCCGCATCGGTTGGCGCACTGGAAACCAATATTGAAGAATTTATTAGTGAGATACCGGCCGATATGTTGGTGAGATTATGCCAAAATTGGAACCATCAAATGAACCATTTGAGGCGTAGACGCTGTCAGCATTTACATGAAATCATCTTTAAACATTGACTTATATAGTTCGTTCTATCGACTCAAATAAAGATTTCATACATTTCTCTAAATTTTATGTGCTTTGTAAATTTAAATCAAATCCGTAAGCTCTTAAAAAATCACCCTTTACAATGAAAATAAACTGCATTCATTTCATCACTGAATGTGAAAATTTATCTAAAGGAATATGATATATAGAGCCAACGGGTTGCTGAAGATTCCGAAACACTTTATCTGTAGAAAACTCCCTTGATTTTAAAGTAAGTTTCTTATTTTAAGTCGTCGAATTTTTAGGGCAGTTTTTGAATAAGAATATTTTTAGTATAGAATGGGTTAAATCTTTTAAAAATATCGTCAGAATTTACAACATTTTTCTATAGTAAAACATAAGAAAACAGTCAGTCCCTAAAAAATACCAAATTTATCTAAAAATTTTTCTATTAAAAAAATTGTTTTTATCTAAAGATTTTCTTTTATAAAACCTACAGACATTTAGGCTGATTTCTTATAAAAAACCGCAGATTTCGACGTCGAAATGTGAACATTTATCGCACCAAAATATTATGTTTATTAGAAAAAAACTGAATCATTGATAAGAGTATAAGAGTTTCCTATTAGAATTAGTTAAAGCGTGAGATTGTTTCTTCTTAAAATTCGCTTAAATATGTTTTTTTTTTATTTGCTATAGGAAAACACCGACAAATCCATTTTTATGATTTTAATCTGTTAAATATAATGTTTTTACCTCATATTATAATTATATTTTCATTTGTAGGTAAATATTTCTTAAATAATTTAGTAACAATAAAAAAAAACTGGACACGGTGTTTAATTTCTATAAATTCTGCAGAGTCATTTAAATAAATTCGATTGAATCAACAATCACATCAATTAAGTTTCGGTAGCTACAATTAAAAATGCCAATAGGTGCAACCAAAGTATTTCATTGCTCTATTATAAAATTGGTTGTAACTATTGAATTCATAAACAAATTTTTATATAGTACATGTAACTACCAAAATTCGGTTGGCAAACAAATCGGTTGTAGCAATGAATATTTTTTTTTTGTGTATAACACAGCATAAACTATAAATTATTAATTCACTTTTTGTGGAGAGCCAATGAACCGCGATCTACTATTTGGAGTATTTTATGATTGATGCATTCTCAATCATGTAAATTTTTAAACACTGCTTTTAATTTTTTCTTCAATTCTTCAGTTCAGTTGGCTAGTCAACCGTTTTCATACACTTTTTGGCATAAAAGAACAACAAAAGTTCTCAATTTGACATTATTTTGGGACGTCTGGAGGATTTTCGTATTTCGGTATAAAATGTATGTTTTTTGCATTAAGCCATTCTAACGTCATTTTGGAATAATGACAGCTTGCTAAATCTGGTCAAAATAATATGTCTTGCTAAATCTGGTCAAAATAATATGTCGTCTTTAGAGTGTCTATCCCTGATAAATTTTTTCCAGGTCAACTAAATGTTTATTAATGTTACTAGCAAAGAAAAAACATGATTGAGCGAACCATATTAGAAGACCATCATACATTTTTGGATAAATGATTGCGGCAAACATGTTACTTTGGTTGTGACAACCACGTTACTATGATTGTGACAACCATGTTACTATAGTTGTGACAACCATGTTACTATAGTTGTGACAACCATGTTACTATTGTTGTGCCAACCATGTTACTATGGTTGTGCCAACTATGTTACTATGGTTGTGACAACCATGTTACTATGGTTGTGATAACCATACTCTTATCTGATTTTGTATCATACTATGATAATTAGATTACCATATTATAGTTCCAACTAAATCCCATTATTATCATATAATGGTTCTTGAAATTTTTATGATTTATCATAATATGAGCTTTACAAAATTCGCCCAGCATTCTGTTGAAGCTGGATTAAAAAGATATACATGTTTTTAATAGTATATTTATTTAATAATTCAAACATTTCAATAAACTAGGTTTAAGTTTAAGTAATTTAAGTAATCAAATTTTCTTTGCGCTGAAGAAAAAGCTTTGTGAAATATTATGTGAGCAATACAAGCTATCATCTAATTACAGCATAAATCACGCATACAAATATTGTTAAGAATACAATTTTAAAATACATTTATAATGATTAAACCATGTTTGCAGCAATCATAACAATTTCATTATAACCATACTATAGTCATTTTCTTTCATACTTTTTTTCTTTAACAATATTTTTTGCGTAATTACAAACAATTAAAAAATAAAGCACTTTTTATTAATTTATACTTAATTTGTAACACTTTTGTGTTTATATAATAAAATTAACATTATTTAAGTTATTAAACTTTTGCCTAGACTTCCAGGGTAGACCGGGTTGAGACTACAACTTATTCCTTCTTCTACAAAGCAAATCACCATTACAATTAACATCAATACGTTGTTTTTTCTGTCTATATTTTGCCTATACTTCTTCCAGGGTACACCGGTTTGAGACTACAAACTTATTCCTTCTTCCGTAAAACAAATCAGCATTACAATTAGCACCAATACGTGTTTGTCTATTTTTAATGTCTTTTTGTTTAATATTATTTAATATATGGTGGCTGACTGTTTCTCACAACTTCTTTTCGCAAAATCTCAAACAAGAATGAAACTGAAAGAGCGCAGACGCTCATAAAAAACACCGACTGATCATCTTATAGTTGGCGCAACTATAATATGGATGTAGTTACATAGAGGAATATGATAATAAATGCTATATTATGATTGTAGACAATACAAAAATATGATAACTGAAAAGAAAGAGAAATTTTTACCTAGAACATGATGAAAGCAACCATATTATTGGTGGAATATGACTGATACAACAATAATTTAATTGAAAGAACCATTTATGGCTGGGAAACATAGGAAACATAGTTTTGTGGATGCAATCATATTGCAACCATTTTTTTTTTTGCATGTAACATCAGCGTTTACAGCCATAGCTTTTGAATTCTGGAGGTAAAGTGTTGATATATATACCTTTTTGCTGAAATATCTGCCCATACTAGTACTTTTGATTCAAACTTCGCTTTGGCCGAATACCATGCCTTTTCGGGAGTTTTTTTTCAAGTCATCGAAATAACATCTGGAATTAATATTTCTTTCTCTTGTTGAAAGCAAAAGAAAATTTTTAAATATTTAAAAATTTAAATATTTCAAAATTAAAATATTTGAACATTTTCTTTCATGAAGTTTTTAATCAGTTGTCTGCATTTTGTTGTTATTTCTGCCAATTGTTTTCTTTTTTTTTACTTTTGGGTACTGTCTTCCTCTGGCAGTGTTTTACTTCCATTTGGATTCAGTTTTTGCGAATTGTTTATTTGGAAACGCGAAATTTTTTGGCCAACTTACGATTTGACAAGTTCAATTTTTTTTTTGACATCCTTTCTTTTTCTATCCCGCTTGATGTCACTCCATTTTCAAACCCTTTGAATATGGAATATATTGTGCTTTGTGGTACTTGTTCCTTAAGAAAATGATGTAACACTTCGTTTTTTAGGATACCGTCCAACCATGTCATAAACATTTAGTCTTAAGCGGTTTTTTTTCAACCACTTTCATTTTGAATTTTTTCACTTTCGAATATTGACAACAACGCTTATAATATAAGATTTTGCTTTGCCTACTTATGTTAGCAGTAATTTATATTTGAATTTTGTCCATTTACTTAGTTGGCATAGGTTATTATTATATTTTTGTGTATTGTTCATGCAAAATACATGTATACGTCATGTCTATAGCCACTCCAACTTTTGGTTATGAATTTTCACAATTTAATATATATATATTTTCATGATATTTACATTGTGCCGTATCTGTAAAATGCGAAGTTGAGAGTGGGTGCAAAAATGTTGTGATGAGTTTAAAAATCATCAGCAACATTATTCAAAACCATCGTGTACCCGTAGTGCATGTTAAGCTTATGATATTTTAATTGTGTTTATTTAACATTTGGTTTTTAACCAAAAAAAAAAAACTTAAAATACATGTTATAGTACTTAAATAGAGTTTAACCCTTGATTACCAACGATTTTTCTAATCAAAAGTATTTTTTTTTTGAAAGTTTAAAAATGATAATGAACTGATTGATTACGATTGAATTGAACATTTTACAGCGCCTGAACTAAAAAGTTTTTAGTAAAAACTATACTACATTTGAGTTAAAAATATCTTACTTTCAGAACTTTTAATTAAATTATTAGGTGGCAACTACTGCACTTACATTTAATGCAATAAAAAACTTGTCTAAATTCAAGAATTATATATTTTTTTTATGACATGAACAAGATTATTTAAATTCAATACCATTAGGTTTTTGTTAATAAATATATTTTGATAATTTCATTTTATAATTGATATAAGCATTTACAAGAGTTTATGATTAAAATAGACATTTAACAACGACTGAACTAAACATTTACTAATTTTAAGTAAAAATTATACTTTGAAGTAAAAATATAATACAATATAAGTAAAATGATTTGAAGTAAAAATATAATACAATATAAGTAAAACTTGTCTGAATTCAGCAGCTATTTATCATATTTTTACTGATAAAAAAAAAATACTACACCGAAAGAAATCTTTGCGTTATATATTCGAAAATCGACTTACATTGTATGAAATATTTCGTTGTTACTAATTTTAAGTAAAAATTATACTACATTTGAGGTAAAACTAATTTAATTTCAAAATATTTATTTAATTAGTGAATAACAACAATATAAGGTGATTTGAAATAAAAATGTAATACAATGTAAGTAAAATTCAGCAGCTACTTATCATGTTTTTACTGATTTAAAAAAATAAAAAAATACTACACCGAAAGAAATCCATGCGTTATATATACGAAAATCAACGTACAGTGTACGAAATATTTTGTTGTTACGCACCACGAAAGGTTTGTGTAAAATAGAATGTGAATTTTACCCGCTCCTCAAAATGATGGTATATCCTGGGCTTTCAAAAAATCAACATTTCTTACTTTTGTATAGTTTTTGAGAAAATTAAAAAAATGTAAATTTCTCAAAAACTATACAAAAGTAAGAAATGTTGATTTTTTGAAAGCCCAGAAAATTCCCTATCATTTTTGTAAAATTAACCGAAATGGGGTAACAATAAATACTATTTTTCTAATTAATATTTAAACCATTTTAAGCCGATTTTTGTAAAATTAAACCAATTAATTTCTAAAAAAACGACTAAAAAGGCCTATTTTCAAATTGAAAATTAAACCCTTTTAACGCAAGCTAGAATAATGTTTTTTGCATTAATCTGCTAGAGAATCTTCCAAAAAAGATATTGATACCATAATCTTGGATAAGCTCCTCCTACTTCCTGAGATATGTCCATCACGGACAGGGTTAATTTTACAAAAATCGGCAAAAAATTTCCCAAAATTTCATAAAAATCCATGAAACAGTGATAGGAATATCAGAACAAAATGTATAAACATTTTTATTAAATATAGTATATAACTCCGCACAATAAAACTATCTTTAGCCAAATATCAAATTGTTGCACATATTTGTGTTAAGAAATTTATTTCTTAAAATTAAATTAAAATTTGTATATTTTTCGAACAATTACGATATTTTGTAAAAAAATAAAAGACTTTACACTTCACGTTTCGTAAAATAAAAGCAACTTTCACATATTTTACGAAAAAAGTGGATGGGAATGATTTCGTTAGTTTCATGAAATTTTAAAAGGCGGCTCTAAATTTATTTTCGTAAAATAAGAAAAGTTTTTTTTTGTATTTTACGAAAAAAAAATAGCTATGAAATTTTGTTTTGTAAAAATTTTCTTATATTTCTTTCGGTGTACAATTCACGTAAATCCAGACTAAGTTATAGGACAATGATTCTACAAACAATTTAGATTGAAATGAAAATTTATTGATTTTAAGTAAATCATAAACTGCAGTTTAAGGTAATATATATCAATTAAAATCTGTGTTTTTAGATTAAAAAAAATATTTTTCTTTTTCTAAAATTTACGTTTAAATTTTTTTGTATTTAAATCCAAGTTCTCTTAATTTAGTTACTTTTAACTCTAACTGCAGTAGAAATCAGCTAAAATCAGTAAGTTTTTAAAAAATATTTTATATTTCATCTTGGTTCTTTACTTAAAATCAGTTAAAAAATAATAGTTCTTAAAATTTTTCAACTTTTATTTAAAATGGGTAAATTTTAAGTTCAACCGTAGTTAGTACAGGTTCCCAGCAAAACTTTGGTAATGGGTGCGATAAAGTAATGCATTACCTTGTAATGTGTACTCCTTACCTGTATCATTATTTTCCAACAAGAAGTAATGAGTTACCGATAATTGAACACTCATGGATTACCTTGTAATGACACCTCATTACATTTTACATTACTTCAAAACATAAAATAATGACTTACCGATCATCAATTACATAATGCATGAATTATAAACGTAAAGTAATTATTTATGTATATTTTTGAAAATCTATTTATAGACACATTACTTTGTGATTTTTTGTAAGCATAATGGTAAGGTGTATATTTTTGATATCACGAACGAAAACACGAAGCACAACAACTCATTTACATTTTAAGCAATAAAATATTGTATGTATCGATAGCTCAGTTGGTAGAGTTCACGCCTAACTAATTGTTAAATACCAGAGACCACAGGTTCGAATCCCAGCATGACCAATTTATTTATTTAATAAAAAAAAAAATTATTTATTTAATTAAAAAAAAATATCTGTAAAAAAAAATTTGTATGCATTTTTTTTTATGAAAATCTATTCATAGACACATTACTTTTTCCCACCATGTAACCATATAAGTAACCAGTTACTATACCCATTACAAGGTAATGAGTTCCTTTGAGGCTCATCGCCTGTAAAATTCATCAGTGAAGTAACATGTAAAGTAGGTTGTCCCAAAAAAAATAAAAATTTGGATTTTCTCGGAAGATCTTTCCTAATTTGGATACTCATAAGGTAAAGTATTTTTGAGAATTTTATCAGATTTTTCGGAAGTGGTTTAGAGGTCGCGCAAACCGATTTTGTACCAAAAATCGAGCTTTTTGGACTTTTATTAAATTATTCTTGAAAATTGCTAAAAAATCGGTAATTTTTCGGCTTCTGAGTAAATGTTCTTAAAGAAAATTTTCCGATCTTTAATTTTATGTGCATAAGTAATAAGTTTCGGCAGGGATTTTGCACATTTTGATACATTATATAACAGTTTTCGTAAATTTTCAACAAATATGAAAAAGAATGCTTTATAACTTTTAAAATTTGTATGAAGACTAAAAAAACTAATGATGCAGTTTAAAAGATTGTGAAGTTTTAAATAAATTAGCAGAAAAACAATATAATTTTCTCTTACCGTTCTCGAGTTATGCCCTTTTAAATCTTTGCACACATTGTATGAAATTTTTAGTACTATAAGATTTGGGCATCCGATTTGTTGTAAACTTTAGATTATGAGATTTGAAAATGTATTTATTGTATGTCAAAGCTTAGTGTTAAGTGTTGTCAAGTTGTGGACAGCAAAAAAAGTAGCCAAAAAGCCATTATCACTAGGTGGCACTGATATGGCTCGAACTAAAATTTATGATTTATTGGATTTGGGGGAACTACAACCCTATTTTTGGCAGATAGTCTATAGGTTTAGAGATAACAAGTCACAATACAATTAAAATTTTTGTAAACTGATAAGTGGAAGACGCTTGCTTGAGATTGAGATAAATTTTATGGCTTGAGATAAAAGCTTTTATGCTAGAGCCCTCTTCCGGTAATTAGCAGCTGGAGAATATGCAACCAAGGGAAGATCATAAAGAAATGCTGCAACTGAGCCTTATTTTTTTGGGTGATAGACTTGAGCCCCATCCAACAACAAAATCTCCTGGAGCCGTTAACCGAGCTCGCTGGATGATGAAAATTATATACTCTCTAAAAATATGTAAACCAGCTACAACTTTTCATTCAAAATTCAAAAATTGATGCCTTGCTGGAGTTTACCTCATTTATTTTAAAAGTATATATTAAAAATTGGTACCTATGCCAGTGTCCCTGATACGCTCCTCTCAATGACCTTAGACTTTTGAAACAATTGTATGATTACAAACGCTTTAATGATAAAGTTGCATGCGAGACTCTGAAAACCTTTCTGGGTCATCAGTGGTACCTTTCCGAGAAGTTGGCTGCCTTATCGTTTTTTGATGAACGTATAGATACCAAAACTTTGCGTTTAATGCTTAGAAACCTACATGAACCAAGTAATAACAACGAATTAGTGAAAGGAAATTTAACAGAAGACATGATTGAAAATAAACAAATTCAGTGTTTTATTACAAAAGCCAGCCTAACTTTTTTTGAAGCCTGCAACATTTCTACTGATTTTTACAAACGGATCCAGAAAAATGGGAAAACAACAAATCATTTCAGGAAGCAAAGCACAACGTTCAACAATTGCAAGTTGTAAATGATGTCGCAGAACGTGGTGTGGCCTTGGGTAATAGTTATATCAATATCACAACTTCTGAAACAGACTTTCAGAGTTTACTGCAGGGGGTAGAGCAGCATCGCAAGAACTCTAATAAATGATTTATAACAAATCTATTTTTCTTTGTTTTTAATATAATTGTAATGTATGAGTGGTAACTATTATTTTATTTGTAAAAACATTTTCTAAATTCAATTATTTAAAGTTTAAACCAATGCAAACCTAGTTCACACCTTATAGTATTATACATTTCATACAAGGTGTACAAAGCTTTAAAAGGGTATAACTCGAGAACGGTGAGAGAAAATTCATTTTTTTTTCTGCTAGTTAATTTAAAACTTAATAATCTATTAAACTACATCATTAGCTTTTTTAGTCTTTATACAAATTTTAAAAGTTATAAAGCATTATTTTATATATTTGTTGAAAATTTACGAAAAACCGTTATTAAATTGTCAAAATGTGCAAAATCATTGCCGAAACTTATTATTTATGCACATAAAATTAAAGATCGAAAAATTTTCTTTAAGAATATTGACTCAGAAGCTGAAGAAATATCGATTTTTTACCAATTTTCAAGCAAAATTCAAAAAAAAGCCCAAAAAGCTCGATTTTTGATAAAAAATCGATTTGCGCGACCTCTAAACCACCTATTAAAAATCTGAAAAAATTCTCAAAAATTCTTAGCCTTATGAGTATTCAAATTAAGAATGATCCCCAAAATTTTTTTTTGAATGGGACACCCTAATGTAAAGTAATGCATGAAACCCTATGGCGATACATTACTTTACCCATGATTTGGTAATGTGTGGTTTTGCTGGGAATTTTTAAGTTAACAAATTTTTACTTCATTTGTAGTCGATTTTTTTTTATTTAAAATCAGTATAATATAAGAACAGTACTAATATAAGTACAGGGCTAATTTTAAAAACAAATATTACTCCAATCTGAAAAAGAACTGTTTTAATGTGAAGAATCACGATTTTAATTTAAAATTTACTGATTTTTTGTACAGCTTTTACTACAATTTATGCTAAAATTTGACTAAAATTAATAACCACGATTAAAGTATTAAGTTTACCGCCATTCAAGTAACCAATTACTAACCTATACACCGATAATAATCCATGCATAAAAATACCAATAAATGTCAAAATAACAAACACTTTCGTAACATAAACCAATATTATCTTTGTATTTTTAGCATGGTTTATTATGAGTGTAGGAACAAAATTAAAGCTGAATTTAACTTTACTTATTTAAAGTAAACAACGAACTATAATTGAACTTAACAATAATATACATAAAGCTTTCTTTAAATTTAGTACAGTTTAAAAATACCAATAAATGTCAAAATAACAAACACATTCGTAAAATGAACCAATATTAGTTCATTTTACAACAGCCTTTGTTGTTTTGACATTATCTTTGTATTTTTAGCATGGATTAGTATGAGTGTAGGAACAAAATTAAAGCTGAATTTAACTTTACTTATTTAAAGTAAACAACGAACTATAATTGAACTTAACAATAATATACATAAAGCTTTCTTTAAATTTAGTACAGTTTTACATAGATTGCTTAAAAAATTTATTTTTTTACTTAAATCAAGATTCGCAATTTATATTGTAAATGAGTATATCTGTATTTTAATCGTAATCTAATTTTTTATCGTTGTTCCTATTCGTATTTTTTAACTTAAAATCAGTTTAGAAATGATAGTTCTAGAAACTAAACAACTTAAATTGTTGTATTTTTTTTTAAATCATTAAATAAATTAATTAAATTCAGTCGCAGTTAGTTGTGAATATACATCGAAATTCTTAAATTAAGATATTTTTAACTAAATTGTGGTAGATTTTTACTAAAAATCTGTAAAATTTAAGTTCAAAACAAATACTACTCGAATTTAAAAAATAAACCACTTTTTTTATGTGAAGAGTTACGATTTTGAATAAAGATTAACTGCAAACTAAGTAAATTTCGAAATTTTAACTAAAGATTTAACTACAATTTACACAAAATTTACAAAATAAAACCAAATGAACAACAATAAGTGAACTAAAAATTTACTAATTTAAAGTACAAAATTTACTATAATTCACAAATTTTCTTAACTTAGAAACCACATCTAAAGTACTGAATTTAAGTTCAAAGTCTACTTCAATCCAACAAAAACAAACACTGCCCAAACTGAATCAAAATTTAAGTAAAACAAATATTTGGCAAATAAAGTAAACAAACTTTGCCTAAATTTTCAGAACCTTTAATATAGCAAATATTTTCAAACACTTGAAACTTAAAGAAATATTTGGTTTTAGTATAAAATTGACTACAACTCATATTTTCCGAATATACTACAATCGAATTGAAAATTTATTGCTATGAAAAAGTTTTGTTTTTGACACAAGTTTACCTACAATTAAGATAAACATGAACTAGGTTCAAGTAACTATTTTTACTTTAAGTAAATAAGTTTACCTTACTAGAAATAAAATTTTAACAAAATTTCGTTTGAAGGCTATTTTATTTGGCCATGTGTCCTATAGTGTTAAACCACCAACGCCACTACTCTACATTTTTATTTTTTTCAAACAAATTGTGAATTAATTTCAGATTTTATTTGCCAACAAAAAAAAGCAAAATAAATTCATAAAATATACTCAAATGTTTTAACCTGTTCAGCATACCACCACCAGTCAGTCAAGTTCATTTATTTGTAATTAATTTTCATTTAATTTGTTTCTAACTTTGTATACCACAAAATTAAACAGACATTTATATAAATTAAACAAATATTTTAGTGCATAGTTTTGTTTTAAAATTATTTTAAAATGTTAAAACCAACTTGATTTTTATTATTTATAATGAGCTTTCAACCTCCGCATATTTACAAAAATAAAGCACATTAAATATATTAGCTAGGTTGATACATGTATTTCGATCTGTCTAAAGATCACATAAGAAACCGAAGTTTTAGAAAAGCTAGAGCCTCCAGAATAGGCGCAGCTTTCTCAAAAAACCTATTCATCATTAATTGTGCTACATTCTTGCCAAACACGTGGCTAGAGTATTTTCCTAACAAGCAACATGACGTTACTAAACGTTGAAGACCAAAAATGTTCTATTTATATAAAAAAAATTTAGTTTATTATTTTATTTTTATTTCAATTAAACTAATTTTTTTTTTTATCTTTTCTTTTCTTTACAGGTAGGTGACAATGTATGTAATTATTATAAATTAGTTTTTGCAGGTGACATATTAAAATTTATCCTAATTCTACTCAGAAGATTTCAATCTTTCAGCACCTTTTTGGCGGAATTTTTTGGTAAAAAAAATATTAACAGTATTTTATTTATTATGTAGTGGTAGTACAAACTTTTTTTTTTTTTTTTGGCCAATCATGATTTTATGGCTGATGAGTAAATTTAAATGTATTGTTCTTAGAATCTTTTTTGTTTAGACATTTATAAATTTGTTAGAATTGTTATTAAATCGGCTATTTTATTTTCAAACATTAAATGATTTTGAGTTTTTTTTAGAAGGTAATTTATTAGTATGTTTTTTTTTTTAAGAAAAATAACCGGGAATAGGTTAGATTTTAAAAAATTTTAAATACTATAAATCATAAATAAATTAGTTTCTTTAATATCTTTCGCAAAAGAAGCTATTGCGAGTGAAAATTCAAATTGCGGTGACTCAAAAAAAGAAAGACCATAGGACATGACCCGGGTTATCATTTTAAATTTTGGGGATCTTTTATTTTTAACTTTGACAAGTTAAACAGTAAATATTTATCCTAAGCGATTATCTTAAGATAAAATAATTGGCAACTTTCAGACAGAACTAATACCAAAATTTTTTGAATTCAACGACCCCAAGTTTTGTTGCGTCGTCGTACCGCGAATTAAAAATTCTAGTGTTCGATCAAACAGTTAGGAAAAAATTACTATTCAGAGTTGACAAATAATGAAAAAGAAATATTTGTTTGCTCTTTTTCGATAGTGTAATGGTTAGCTCGTTGGACTGTTACACAGATGGTCCAGGGTTCGATTCCCGGTGACGGCAACATCAATTTAGAAAAATAATATGTATGAGTTTTCTATACCATAGCACTTAACCCCACCGAAGTAAAATAATTAATCAGTGCTATGAACTAAAAAGCTTCAATAAGTTCGCCAACTCTCCATCAGGTGGTGAGCAACAACTGTTCTAAAACTTATCATCTCTCGCAATTCCAGTGTTGCCATGTTTGAAGCCCGTCTTCTTTCCCCACCTTTCATCTCTGCACTATCCAATTTCCAAAGAAAGCAACACATTAATAAAAACAGCAAGAATTTCCTGAGTGTTGCTTCTCTTTTTGAAAAAAAAAACCTTATTCAAAAATTCTTTAAAAATGTAAAATAGCCTGAAGTTTTATATTTTATATAGTTCTCTGTTGCTGACAAAATACCAAAATGTATTTCTCTTCAAAAAGTTAGTTCATCGTTTGCATACAATTTACATAAATCTGACGAATTTTTTAAATACATCAAGTCGAAAATATGGCAACATTTATTTTGTTGTACAGGGAGGGCCAAAAGTTACCATGGGGTTTAAAAGTTTTGTAACTTTTTCGTTTATTCATTTTTTTTTTCAGATTATATAATATACAAAATGGAAATTTTTTTACACAAAGTATGAAAAATAATATCTCTTAAATGACCACCGTTTTCAGCTTCGCACTGATGGGCTCGTTTTAAAGCATTTTTCATAACATCTTTTAAAATTTGTGGCTGTAGCGTTCGAATTTCTGCAACAATGTTTGGCTTGAGTTCAAGGATTGTCTCTGGCTTGTTCACATACATTCGCTACTTCAAATAACCCCAAAGAAAATAGTCGGGTGCTGTCAAATCTGGCGATCGCGCTGGCCAAATAATTTCCGAATTTCTGGAAATTATTCGCTCTCCAAAAATTTGACTTCGAAGTGCCATTGTGTCTCGGGCAGTGTGGGCAGTGGCTCCGTCCTGCTGAAACCACATACCAGGTCTGTTTTCAAGAGCAGGACGTAAAAAATTTTCTATCATAAACCGATACCGCTCTCCATTTACGGTTACAGCACTTCCATCTTCATTCTAGAAGAAGTAAGGCCCAATGATATTTTCAGATGTGATCCCACACCATATTGTACACCATATTGGCTTTGATGAATGGCCCTTGGATTTTCAGAACCCCAGAACCTACAGTTCTGCTTATTAACAAAGCCATTCAAATGAGCTTCATCACTCATAATCAAATTTTCAATAAAGTTGATTTCATTTCTGGCCAACTGTTGAAATTTAACTGCAAAATTTAGACGTTGCCGATTTTAATTCTTACACCAATTGCACCTTATATGGGTGTAACTGTAAATCTTTTTTTAAAATGCGCCGTAGTGACGTACGAGACATTCCTAGCTGAGCAGAACGCCTTCTGGCAGATGTTTCTGGTGTTTCGTTAACACTTTGCTGTACTCGTTCAATATTTTCCGCAGTGCGACTTAAATGTGGTCTACCGGTTCGAGGCAAATCTGTTACGGTGCCATGTTGGTGATGACGATCAACTAAGCAACGAATCATTGCTTCAGAGGGCGAAATTCTGACGTTAAAATGTCGACGATATGCTCTTTGCGTTAAAATAATTGATCTCTGATTTAAATTATAAAATTCTATTATTCTGGTTCTTTGTTCAGTTGTGAATCTCTCCATTATTTATTCTCCAAGTGCTATTTATATGATCTGAAAAAAAAAAATATATGAACGAAAAAGTTATTACATTTTTAAACCCCATGGTAACTTTTGTCCCACCCTGTACGTAAAACATAAATAATGGCTAGTTTGTTAAAATACTACTACACTTATAAAAATTATAATTTCATGGTTGCCAAATGAGAATTTGGAAAAATATTCAAAAATCACAATATTTTTTCAAAACAGTTTAAAATTTGGTTAATTTAAAATAATTAAAATTTTATACATTTTTTTAATGTAGATTTGTCCATAAAGTTATACAAAATGAATTATTTCTTCATATATGTATGTATATAACTTCGGTTGCTAATATCTACACATGAGGGACGCTTTAAGGATAAAGCATTTTAAAATTTCTTAAGTTCAGCAAAGTTTGGTGGAAAACTTTCCAATGGATCTGTGGAGTGAGCTTAAACTTCTTTAGCGTTTAGAAATTATTACTAAACATTTATCTGTTTTTTAAACATGTTTTAAAGAACTTTAAAATACCTTCATTCGATTCAAATCAAAGTTTGTTCTGAACAAAGTAGAAAAAATTACCCAATTTATGAAACAATTTTTAAGCCTTTACATTAATAGTAGACCGCTTTTTACCTTTATTTGTTCTATAAATAACATGTTTTAGATATATTTGAATTGGGATTTATAAACACTTTTTTGTTACAGTGGCGCCTGAGCAGGGACTTAAGCTTTGATGACAATCATTTAAATACATTTGTTTCACTAATATCTTATATATAGTTCTCTTAGAGTGTATCAGAATCCATCTATAAATTTCTATATAATAAAAATTTACAGTATTTTATCTAATTACCAACATCTCTAATGCATAAATTTGCTAATCAGCTGTTGTTATTTTATCACCTCGTAAATTTTAAGGTGGTTTTCTGAAAAACATATAATTATAGCCAATTTTTATATATTTATTAGTTTTTTTTTTAATTATTTTCTTTTTATAACATTAAATACTTACCTCAAGCGCGTGGAATATAATTTTCACAATATTTTAAACAAAAACAGCTTGATTTTTGGAAATGTTTATTATTTTCAATAACGAATTTAATGATCTTTGAAATAAAAAAAATAAAAGAATTTTCAAACAAAAAATGTTGTTTATATAAATTACTCACACTCAATATCAATACAATATCATAAAATTATAAATTTAAGCATACCCTGCGGGAAATGGACAAATCACTGGTATGGTCACCACGTGACTAGAACTTTTTATGTATGAACCTTCTTTTATATAAAAGTGACCGATACTTTTGATATGTGATATGATATGCAACCTTTGACGTGGCGAATAACTAGAAGAAGGTAACCTGTCACCGTACCGACTGAAATGAATAAGCTACGGGACAAGTTAGAAGTAGAAATAAACAAGTTAGAAGTAGCAATAAACATAAAAATATCTTTGCAGGAAAAATTGCAAAGATATTTTTAACTAAAATAAATTTGTTAACTACAAAATTTTCGTTATATTGAACTTTAGTTAATTGAAAATAGCATTTTACTCTGTAAAATTATCAAAAACTTTTACTAAATATTTGTAGACTCAAAATAGCAAAACAAAAACTGTAATATTAACAAAAATTTTGCTATATTTATCTCAAAAATCAACAGAAATTTTTACAGACTTTTATTCGCATAAAAAAAAACTTTGAAAATAAATTAAAAAATTTCACAGTTTTATTGAATTTTTTGTCTACTAATATTTAGTAAATGTTTTTGCTGAATTTAGCAGATTATTATGTTACTTTCAATTATGTCACATTTTATTCATCGTGTGTCATAGTATGTGCGGGCTGCTAAATAGCCCGTCCGAAATCAGTCACTGAACTTACCCGAAATAGTGTGTCGTAGCACCTGTTCAAAGAATCTTCAAAAAGGCAAAACAAATAGCAATTTTAAAATAATTTTATTTTTTCTATACACAATAAAAAACTATAACATTAAATTCATTATAACAGTCTTAATTTCTACTGTCACAAAGTCGGTAGAGGTAAAATTCCTTCAGTGTTATGTTTCCTTACACGCTGGAAAAAGCCCTGCTATATAAATGCTGGTAATATACTTTTGTTTGGAAAACATTTCCGTTTTCAATGTTTCTAATATAACATGTTTGCTTGCAAACACATATATGTTTGGGAAAAGTGAAAACCGTCTACCACCAAACATTGTATCTTAAAATTTTAAAATTGCAAATATATTTTTGTTTAGGTTTGAAAATTTAAATCGTTGTAAAATTATAAATAATTGCCTGGAAACATATTTTAACCTAACTTTTTCCTGCGTGTAGCAGTCAATGTACTGAATCCTTTAGTACTAACTACCATGTTTTCAACCACTGATAACGGTTTTGAACCAGTTCAATGGCCAGTAACAATTTCAACTGCAACGGCCCTAGTTGCTTCAGTACACTTTGCTTCAGTACACGTTTGCTCCAGTAACATAATATATCTCGTTCCAACTACACTCAAAAAAAAAGTCAGTAAAGTCAGCAACATTTTTGCTGGGAGAATCCTTGCAGACAAATTGCTAATATCAGCAAAAAAAAATTAGTAAATTAAAAAAAAAAAATATTGCTGAATTTAGCAACTGTTTTGCTGATATTAGCAATTTTTCAGCAAGGATCCTGCCAGCAAACATGTTGCTGACTTTACTGACTTTTTGTTTTAGTGTAGTCAATGTTTTGTCACCATTACAATAGTCACGTGACTGGTCATTTCACCCAAATTAACACTTTTTGCTACACCACAATTTTGGTTTCACCAGTTTCCTGACATGCCCCCCAATCATATATCACAGAATTGTCACTTTGGATCAATTGACCCTTCATTTCCCGTATTGCAATTACAAGTGTGAAACGTCAAAATAATTCAAATTTTAATCTGTACAAGATGATTATTTTCTTAAAAAAATATATCAAAAAAAAAACATATGTGTGTTCATTTTGGGGTTTATTTTTTTTTTTTTTTAAATGTGTATGTCTTAAATTAAATGACAGTTCAAGACAAAGTATGTCAATTTGTTTTGTTCATCTTTTGCTGCTGCTTCTTCTTATTAGTTTTCAATTTTTATTTTTGTTTTGAAATAAAACAGATGTTCCAAATTTTTTATCATGACGCTTTCTTTATTTTTTTTATTATTTTGGTTTATTAGTATTTTTTTAAGTAAATTAAGTTTTGTATATGAGTAATTTCAAACATTTTCGACACCTGTTTAAACTGACTTTCGATGACACTTATTTCTCATAGTTTTCTGAATTAAAAAAATGTTGGGCAGGGTAAGGTTTATTATACAAGGTGGCGCAAAAGTAATCCTCCTATCAGAAAATGCTATAAATTTTGCGATTGGCCCCTAATGTCAGTTCTGTTTTGACATTTGTGTAGTAAACACATGCGAAATACACGTTAATAAACAATGTTACGCTACACTGCTCCAGAACGCGGAATATTGGTGACTATTTATTTGACCTTTTTATTTGACATTTTTCATCAAAAATAATCATTAGTGATGAGGCCCATTTCCATCTTAGCGGGTACGTAAATAAGCTAAATTTACGCTTCTCGGGCACTGAAAATCCGCGTGTAACCCACGAAGAGCCATTACACCCGCTCAAAGTCACTGTAAGGTGTGCTGTTTTCGCTGGAGGAGTCATCGGACCTTTTTTCTTCGAAGACGTCGCGGGCCAAACGGTTACTGTGAATGGTGAGCGTTACAGAGCAATGATCAACGAGTTCTTTTTGCCGCAACTTGATGAATTGGGATTGGAAAACATGTGGTTCCAACAGGACGGTGCAACGGCACACACTGCACGTGCCACAAACGATATGCTGAAGGATGCATTTCCCGGGCGCCTAATCTCCCGTTTTGGCGATTTGCACTGGCCATCAAGATCGCCTGATTTGACCGCTCCAGACTTCTTTTTGTGGGGCTTTTTGAAGTCGCGGGTTTATGTCAACAAGCCTCAGACTCTTGCAGCTCTAAAAGACAATATCCGTCAAGAATGTGAGGACCTATCGCCGGAAGTTTTGGCCAAAGTGATGGAAAATGCCATAAAAAGGGATCAAATGACAAACAACTGTGGCGGCGGCCATTTACATGACATCATATTCTCGACTTGATGTAAAAAAAAATTAAAATACCAAATAAAAATAATCCACAAGAAGAATCAAAGTTTTTCATTTTTTTTTTAAATTACAGCCAAAAAACATCGGAAGGTTATTTTTGCGCCACCTTGTATTTAGAAACTATGACATGCAAAGTTTCACGTTGAAAAGTCTACACCTTGAGAATTGATGGCCATTTAAAAGTCGAAAAATAAAAAAAAATTAATTGAAACTTACAAGAGTTTTTTCATTTATTTAATTTTTTGTTTATACGAGGGCGGGTCAATAAGTCCATGACTTTTCGAACTTCCCTCATAGTTATATGAAATGCAACACTGCTCCCATCAAGTACCACCTGTTAATAGACTACTGTCAAATTTTGAGCAAGTTCCGTCATTTACTATGCGTTTAACAGCTGGGGTTTTGTTCCGTTTAATGGAATTTGAATCTTCAACACGGACTAAATTGTGTCCTAGCGGGTACAGCTGCAATTTTCTAAAAACACATTTCAGTTTGTGACAACTAATATTGGTTAATCATAAAATCGAAAAGATATCAAAAAGTTTTAAGAACTTTAAATTTTATGAAGCTAACTAAATTTTCATAACCTAAGAAATCATCATAAATTGCATCCTATAAAAGTTTTAATTTTGCGAATTTAATATTATTAATACAATTTTCAGCTAATAAGCAAGCCTTAAGCAAATTAAATATCATAAAACCGGAAAAATACGTGTCTGCCAAAATAATCGCGGGTTTCTTTTTAAGTTCTAAGATATGACACAACATTTTTTGAGGGTTTTTTTTTATATATTTTGGTGGTGTAATATATATTTTGAAATGTGATAAATAGAGATCTATAAATTGATATAACTACAATTAAATCCAAGCAAAAACTGTAATTTTAATATTTTTAATTTGCTAAATTTCGTATTATTTTTTGAACAAATCTTTGTTCGGAAATATTTGAAAAATTTATGTTTCTAAGTTAACCGATTTCTCGAATTTTTGGAGAAAATATCGTAGTTTTCGACTATTTTAAAAAAAATTTGGTAGTATTTTAATAAAAGCCAAGTATTATTTATGTTTTGAGTGAAAACGGAATAAATTTTTGAGTAGTTTAGATTTTCTGAGCTTCCAAATTTCATCGCCTGATTGGCCAGATTTTCTAAAATTATATACTATTGATTAGCCATTTTTATTTTAAATAGTTTTTGAAAAAGAGCCAATAAAAAAGACTTATTTTTTCCAATAATTATTTCCCAACTCTGGACAACAATTTTCAACAATTTTTTTATATACGCTTGTAGTCACGATATTGAATTATTTTAAGATTTTTAAACCCCTTAATTATTCGGTAAAGGAATATAGGAGTCTAAAAGTACTGGGTCGAAAAAGAAACTGTGCCAATAACTTTAAACAGTCATCATTAATAACGCGGTTGGATTTGTCATGCTCAAACATCGGCTAACGTTTACGCAATAGCTTATTGTCGAAAATATTTGAAATTCTTCATATAAATATTAATATTTTAAAGATAAATCTAATAAAATTAATCTTACTCAAAATTCAACAAAACAAATATGAATGACATTTTTAGTTTATATTTGAAAAACAAAGTAATCAACATATTTTTTTTATAAAAACTTTTTATAATACAGGTTTTTTTTTAATTTTAATTATTTCTTTTCTATTTAAGAAGCGTTTTATATATAAAAAAAAAAATTTTAACATTTCATAAGTCTCATCTACAAAATGTTTTGTTTAATTTTTCTTTGCATGATACATTTGATACGTGTGAATATTTACTAGGGCCGTCCCAAAATTAGCCGACCTAACAAAGAAACCACAACAAATTTGGGATTAATAATCTCCTTTTAGCGCGATTCTTTTTTCCCAGCGATATTTCATATCTTCGATACCATGTTGATAGTAAAAACTGTGTAGCTCTATAATATATAATAGCCATCAACCGCAGACTCCACCTCTTCATTGTTGGCAAATATTTTCGCACCGAGTAATTTTTTCAAGTTTGGAAATAGAAAATAATCCGAGTTAGCTAAATCTGGTGAATAAGGTGCAAGCAATTCGAATTTTAATTCATTGATTTTGGCCTTCGTAATAGTGTATGTGTGAGCTGGAGCATTGTCCTAATGAAAACATTTAATTTTTCGCCAAATGTGGCCTTTTTTCCTTAATTCCATCACTTAAACGCTGCAATAAGTTAGCATAATACTCTTCGTGAACTGTTTTTCCTTTTTGAAGATAATCAATAAAAATTATTCCACGCGTATGCCATAAAATAGACGCCATGACCTTGCCTACGGATGGAACTGTCTTCGCCTTCTTGGGACACGATTCTCGCTGTCCACTGCGTTGACTGTTCCTTTGTCTCAGTTGTGAAGTGGTGGACCCATGTCTCATCCATGGTTACGAATCGACGCACAAACTTTATTGGCTTTATTGCGGTGAAACATCGTCAAACACTTTATTGAAACATTTTCACGACGTGGTTATATTGGTTATCTTGCGCACAGCTTTCTTATCTCCAAATTTTCTGTCAATATGTGATGTGAAATGCACCTTCAGCCGACGATCATTTTGTGGATTTTCTTAACCGTTTCTGGTGTGGACACCTCAATTGTATGGCTTCGTTTAAACTCTGCCACCCAATATTTTATAAACGAAGGAGTAGACTCCCCCGGAGTAGAATCTAGCTCAACTTTAATATTTGTTGGATTGAGACCTTTCAAATGAAAGTATTGAATTACATAACGGTGGCCAATTTTTTACAAATTTTTACAAATTCGCTGAGATCGTTTATGTTTGGTGGCTCAAAAAAAAGTACTGAACAACGTGGCGCCTTGAAACTGAAAACATATGTTTCACCAAAGTTGTTGCAGGTCGGCTAATTTTGGGACCACCCTCATATATTTTATGTCATCAACTATTTGGTTGATTTACTAAGATTTCTGTTATAATATATATATTTTTTTTATTTGTTAATGAAATGTTTAACATTTAGGCCTTAAAACGTGTTATTTTATTTAAGATTTTTTGTTTTAGAGATTGTTTCAAGGTTAATTCTATTAACTAGTATTTTTTTATTATTTTTTGGTCAACGAAAGAATTAAATTTTGTTTTATATTATAACATTGAATTAATATTCAGTCTAAAAAATTCATATCTTTCAATTAAGAATTTTATAAAAAAAAATATTTAAAATATCGTTTGAAGTCAATTTTGGAATTCATACTGTCAGCTGCTTGAATAGAAAAAAATAATAATTTGTAAACCAAAATTTAACAAAAAGTTTTCAATGTTTTTGTTATAAAACTTATGTTAACGTTTTATAACATCATGTGAACACAACTTTAGTTGATTTAATACATTTTTCAATTAAAATTTTCATGATCTTTAACCCAACAAAAATAACATCTCACATACAATTTATAGATCGATCAACAATGAACGTCACTATTAATGAAATTATTTTTCTTTTTTCATTTTAGTGAAGTTTATTGTAGATCTATAAATTGTAAAGATCATGAAAATTTTTCAAAATTAAAAGAAAAATTATAATTTATTTGCAATAATTTACTTTGAATAATGGAGAATATACAGAAATTATACACTAGCCGAATAGAATGTATTTTCATAGAAATGCATTCCATTCAGCTAGTGTATAATAATTTTGTTTTTGTATTTTCTCTACTCAAAGTAAATTATCACAAATAAATTTTAATTTTTCTATTTGGAAAATTTTTCATGATCTTTAACCGAACAAAAATATCATATCTCACAGGTTGAAATTGATTGAAATTGTTTTCTGTGCAGAATTGTTATCTCATTTTCCTTATTCAATTTCTTTGTGGTATGAAAATGTTGAAACTTTTCATAATTCAATTATTTTGTTTTTCTTTTTCATTTTTTGGTTTTGTTATTTACCTGTGTTTATTTTAGTGTGTATAAATACATTAACTCTTTTCGTTTCTTTTTAATTGTGTGTCATTTCTTTTAAAAGTTTTGTCTCTAAAATTTTCTCACATCTTCTAAGTCTCATAATTATCATTATCATTATAATCATAATTTTTCATTGGCTTTTGGCCAAAAAAAAAAAAAGAATATAAAAAAAAATTTTGTTATTTTCTCGACGTATAAAAAAAAAAATATTTCCTCCATGTTAATAAATTCTACCTTTTCAAATGCTATAGTTTAAAAATGTGATTCATTTTGTTGCAAACAAAAAAAAAATCAAATAAATTGTTCGTTAATCTACAAATTTTAAAGAATTATTTATGGATTAACAAAAGCCAAAACTGGGTGAATCATGTGAGGAGATTGTGGAGACCTTATAAAAGAAATGTCATTAGTTAAAAATACTAAAAAATCGTTGAAATCCAAGTAGTTTTGTACAAAGAACAAAAACAGAATTAAAGCGTTATGCGACAACTTTTAAATCTTATCAATGTAATCATCCTACGACGAATAAGGGCTCCTAATTAAGGATTCAATTACCCTAAAAGAACCTATTTCGTGAATGTTTAAAGCGAGACTTATGACGGAACTAATACAATTTGAAATTGCTGCACTGTGGGATATTTCACATAATTTTGGGATATAATTTTGCCATTTCTAACTTATAAGGAGAGTCTCCCGATGGGCTCTCTCCGATCTTAATGAAATTTGGATAAAGAAAAAAAAAAAAAAAATAAGCGACATATATTTTTTTAGCGGCCCAACCTTACGTTTGAGGGTTTAAAGGTGGCGCCAAAGTTAATACATTTTTTGTATGAAAGCATGTCTGAAACATATCTGAAACTAATGAAATTTAAACATTCATTAATATACATATTTTTTTTAGCGTAATCCAACTATAATTATTTAACAAAACGCCACTTTTAATATCACTTAAAACACATATTTTAGAAAAACAAAAATACATCAAAGTTATTGAACATTTTTCGTACATCAGTTAAAGAGTCTGAAAGCTCTTTCGTTTTTGTTAAATTCTCCCATTTGTGTAAAATTCTTTCATTTGTTTAAAATTCTCCCATTTGTGTAAAATTATCTAAAAAAATTCGAAATAAGCCGAAAAAACGAAAAATGTGGTAATTTTTACCCCACTTTTTAACCCCTAAACATAAGATTGCGCCGCTAAAAAAACAACACGTGCCCCTTATTTTTTTCTTTATCACTTATTCAAATCTAATTGAGTTTGGAGAGAACAAATTGGGAGACTCCCCTTGTTAGCGGTTCGATTATGAAATGAAATTAGGAACAGGCATATCTCTTATTTTAATAATTATTTTTGAAAAAAAACACAGTTATTAAAAATCTATAAAATTTTTATAAAAAAAATGTCAAAAAAAATTTAAGTTTCGCAAATTTTTTAAAAAGTTCATAACATTTTTGGGTTGGGAGGTGCAGTTTAATAAGATACCCAGCAAAACCACACATTACCAAATCATGGGTAAAGTAATGTATCGCCATAGGTCTTCACGCATTACATTACACCTTACTTCACTGATGAATTTTACAGGCGATAAGCCTAAAGTAATTTGTGGACTCATTACCTTGTAGGGGGTAAAGTAACTGGTTATGGTTACATGGTGGGAATAAGTAATGTGTCTATAAAAAGAGTTTCATAAAAAAAAAATGCATAAAAATTTTTTTTACAGATATTGGCCCATAATCATAGTCAGTCACTAAAGTTGGTTCTATTTAGAAGCAAGTTAAATATTTTAACCTGTTACTAATTGTTTATTAACTATAGTGAATATTAACATCAGCTTTAAGTTGAATGGGCTTTTAGTGGGTGATTGGTAAAATGTTGAAAACTTTTTATACAAACTGGTGTGAATACTTAACAAGTGGCATCTCTGCACAGATGATAGATAAACACGACAAAAAAAGTAAACAAAAAATAAAAAGTTATTTGAAATTGCACAATGGAAATTGGTTCAATGGAAAATTTAGAAAAGTAATGTAGATCTAACATTTTTACAATAATGGTTCCAATTTTCTATGTCCTCAATAAAACACATTTTTTTTTATTAACACCACCTTTTTCACAATTTGTAAAACAATTTAAAAAAATTCACTTAATTTATTTCAATTATTTAATCTTTTTGTTTTGTTTTGATTTTGTCACTTTTTTCAAGAGAGATGAAGAGAGAAAGAGAGAGAGTTAAAGTGATGTTAATTTTGTTAAAAACAACTTCAGCATGTTTTAAATTTAGAACTGACTTTTGCGGAAAAAGTATGCTTTTTCTCGTCTATAGTAGCTGTAAAGTATACTTTTCAAAAATGATACTTAAAGTATACTTTTTCGATGACTATGATTATGGGCCATTGTTTTTTAATTAAATAAATAACTCTTTTTTTTTTATTAAATAAATTACGTGGTCATGCTGGGATTCGAACCTGGGGTCTATGGTATTTAACAATTAGTTATGCGAGAACTATACCAACTGCTCTATTTTCAAAAATATATATTAATAATTACTTTACGTTTATAATTCATGCATTATGTAGTTGATGATCGGGAAGTCATTATTTTATGTTTTGATGTAATGTAAAATGTAATGAGGTATCATTGCAAGGTGATCCATGAGTGTTCAATTATCGGTAACTCATTACTTCTTGTTGGAAAATAATGATACAGGTAAGGAGTACACATTACAAGGCAATGCATTACTTTATCGCACCCATTACCAAAGTTTTGCTGGGTACTCAGTTCACGCTAGAATATCAGAAGCACAAAACATTCATTTTAATTTTTGTTTGTGCGCTGACACCAACTTGGTATACCTAAAACTTTATGAAATTACACATTTTTTTTAAATACTGTTCTAAAAATTCAATTCCATTACACGGCGCAAAAATCATGTGCAAAACTGCAAAAGTTTAAAATTCGGATAATTTTGGTTTCACTTTTAAACCACCATACAACTTTTCTCCAAACAGCAATATGGAAATTTTTTTTTTAGTAATAAATCTTCCAGATATAGTGACTCCATTTTGCATTAGTTTGGATCTGAAAGTTAAAAACTAGGAGAAAAAACTGACATGAATGAAAAAACTTTTGTTAGTTTCAAGTCATTTTTATTAAATTTTTCGACTTTTAAATGTCCATCAATTATTTAGGTGTAGACTCTTCAACGTGAAACTTTGCATGTCATATCTTTAAAGTATGGTCTTCCAAACCCTGTTCAACGTTTATCTCAATTCTAAAAACCTTATAAAGTCGGTTTCAGCAGGTGGCGGCAACTTTTTAACTATATATATGCACTTACAAAAATGGTTCACAAAATGTTAACAAAACGAAATTTAAATTAATAACATAAACTTGATTATTTTACCCCACAATGGATATCTTTCGAACGCACGTTTAAAGTGTTTGAAACCCTAAAAAATTGTAAAAAAAAAAAATAGTGTTAATGAACTCGATTTTTGAACCATTGCAATTCGATCTACTTACCATATTTAAACGTTCAAAGCAATTTGAGTTCTCGATTTCTCCTTAATTTTCAAGGGTAAATGTAATTGCACCTGCGGAAAGAGTAAGGTTCGAAAATTGAGGTGAATTGAAAGTGAGAACCATAACCGCTTCTACATTAATTTTTTATTTTGAAATGTTTATACCTGTAATGAGAAATGATTTATTGGATAAAAATTTATTTAACTTTTATTAAAAAATTGTAAAACTTTTTTTAGTGCAATTTGAAGAAAACATTTGCAAAAATTACTTACTAAGCAATTTATGTTTGGTAATTCTTGCTGAAACATTAATCCTTTATGACTGTTTTAAATTGAATAAAACCTTATGAACTTTAGCTTCAGCTATCAAAATTTAGGGGCGATCTTCAGCGATAAAAATTCAGGCCATTAGATAAATTTATGAATATATCAATGTTACATTTGACAAATTATGTTTTTACTTGCGCTCATAAATAATTAAAAATTTCACAAAAATTAACAATTTAGTCATATGATTTCTAATTTTAGAAAGAATTTTTATATCTTATTTTTAATTTTATATGTTATTAAAAAAAAAACTACACTCATAAAACAGTCTCAGTTGTGGCCACCGAATTTGTTGACAATCGAATTCTGACGGTCACGACAACTATCGTAATGTTAAATTATATTATTAGTCGTAAAAGCTATTATCAGTTGCGTATTACATGTCAAATAAATATTATTATGTTCTACAAAATTTTACTGAAATTAAAAAACTTTTTTCATTTTTCTGGTAGTACTGAACCGTGGCCTTTAGATTAATAGTCCTCTGGCCTACTGATTGCACTATAATCAATTTTAACTCTGATTGCCGTATTTGCTATTTAAACATTGGAATATTTGATTTTAATTAAAAAAAAAAAAAACTATTTTTGTTTGTTTTTTCTGAGATTTGAACTCGGAAGTTTAGAGTACAATCTAAACACTCTACCTACTAAAATACTAACACTTATAAATGTTGTTTGTTAAATTTGAATTTAAATATTTTGCTAACAAAACATTGTCTCAAATTCGGTTACCAATACCAATCATTAGTTGCTTCTATAAACAATGCAATCCATAATTCGGTTGGTACTACTGAACCTCTTATTTAGTGGCATATTTTATTGCGAATACCGTATTTGCAGTAAGCACTTTTTATTATTGACAATTGTTTAAAAAATTTGATAGATGGTACCAGACTTGGGCGACGTCAATTACATTTAAGCATTCACACTTTTCTTATCATTAATAATTTCAGACCTGCGCTCACACTTGTGGGCTTAATCGCTTCCTTGAAAAAGTTTCCATTTTGTCAATACCAGACATGGGACATAATACCAATATCTGTGTATTTAATTACAGGCCAAATACTTATTTTTAAGTTCAATTACATGTAATTGGGTGTAATTGAGTAATTGCCCTGTAATTAAATACAAAAACATATGTTGTTAAGAATCTCCAAGTTTGGTATTAAATTTTTTACAAATTTTGCAAGGAAGCGATTAAACTCACAAGTCTGAGCGTAGGTCTGATATTATAAATGATATGGAAAATTTCCACAAGTGAAGGATTGTGAAATATAATTGACGTCGCCCAAGTCTGAATGGTACCAATTATCTAGTATTATCACAAAATAAATGGTTGCTTCTACCGTAAACAATTACTAATTTAATTAATTTTATTCGAAAAGTAATCAATACCAATAATTGGATAGACGAATTGTTTTCTTGTTCCTTTTTCCTCTTTTTGATTTCCAGTACAATATTTTTGCTTTATTAATCGATTATTGGTAGTTCCAAATGAAATAACGTCTTATGAAATAAATTGTAATGGTTTCGACCGAATTCCAAACATTCCTTTTTCTGCGTATATACAAAATAAATTTTCTCAAACCAGTTTTAAACTTAGAAAAACATTTAATATAAAATCGAAATATAACCTTTTCTCTAAGGCAAAAAACTAATCTTTAATTAATAGTAAAACTTATAAATAACAATTTGAGATCGATTAAATATCAATTATAAATCTCAAACCTTGTGTTTTTTTTTATAAAAACACTTGAGAATAAGCTTTAAGTTCGTATACAAATTTTGAATATATACTATGAGCGTCAAAAGTGAGTAAACACCTGTGAAGAATTCTATTTTCGTGTGAGATTTGTTCGGTTTGAGATCATGACAAATTTTTCTCTAAATTAACAGAAAAGTTATAATATTTATATGATAATTTACTTTGACTATTAGAAAAAAACACAGAAAAAGTTATTAGACACTAGCCTGAATGGAATGCATTTTCTGACCCACTACGGTCTTCATCAGCATTCTTCGTGTCATTTAGTGTTAATCGTTAAAGGAATTGGGTGACTTTAAATCCCTCATTACTCTGTGTGTTGAGTTAGAATGAAATTTACCACGAACGATTTCAATTTATAGTGTGTTTGTTTTTTCTTAACAGAATGAAAAAAATAAAAGATATTTAACAATTTTATTTACAAAAACAAAACAGTTTATTCATTATTTATAATATTAAAACATAAGATATGTCTTCAGTTAACCAAGAATTTTTTGGTATATTCGGTGGGAATTTTGGTCCATTCTTCTCTTAGTGCTTCTTTTAGGGTTTCTTTACTAGTTATGTTCCTTTTACGGATATGGTGGTCCAAATAATCCCAAATATTCTCAATAGGATTGAGATCTGGGGACTGTGGGGGATGATAAAGCTGACTTGGAGTCCGGTACAACAGCCATTCTTTCGCCAAACGGGATGTGTGCTTGGGGTCGTTGTCTTGTTGAAAGATCCAACGTCCAGGCAAATCCAATTTGGCGACGCTTGGTGTAACATTTTTTTCAAAAATCTGTATATAGCCTTGAGCATATTCATATTCGAATCAATAAAGTCCAGCTCTCCAACTTCAGATGCCGCAAAACACCATAACGGAGCCTCTACCGTGCTTAACAGTGCATTGGATATTTTGCTCCGCTAGCTCCTCATTCTTTTTTCTCCAAATCTTCCAGTGTTTTTCTCCACCAAAAATCTCAAACTTTCTCTCATCGGTGAAGAGAACTGTTTTCCAGAAGTTAAAGTCTTTACTACCATATTTTCTTTTTGATTACTTTTAAATAAAAGGCTTCTTCCTCGGTCGTCTGCCATGAAATCCTTTTTTATGCAATATGCGCCTTATGGTACTGCCGCTTACTCTTTTCTCGGACTCCACACTGATGTCCTTGGCAATTTGCACTGCACATGGGATTTTTTTTTCACTGTGGCAACAATCTTCATCTCTTCCCTTTCATTTAACAGCCTTGGACGACCTGTTCGCTTAAAATTATCTATCTGTTTAAATTTTTTGAAATTTTTCACGTTTTTTTTTGACCGTAGTGTGGTGTCTTCCTACAATTTTCGCGATTTCACGAAATGATTTGCCTTTATTTCTGAAATCTATTATAATTTTTCGAGTTTCTGATGAGGTTTCAGTTTTCATCTTAGTAAAATACTTCACAAATCTTTAAATATTATTTCAAGTCAAATGCTGATAAAATACTAATTTAAACAATTTTGTTTTGGCTTTACTTACAAAATTCAACTCAAAATTAGCTGTAAATCTAACGGTTTTAGCAAAAAAACAAATTAAGAAAGAAAGGTATACTTACTTATGCAGCGTAGTTTTTTAAGGATTTTGTATTAAATTACAAAAAAGAAAATGTTGTTGTATTATTTAAATTTTTTTGCTGGTAGTGAAACGGGAACGCAATTATAATAAAAAGAAGTATAAAGTTATCACCGATGTTGACTCACTTTTGCCGCTCATAGTACAAACAATAAAAAAAATTCAATAATTATTTAATTTTTATTCAAATTTTTTTCAAATATCAAATCATTGTAAAAATTTCACTGGAAATATACGGTTGATAGCAAATAACATTTTTCAAATGCTTGAATCGATGTTCATTTAGCAAGGAAAGCTTTCGGTTTTTATGTTTGCAAAAGGTAGCAGTCATTACCTTTCGTTACCTTAAATATTAATTTAGTTTTAACTAAATATGACCCTAATTTTCAGGTCGGTCTCTATTTATAAGTTTTTGTTTTAATAAATCCACTAAATTTGGCACATTTTGCTCTTAATCACTCTTTAAAAGTTTCCAATACGTAATTTTGTTTAACGTGTATGACAGTTAACTTTTAAATGACTAACATTTTTACATTCTACAAACTATGATTAGCCTTTTTCTCATTTGTAGTTTTTTTTTTATCGTTTTACCATTTATTCAATTATTTCTGTCTTTCAAAAAAAAAAAAAAAAAAAAACTATAATTAATTATAAATGCAATTGCTTTTTTTTGTATGTTTTTCTTATTTTTTTTATAAATGTTTGTGGTATTACGGAAGTGCTACCATTTATTTATGTCTTAATTTAACCTTTTCCGTTATCTCTATATTATAATTTCATTATTTTTTTTTGCATGTATTTGCTACTACTCTTACAACCTTGACATCTCTCTCTTCATCATCAATTTATGCATTCAGAGTCATTTTTTTCTAATTATACTTTTGCATTTTTTGCCATTAAGCAAACCACACTACATCACACATTTTTTTCTATTGGATTATGAATAAGAAAATGTACATTTCCATAAATTATGTTTTAAAAGTAAATATAAAAAAACAATTTTTTAAATGATCATAATTTGATAATAAATCATACGTTTTATATATTATTTTGAAATATTTTATGTTTATGATATTTGTTTTATTTAAAATATTTCTTTTAAATGGATTTTTAAATGTTATAGAAATTAATCATACAATTTGTTAACAAAAGGAATGCTTAATGAAGAAATTGATAGCCAATATGGGGTGAAGTGGGAGTTTGATAATGGGTTTTAAAGCGTAGCCGTTTCATATACTTATTTTTGGTCTTTCTTAATTACCTGGAAAAAACACAGGTTTGGACGTATTACTCTTTATATTATAATTCAAACTTGTTTTATATGAAATGTCCCGAATGTAATGAGTTATGCATTATAATGGGTTACCTATGTGCAAAACGAGCAACTTACCCTTTAGCTTACAAAAATACGAGTTATAATGAGTATAAAAGTTGATTTCCACAAAATGTTGTATCATTATATTTTGACTGGAAGTAATAAGATGAATAACCTATTATTGTTCACCAATTATTTTTTGGTAGTAAGGCCAGTGGTAACTTATGGTTGCCACGTTTGGTGGCCAGTGTTGGAACGTGGTATTCATACGGTCAACTGACTAAGGTAAATAGAAAAGTTTTATTAAGATTAACAAGGCCAATGGGAAAAACTTCCACTACTGCATTAGAGGTGATATTTGGCATTACGCCACTTTATCTGCATGTCCGTGAGACCGCGACAATAACACTGATCAGGTTACATCAGAAAGGCTGTATAAGAAATAGGCGTGTGCGTTATATGGATCTTCTGGGTGATTCGGTGAATAGTCTTCTAAGGGAAGTTCCGAAGAACTTAATTGAGGGGAATCAAAAGCTGTATTACCTACGATTGGGGATTGGGAAATGGGCAGAGTTAGACTTTCTCAGTTGAAGGCTTACACTGAGGGCTCGAAAACGTCTACGGTCACAGGATGTGGATTTCACTGCATGGAACTTGCCATTGAGGAATTATAGCGGCGGTTGGATGACTGGAGTATATTTTAGGCTGAAGTATTGGCAGATATCGATGATGCCAATATTCACGTGCGATATCAGTTTTTTCATTGATAGTTAAGCGGCAATAAGGGCTCTAACTGCGGGTAGGTAGTCAGCCGCTGCCATAGAGAGGTAAAGGCCATGGGGAGCTAAAGGTTCTCACTGAGCAGCATAACTATAATAAGTATCAGATCCAAGGTACGGCTGTGCTGGGTACCTGGACATAATGATATTTAGGGTAATGAGGAAGCAGACAGACTTGCAAAGCCAACCTTCCTAAACAATCGGCAGTTTTACACGTTTCCCCCCAACTTTCTCTAGCTTTTAGTGGGGTATAACATATGAATAGATCTGAATGAATAGATGGGTAAATTCCAGTGTCGGGGAACAGACGAAATACTTGTGGGACGAGAAACTGAATAAAAACAGCAATACTCTTCTGGATATGGATAGAAAACAGCTAAAGGCTTTAACTAACCTAATCGCAGTTCACAAAACCCTAGGTAAATACATGGATCGTATTAGATTAAGGTCGGATGATGCCTGCAGATGGTGGAAAGAATCTGTCGTAGACAGTTGCTACTTCCTTTGTAATTGCCCTGCACTATCCTTTAGAAGATTTAAAACTTTGGGCTCTTATTTTTTTACGAATCTTTACGATATTATGGGAGCAGAACCATGGAAAATATGGGCTAAGGGCGACTAAATAGGAAATCTAGAATGATTTTGCTTGGGGAAGGATTAAATCATCAGCAGGCATTATAATGGGCCACACACGGCCTCTATGGCGGTCATTTTATTTTCGAATGGCATCATCCTCAATAACCTAACCTTACCTGAGAGTAATGTATTATAAGTTTCTTATTGGTAACATATTATTTTATTATTTAAAGTAATACAGAAGGTACTGAGTACTCCTTACAAAGTAAAGTATAAAATAATAAGTAGTAATTATCATGTTTTGCTGTGTATTTAACAGAATTCAATTTGTTGACCGTTACTGCTGATTTTTTGAGATACCTTGGTTTATCACACCACCTTTCTCCTTTATATAAACATCTTTGAGCGACCCCTTTTTATATTAGTAAAAGTTCTCAGATCGGTTTGCCTATATTTGAATCTGAGACTTTTTCTTTTCTCCGAATCTGAGAACATTTTTTTCTATAGGAAAAAGTTATTAGAATCTGTGAAAATTTTCTATAGGAAAAAGTTCTCAGAATCTGAGAACATTTTCTATTTGAAAAAGTTCTCAAAATCTGAAAACATTTTCTATAAAAAAAAGTTCTCAGAATCGCAGAACATTTTCTATAAAAAAAAAAGTTCTTAGAATCTGAGAACATTTTCTATAGAAAAAAGGTCTGAGAGTCAGACCATTTTCTATAGAAAAAGGTTCTCTGAATCTGCAGGCTTTTTTGCAAATTTAAATTTTCGCATAATTTCAGTTATTTCTTTAAAGACATAAACATAACAAATGTTAATGCATTACAATTTGTTTATTTTTTAACTCTATCTTTTATTTTTTTTTTTGAAAAACAAACAATAATAAATAATTTCAAGTCACAACAGAGGCAAAAAAAAATCAACACAACGGAAGTAAATAGTCATTTATATAAATTTCTACAGTTTAGCCTAGTTTTTTTATTCTTATTACTACTTGCTTCAAACTACATACACATACTCTAGTCATAAAACTTCCCAGTCAGAAAAATACAAACGGACCACCGCTGCCAAGGCACTATAGGAAGTGGTACAAGTGCTGGCAACAAGTGGTTTTCCAATCCCAAACATTATTAGACAGAAGGTCTGTCTGTTCTAAATGTGTCGGACTTGCACTGGGGAAACACCATTTCCAACGTTGTCAAAATGTTGGTAAAACCATGAAATAGGTGGTCTAAAAATTTGTTTTCCAAAATAAAATAAATAAAAAAATATGTATAAGGATTTGAACCCTGACCGCCAGATTGGCAGCCGACAGGTAGCACTGGGCCAACGACACATATAATATTTGATTTCAAAAAAAAACCTAAGTAAATAATAACTGCTGGGTAACAGGGTTGGCTGTTCATATATGTCAGCACTGGCATACAATTTGATGGAAACAACTTGCCTAAGTTGGGAAAACAAAAAAAAAAAGTTGGTCTTAAAAGAGCCCTTCCAGAAAAAAAAAACAATTTTGTATAAAAAAAAGTATTAAAAAGTAAAACGAATCTGAAAAAAAAATTAAAACGGGCTCGAACTCGGAACCCTCCGACTACAAACGTATTTAAATAAAGCACCATAATTTTCACAAACTAAATGCTATACCAGTGGTTAGACTGGCAGTTTCTGACTGGGTTGTTTTCATTTCGTATTTAGTTATTCTGCTGCTGCTTTACTTCAGTTTGACCATAAAATTTTCAACACTCCACACTATAGTACAAAAAGTAAAAAAAAAAATGTCACTACATTAAAAATGTTTACCATAGTGTTGTTGAACATGCAGAATTTTAAAGGAATTAATTACTGAAATTTGAAAAAAGAATTTCCAGAAAACAAGTCACATGCCAGTGCGACAAATTGAGCTTGAACTTTGACGAAATTAAAGTTTTAATTTTACTTTACTTTAATTTAATTTAATTTTATATTTTTGTTTTAATTTAAAGCTCACTTCGCGGTAGCATGTTCTAGACCAAAAAATCGACCACCCAATATGTTTTTATTGATTATACTCGTATATGAGGGGCTTAGGGCACAAGGGTTCAAGAGACTAAAGCTGAGTATTGAGAAAAAAGAGCTTAAAATTAAAATGTAATAAAAAAAATGTTATAACTTTTTTAATAAGAGACATGGGTATAACTTTTTTAATAAGAGCCATCATGAGATATATTTTAATCTAACACGATAAAAAAATATCATCGTTTACATGCAGAAATAACAGAAAATAACATTTCAAGTGAGCAAAGTCGCACTAATACCCCTTGTGCTCTAACTTTTTTTTAAAAAAATTTCTAAATAAATGAACTTTTACCCCAAAAGAATGCCTTATAAGAAAACCACAATAGACGAAATTTTGTAACAGTTTATTAAGAAAAGCTTTTTTTGTTCTTTGGTACATTTTTTAGTCGTCAAAGTTAGATTCCATGAGACATTATCGGGCTCATCTTCATCCTCATCTTGGCATCCGATTCTTTCTGGAATCTCTTCCATAAAGCATGGAAGAACCTTTAGGTTCTTGAATTTCACGAACTTCTGTGGCGTGATTCTGTTTTTGGAGAAAGTTGTAGGAGTAACGCATGATTTGGCAACATTTCCAGATTTTAGGTTTTCTCTAAAGTTTTATTGCTCAATCAAAAGATCGTCTTTGTGAAAGAAGTTCCAAGGGTTATCCTTCCCAAAGTGTTACAATTGCATTTTTCGGATGCCCGGTGCACTATCTCTGAATAGTTCTCATGAAATTTAATATTTGCTTAAAACACAAGAGATTTAAGTGCTCACATACCCCTTGTACACCAAGGGAAACAAGTATTTTAATGAGAAGTAACAGAATTGGTCGCCATACATATCTAGCTACCAAATGGAAATTCCACATAGTCGTCTTATGCTCTAAACTGCTATGAACTGCACCTATTAATTCCATGTATAAACTCAATTTTAGAACAAATGCACTTGAGCCTCTTGTGCCTATGGGACATCTCAAAATAATTTTGCTCAAAAAAAAAAAACAAAATCTTCAATCCCTGTTTGCAAAAATCTGTTTTCAATAATTCCAAAATTGTGCATCTTCTAATATGTCTGCAATATTTTTGCAATATTTATAGTGGCCGAGTCGGCAAAGTGTTATGTTTTTTTATGATTAACGTAGATCGAATTCGTTAAAATTTGGTATCGCTGTAAAGCTTGTTTAAGTGCCTTCAAAATTATATATAATATAGTTTAAAGAGATGGGAGTAGGCTAAACATTATTTTATTTCATTACCAATCAACATTGTTTTTTTCGATGCATAAACTCTTTCTATAAAAAATGTAATATTCAAAAGTGTTCTAATTCTTCAATTAAAAATACATTAATTGTTTTTGCAGACTTTCTATATTTGCATATATTTAGTTCGAATATTGTTCTACATCTAGTTCAACGTCTAATATGATATATTATTTGCGTTTGATAATTTTCATGATAGACACTACAATTGTTTCATAGACATCACCCCAATCTTCAGTTGTCTGCAACTTTTTAAAAAGCGACAAATAAAATATATTATGACAACATCATATTAGATTTTGGACTTGAGGTAGAACACTATGCTAACTAAATATATGAAAATATTAAAAGTTCAATAAAAACAATTTTTTTTTCAATACAAAAATTTTGAACAATCAGCTTATCACAGCCCTTCTAATACAAACATTTTTTTTTGGTTTATAAATGGTCCGCCAAATAACTTTTTTTTTTTTGAACTCCTGAACCAATTGGACTTTGTATGGCGTCATACCAAGGTCTTTATGCAAAATTTGTCTCAATGATGTCTCCGAAATGTTCAATTGTTGAGAACGACGGTGAATTGATGTTGATGGCGCTTCACGCACACTTTCTGCCACAGCAGCAATATTCTTGGGTGTACGCACTGTTTTTGGCTTTTCACGCTTTGGTTTATCGATGAGGATGCCAGTTTCTTTCACTTTTTTCACAAGATAACGAACATATGGACCATATTCGTTCAGCGGAAGGATAAAACTAATTATCTGTCAAATCAGACATGAGCTAAGTGTTACCATGCACGAAATAAGCACTAGTTGAAAAAAAAAACGTTAGATGGCGGACCCTTTATGTTGTTTTTACAACAAACACACACATACTACATATAATGATATACAAAGAATATTGATATGTAAAAATTTTTGCTTTTAAAAAAGTTTTGATTTTATGATTAAGTTTACTAAAGCAAACAAAATGCCCATAAATTTGATTTAGTCGGTTGTATGTAATGTCGCGGATTGAGTTAAGCCAATAAACGTTTTCTTTTGTGGACAACAAAATAAAAGCAACAAATAAAATATAAAATGACAATATCATATTAGATTTTGGACTTGAGGTAGAACAATATTCTAACTAAATACATAAAAAATGTAATGTTTAAATAAAGTTAAGAGGCAAATAAATTTAAATATCAATACTTTAAAAGTTCTGACTTTTACACCAGCAACAACAATGTTTAAAAAATGTATGAAAAAGGAGGAATGTAAATTAATTTCCATTAAAAATGGTTGCTTGTCAACATATTTGTGTAAAACGCAAAAAAAAAAAATCAAATTTCCACAGTCAGACACACAAAATTGAACAGGTTAACTGAAGTGTCGTTGTTTTTTTTTTTTTTTGCTTTGAGCCATATTCACATATTTGGAGTTCACAAGAAATATATAAAGACAACAGAGTAGGAGGCAATTTCAAATTGAAAAAAAAAAAATTATTCCATACACGTTAAAAACATTAAATAAGAAATTAAAATTTTTATATATACCACTTTTACCAGACTTCTTTCTCAATCATTCATAATACAGAGAACATGAAGATATAACACCAAGTTCTGTATAGATTTCAATGGTCATAATATAGTACTAAAGATGCCGGATTCAACGAATTTTGACAACATTTTTTTATTAATGAAATCCTTGTGCCAATTTTTAGAACACGGCCGTACTGCTATGGTTTGAATAAAATTTACTATAGATCCCAAACACTTGCGGTTTTCAAAATATGACGTTATTTAAATTTCATCAATAAAGTGGACTTTCAAAATCGCCAATAACTTTGAAACTATACACGATTTTTTTTTATTATATTTCAAAAGGTAAATATATAGCCTTTAAAATTATACGCATTTAGATTTTTTACATGAAAAGGTCAAAGGTCATTTTTAAAGGTCTTGTGTTTAAATGCACATGTATCGAAAACTCTATTTTTAAAAATTCCAAAATATAATAAGTAAGAAATCTGATACATTTTCGGAAACTTTGAAGGTGGTTTCATAATTAGATTACAAGTTATGAGCCAAAAGAGTATTCTAACAACTACGATATTAAAATCGGAAGGCTGTATCTTAAAAAAAAATTGAAAAGGCCTTGTTTTGCTTGATATGACCTTAACCGTTTAAAGAATATTTGCTTTTTTTATTTTATCATCAAATCATCGATTTTCTTGAGTAAATACATAGGTTCTCAGACATCTTTTAACAAAATAACACGATTTTAAGACTTTAGTATTATATTTCTTTTCTTAAATGCAAAAAAATATTGTGGTTAAAAAAAATCAATTTTTACCTCTTTTGATGGAACATTTTTTTAAAATTATTCATACATATAAAAAGCATAATTTTTTTATTTTTGATTTTTAAGTTGAATGAGAAAATAAAAATTTATTTCTTTTGATAGAAATTAGTTCATCAATTGTACAAAATTTTTAAAAATCTGACCGATCGGACCATGAATTTCTTAATTGCACAAAGTCGAAAATATTCAGAAATTTTTTTCTCAACATATCGTAAATAATGGCTTTATTTTATTGAAATACTATTAATAAAATTTTAGTTTTAGGATTGTCGGACAACTTAAAAAAAAATTAAATTATACAATACTTAAAATTTTAAAATATATTTTAAAACATTTCCTAATAAAGCATTGTTCTATATATTTGCAAAGTTTGGTTATAAAATGTCTGCCATATCTTTGACGTGTCCTCAATCATAGACAAAAAATCTGAACTTCTAAAAATTCGTTTCTAAAAAAAATAACATTTGAAAAATAAAAATAAAATCCAAATATCTTTAAAGTTCTTGGGTTGGCACATTCCCATAAAAGATTACGTTTTTTTACAAATATCATCTGGCAACGCAATATAGATAGAATACATGGGACTAATGAAATGATTATTTCATTACCATTGATATCAATGCAAATTATTTTCATTATAATTTTTTTTATTTATGATACTGATTTGAGGATTTACTTTAATTTGGAAATATCATTTTAAAATTGCCCTCGCTTAGACTCATGCTTATTTTAAATAATTAATGAGCCTTAAATTTCTGTAATTATATAGATATTAATTTTCAGTCTGGTTTGTAACCAAGTAAGTTAAAACGAAAATCAATTGGAACACTAAATACAGAAAACGAAATTAAATAAAACGGGGAACAGAATTTGAACACCCTTTGACCATTTTCTAAAAAAAAATTCTTCGGGATCCCTCCCAAACCTACATCAGGGTGTGTTTCGCGGGTCAACATTTGCAAAAATATTTAATATACATATGTAAAAAGGCAATTTTTTAAAATTTCGAAACGAGATGGGGCAAAACGGAAAAAATGTTTGCTTCTTGGGAGTATTAATTAACCCTGATAGTACAAATATGGTAGTTCTGGGAAAGATCCGGAGGATTCGTTTTTATGAAACAACCACAGGATGTATTAATTATTTGTTACATGAAAATACAAATTTATGCACTCCGATAATGGAATGGAACGATACGGAATGCGAACTGGAACGGGTGGACTCGGAACACTTAACACATTTGTGTTATCGATATGTGTTGCGTAGTTCAAGTTTTGCAAAAATTGTGTCCGTTTTTTGATAACTCGTTTAGTTTTCGAGATACAAGACATTTTGTGAAATGTCATTTTCTAAAATGGCCGGTATCTGCGACACTAAAGGCGTTAAAGTAAAACGGACAAAAATTTAGCTCTCTCGGAGTATTAATACACCCTGATAATACAAATAAGTTAGGTCCGGAGTAATTCATTTGTTTTGGGAACATTGGTCAATACTGGCACCATATGGAATAGAATGGGACCGATTGAAATCGGAACACTTAATGTTCCGACACAACGGACAACATTTTCTCCATATGCGTATTAATACACACTAATAATACAAATAGGCAAGGTCTGGCAAAGATCCCGAGGATTCCATTTTGTGCAAAGCGGCCACAGGGTGATTTTGTTTTTTCAATTTTTAATAAAAATTTAGATACTCCGATAAAACAAAGTACGTTCCCAGTTCAATACAATTTCGTTACCTGTAAATAATGTTTCAATTCCACGCTTTGCCCATTCAATATCATTCTTCATTATCATTAAATGGTAATGGAATTGTTTTCATTTTCATTAGTATCAGCTAATGGTGATAAAAAATCAATGGTAATGAAAAATTCACATGTATGATATATATAACCTTGACTGAGTCGCATAAAATTTTGCGTAATTCTTTGAGTAAATTTTCCCTTTTTGTCACAACAACGATCTGGCATCACTATACAGAACCAGGTTTAATAAACATGGCTTTGAGGAAAAAAAACCAACAACACAAACAAAATAAAAGAGGCGACATTATTAAAAACTACAACAACATAATAACCGTTAAATAATCGGTCAACATAACGGTTGTTGTATGTTATAATAAAAGTTTATTCGTGTTTGAAAATATTCACAACACGCACAGTGGAACAGTTTTAATCTTGAATGAACAAAAACATAAAAAAGCGGTATTTATAGTGTTTTGCTAAATAGTATTGTTTTTACAATAAAAATTTCGATCAAAGAAAAAGCATTTATTGTATGTCTTAAAGTAAACTTTTTCTTTTAAGAAATTGAGTTTTTTTGTAATTAAAAAATCTTTACAATCGATGATTTTTTTAATTAAAAAAGTTAAAACAAACGCAAATTTATGCTAAATAAAAAAATTCTGTTAGTCCGACAATTTTTCTAAAGAAAATTTTTATTAACTAAGAATATTTTTAATAGAATTTTGTTAATACAAAAATCTTTGCAATTGGATAATTTTTTTTACACATTCAAAAAATTTTGTTTTTCAAAATTTTGTTAAATGTCTATTCAAAATAACAGTAACTGATTGCAGTTAATTTAAAAAGTAATCTGTAAACATTGTTTTTTAAGGAATCTACATTTAAACTACAAAGAAATATTTATTTTAACTTACACACAAAAATATATTTCTTAAATTGCACCAAGTAAACATTTTGTTGAATAAAAAAAACATAATCAATTACTTTTTTAATTGACTCAATTAAAAAGTAATCAATATTTTAAATAATATTGATTACTTTAAATAAACAAAAATATTGATTACTTTTTAATTGAATCTATTAAAAAAGTAATTGATTATTTTTTTTTATTCAACAAAATGTTTACTTGGCGCAATTTTTTTTTCTGTGTTATATTACAATTTATTAAAAACAAACTAAACATAAATACTATTTTTCATTAAAAGTTATTATTTCCATTTACAATTGTATTTTTTACAAAAAATTCTTTATTTTAAACAAAATGTCAATGATTGTTGCAATTAAAGAAAAACTGCTGTTTTAATAACTTCGGAGTTAATTTTTGATAGTTAAAACAAAATAAAATCGCTTATTTTTACGGACTTGGAACTTTTTTAAAATTTTTTTATTTTATTCTTGATAGTTAATATAAGAGAAAATCTTTTATTTTTACAGATTTTGAGTTAAATTTTTAATAATTCATAATAATTGAAAAAAACATTCATAAAATTCAAACTCAAACAAAAATCAAACTTTGCTCTCTGGCAATTCTTCCCTAACTACGTAAGCGCCATCTATCGAATATACAAAGAATATATCATAGATATGGCATCACCTACAACATATGGGAAAACAGTGGACATTAGAGTGAGGTAAGTTTCTAGAAATAGAACTGTTGTGCTGTTGGAGTTGTACTTCTGAGATTATGTATGCAAGAACAAAAAAAAACACCGTGTATGGAATAAAACTTGTTTTAATCACAACAAAACTCGACCTGACGATAGCTCAGAGGGCTAAAGCGCTCTGTCTAACGTGTAGTGCGAGTGCATGTGGCATTAGAAATCAGTTTATCTATACCACGGTCAATGATTGCGCAGAAAATTTCATATAGACGCAATCGAACAAATAAAAACATAACAAATATTACATTATTCAAAAAAAAAAAAAATTCAAAAAAACAGGGTCACTGACGAAGGTTCAATACCAGAAACTGCGCAGTCTGATTCAGAAAAAATTGAAAATTTTTAATGTAGTTATGATTTTTAGAAAATACACTCATTCTTCTCTACCACGCCTTTTACAATTAAATTAAATAAAATTGCATATTGATTATAGTATTAATTGCAATTGTCTGAAAAAGACGCTAAAATTCAAACTCAAAAACATTTGATTTAAAAGAAAAGTGAGTAGCCCGATATTTAACTATATTTTTAGTAGCTTTATAGTACATACAAAAAAATATTGATTTACAACAAAGTATGGTTTTACTTATATTTGTTTTAATGTAAATATTTGTTTTAGTTTTCAATAGAAAAATATTCATATTAATTTAAAAAATAATTACATTTAGTCCACCATTTCCTGCACTCACAAGAACTTTTCCATAAAACTTCAACAGTTATTAAAAAATTTAATCGGTAAAGTTGTTCCAATTTAATATACAGTTAAATTACGAAAGAAACATATTTTTTAACTGTCTGTCTGTTATTAAATAAGCAAAATAAACAAAAAAAAAACGGACTTTCGCTAATAGTTGAAATATTCATTTAAAATTTTCTATTTAAAATAAAAAGTTTTTATAGTATATTGGGTATAGGGATAAATAAAAACAATCTATTGTTTTTATGGATTTTGTCAATTAATTTTTCAACAGTTGCATATAAATTAAAAAATGCAATTGTTTTAGACGACAATTAAGTAGTCCTTTTTAACTTATTTTCAGTTAACTTAATGTGTATATTCAGTAGTCTTTACTTAAAAAATATTTTGAGTGTGTTTTTTTAGTGTTCCATTCAACTTGTTCTTAATTATTGAAAGTAAAACAATTTTTGTTTAGCAACTTTTTTTATTAATATTTTAAAATTAATAATTTAAATATCATAATTATTTTCGTTTATTTAATCTTATTTATTAATTTTCCTGAAGATGCTACACAAAGAGTAGCGAAATATTGAAAATAAAAAACTTTTATATTAAAAAAACAAACCTTAACTCAAATAATTTAAAAAATTCAATAATTTAAATATCCTTACAACATAACAATAAAATAATTTACTTACAATGTACACCAACGATGACCCTCCATTCTGGTTCAAGTTTCTTGCAGATTTTGTGTTAAAGAAAATTGGATGTCCTTATCAAGTTAAATCTTATGCAAGGATGAAATACCTAAAATTAAAAATAAACACTTAAAATATTAAACAATAACATTTACAATAACTTTATTACACAAAGTATGATACACTTTATCTATTTATGACAAACAGTAAAAACACTTTATTTTGACTGAATTTTAATTAAAAGTTTATATTTTTATTTTGAATTAAATGTCCATTTATTTTCCTTCAAGATTCGGTAAAATATTACATGTGCGAAGATGTCAAATTTTAAGTATATTTATATTTATATTTATTTTATAAATAAATAATATTTTTAAATCAAATATAAAAAATATTTGTTTTAACTATGTTTTTTCTCTCTTTGTATTCCTTTGATTTTAACGACGAAATATTGTGAATGTTACTTTACGGACATTCTTTTTTTTTTGAGTGTAGCAAAAAGTACGCACAATCTAAGAATCGCTTCATGTTAAAAGATTCTCCAAATCAAAAATGGTTTGTAAATGAACTATTTCTCCAAATCTATGAAATTCTTTATGAGAAAAATCTCTCAGAATCTAAGATTTTTTCGTTTTCAAAAAATCTTTACAAATCTAAGAATTTTTATTTTGAAAAAATCTTCACAATTTGAGAATTTTTCGGAAAAAGTTCTTAAGTTCTCTGAGAAATTTTTCTATAGGAAAAAGTCCTTAAGTTCTCTGAGATATTTTTAAGTTTACAGAAAAAAGCTTTTTGTGGTTTTGTTTTTGTTTTTTTTTATTTTTTAATTTTAAAAATTTCTTTTGCTAATCCCCCAATTTGTCCCATGGTTAGATTTCCTTTTGTATATGGTATTCTGTCATGTTATTTAAATTACAAGAAATCCAAAACAATTCTTAACACTTTATTGCCTTTCTCCTCAAGTCGTGTAAAGTTCTTTGAGATTGTGCCATTTCATTTTATTGCTTTCTTTGTAAATATTCTTGTTTGTCGTTCTTTGTAATTTTTTTATTTTATTTTTTTTGTTGCAATTTTCCTGTTCTTAACAAGAAATGCAATTTCACCCATTCTCTAAACTTTAAAAGTCAACCAACCAGTTTATTTGCAAAATTGTTTTTTCTTCTTCTTGCTACTTTGCTTAACGTTTTATACTACCAAAGTTATAATCTTATGGGTTTAAAGTGAAGAGGCAAAACGAAACTGGTACTGTAGTGCATTTACCAATTTTTTTTATTTGTTACTTTTTTTGTTAGATTTTTTTTCATGAGGAAGGTTTTCCAATTGGCAAATGGCAAAATTGAGAAAAATTCTGCTATGAATGCTTTAAATTCGGTTTGAGTGGATCTTATAATTTTTGTTAGCAAAATATTAGCACTTTTTGTGTGTGTTGACAACACTAATGCTTCTTTTTATGCTTCATTTTATGCATTATGTACTGCTTCAATGAAGGCATTTATGGAAGCACAACATAATGCCTACCCTAATTGCTTTACTGTATGCAAGGCGGTTAAGCGCTATTTTGGGAAGCATACAAATGTAGTTACTGCTTACCAAATCGAGGTTATTTTTTGCTGGAACATTTTCTCAAAAACTGTAGCATGCTTTTGTGGTTCATAAAAAACTAAACTTTAAAATCATAGAACTTTAATTTTGACATTCTTCGGCCCGATTACTGCATGTCCAGTTTAAATTCAACAAGCAGTTAAATTTGAAATTTATATGGGAAACAATAGCAAATGTGTCAGTTAAGGTCCCAGTTAGTAGCTAACGGGCATTGTGAAAATGAGGCTTAAAGGCTAAATTTATGGTGTCCTACTTTTAAGGGCAGTTTTGCCCCAAAAACTTAAAGATGCTGTAGGGAATATTGAAAAATTATACTTTTTGTGTAAATTCTATATTATATATTGAAGGAAGTTATATATTTTTATATTACAAATTCTGTAGCATACTTTGAAGATTAATAGAAATAAAATTTAAATATCATGGCATACTTTTGAGAACAAAAGTTTGATACACTTTTAGAGGCTTAATTTAAAATTAGATTTTTTATTTAAAGATTCCTAACACATTCCAAAGAACAATTCTATCAATGTATACTTGCAGGATTCAGTTTTCCTATAAAAATAACAAGTCTTACTGTAAGAAACTTGTTAAAATTTCCTTAAAAACAATGTGGTGTAATGGTTAGCGCGTTGGACTGTTACACAGATGGTCCCTGGTTCGACTCCCGGTGACGGCAACATTAATTTAGAAAAAATAATATGTATGAGTTTTCTATCTCTCATATGTATCGCAGCACCTACCTTCGGTGTTCCCATAGCACTTAACCCCACCGCAGTAAAATAATGAATCGGATCTATGAACCAAAAAGCTTCAATTAGTTTGCCAACTCTCCATCAGGTGGCAAGCAACAACTATTCTAAGACTTATCATCTCGCGCAATTACAGTGTTGCCATGCTTGAAGCCCTTCATCTTTCCCCACCTTTCATCTCTCCACTATCCAAAACAAGCAACTGGGACTTTAATAAATAGGAAGAATTTCCTGAGTGCTGCTTCTCTTTAAAAAAAAAAATATTTTGGAAATTTTCTGAGTTTGTAAAGATTCCTAAAACCAAAATTTTAAAAAATCATATACTTTTACGAACAAAAGCTTGATATTTTGAAAAAGAAAATTTTATAATTGAATGTTGAGTATTGTGGCATGTTCCCTAAAGTGGGCCTTTCGTTTGTTGTCGTGTTCCGCTGTCACTATTTTAAAAAAGTTTCGCCTTGTTTCAAATACACACGTTTTTCTTGGTTTTATTCTGTCATTCCAAAAAACGCAATACAAGTTTTCGAAAACATAAAAAGTAAGTAACAAACAAAGAATTTTCGGATTTTTGTAAACGGTAAGAAGTTTATTCACAATTTTAATAAACGAACCGAATAGTTAAACAAAAATGAGACAAATTTAGTTTTCATAATGTTTCATAAAGTGAATCTTTGATATATGTATTTTCTTATTTCTTTCCAAGTTCTAGTCTGTTTTAAATGGTTTACTCATCCCGTTCTTGTCTATTTTTTAGAAATTTTCAAAAAAAAAATTACATTACATTTTTTTAAATGTTTGAAACATTCAAATAAAAAGACAAAACAAATTGTATAATAAACTTTCCAGAGTTGGCAATACATTTATGACACTTAGGTCCCCATTAGGGTACATGTTCCCTAACGTGGACCTTGAGTTGTTTTGAAAATTATAATATAACTTTTTTCAATTACTTAACGCAAGAAAATAATTTATGGCAGAAAAATGAACAAAGAGTTGGCCTGTAAGCTGATATATTTGGATTTTCAATGTTCCACTTAAAGGGGAGTCTCCCGATGGGGTCACATTAAGCAGCATTCCTCTAATCAATTTCACGATAGAGCCACCAACATTAAACTTATTTATTAATTTGTCACTTTAGGCTCATGCAATAATAACAAATAAACAAAATTTCTAGCATACTTTTAAGTAAAAAATCTTTCCAACAAATGTGGCATACTTTTTGGGGTTATTAGCATTTCATTCAAAATGCATATTTTTGGGTCATAAAATTCATACTCAATAATAATATTCCACAAAAACTGTGGTATACTTGCAGGTTTTATTAATGCGTAGCATACTTTTGGACCTTTTCTTAAATTTCTTAAAAACCTTCCGACTTCGCTTGGCCAACCTACCCCATTTGTACCGTTATTTGCACTTTATAATGTCTTTGGCTTTATTTAGTATTAATTTTTTATTTTTCTTAAATTTGACTTGAGTTTATTAATTTTGTTGTTGCAGTTTTTTTGTGCATTACTTTCTTTATTCTCATACAATTTTTTTTGTGCGGTTTATCGAAATGGGCTGGTTAGAGTTTTGCTGCAAAAAAAGAACTGTGTTTTGGTTGTTCTTTTTGTGGTTTATTTTATTTTTAAAGTTTGACCTTAATTTTTTGTTGTGCAAAAAAATGTTGTATGTCGTATTTATTTTTCTTTCTCATGGTCTTAGTTGGGTATACATTTATATATTTTTTTTTTCTCAAACATCAACAATAATATAATATTTCTGTTTGGTGACATGAAAAAAATCCACTTGGCAAATTATATTTACACTTTTTTTCCGCTCATTGCGAATTTCACAACAAACAGAATTCATTAGCACTTGTTTGAATTTTAAATTACCATGTCTTTTATTTTTTATTTTTTGCTGTGAAAAAAAAATCAGCAGAGAAAAATAAATTAAAGCATATATTTAGGCGTTTAAAAACAAAAATTTAAAAGAAATTTGCTTTTAAATAAGGCTTTAAATGGGTGTTTCAACATTTTAGTAAATTTAAATAGTTTTTTTTTTTTTATAAATTGTAGCTTGTTTTACGCAATTTGTTTGAAAGTAGACTGTTTTTTTAAATTTAAGTAATTTAGATTTGGTATTTTTATACCCTCCACACACCATGTTGAGAGTGTATATCAGTTTTTCACGCATCGGAATATTGGTCTCAGAGTATATGAGTAACTTTAAACATTTTCGATACTTGTTGAAACTGGCTTTAGATGCCTGTTATTTCTCAAGGTATTTGAATTGAGAGACACGATTGACAGGGTTGGGTAGACTATACTAAAAAACTAAGACATTCAAAGTTACTCGTTGAAAACTCTTTGCCCAAAGAATTTATGTTGTGGGCAAATCGTCGGCGACGGACTGTTATTTGTTGACAGAACGTGGGATTAACCATCTTGACAGCATTGCCTGATACCCGAGCGACCGGAATTAGCTGTCCAATTTCACGTTTAAGGGTTAAAATTTTGTGTCGAAAATAACCCAATTTTCCGTTATTTTTATCAAGCTTTTTCAAAGAAACAAATTCAAAGTATTTGGATGACCTTTCGATTAGTATACAATAAGTTGTAAAAAAATTTAAAACAAAAAGTTTCGAACTTTGAAACTCATTCTTACCCCATAAATACATATGCGATTCAGCAACTATGATTCTTAACAATTTTTTATTACTTTCGTCTCCTATGATCGCATTTCATCGATATCTAGAGGAAGCACGATATTAGTTAAAATAAAAAATATCTTAAATCTGTGAAAATTACATTTTAACACGATTTATCTGAAACTCATTTTTGACACAGTGTTCTTTGTTGACCAATTACTTTTAAACAGCTATAGTTTTTACTGGAATTATTAGCAAAAATAAATTTTTGACTTTTTTTATGGAGTTTTTTTAAAAAAATATTTAAAAATATAATAAAGTCTAATTTTTTAAATTATTGATTGTAATGTGGATAAAAAAAATATGAAAATGTATTTTTCTGCTAGAAATTAGTTCATAGATTGTATATAATTTTTGAAAATCTGACCGATCGAGCGATGAACATTTCATAGTCTAAAATATTTCAAAATTTATTCCGTTTTAACTCAAATCATAAAAATTATATTGTCAGGGCCGCCGTAAGGCAATTGTAGCAAATTATAACAAACCACGGCATTTTTTGAAAATATTTTAAAAATCGCTCAACTTAAAATTTTTTTTTTCAATTTATAACGAGCATTCAACCTCCGTATATTTACAAAAATAAAGCAAATCAAACATATTAGCTAGGTTGATACTAGTATTTCGATCTGGCTAAAGATCTCATCAGAACCCAAAGTTTTAGAAAAGCTAGAGCCTATATAATAGGCAGAACTTTAACAAAAAACCTATTAATAATAAATTTTGCTCCATTCTTGTCTTCTTAGTAATCAACCACGTGGTTAGGTCTTTTCCTAACAAGCATCATGACGTTACTAAACTTTGAAGACCAAAAATGTTCTATTTATATAAAAAATTTTTCTTTTATATATTTTTGAATAAAGATTTGTTTACAAAATTATACAAAATTTAAATTTTTAAAATAGCGGCTTAAGGCAAAGACGAAAATACAAAAATGTCTTATATATCTGGAAAGTTTGGTTGAAATATGTCCATCGGATGTATGACGTGCTATTAATGAGTTAACCTAAGTTAATACTTTTATTACAATTTGTAATTAATCTTGAAAGATTTCCATTTCAATTTTATAAATCTTAATCATACATATAAACGCTTCCAGTTTAAGTTGTGGCCTACTTTTTGGCTTTTAAATTATTTCTTTTAAAAGCAGCTTTATACTATGCAATTCAGTTAAACTTTTTTAGAAATAATTTAGTTTTTATGTTTTAAATATAATGCACACTTCTGTGCGTTATTTCAGATATTTAAATGATTGCCTATTTTTAGGCATACTTTTTTTTTTATAAAATAGTACACCATAGCCTATTTTTAATTTCTCTTTTTTTTATTTTCAATTATCTTTCAACCTGTTGTTTTCAATCATTATTCCTCGTTTGTATAGGATTTAAATATATATTTTTTTTTATTATAATATTTTCCTATTATGTATAGGAAAAAAAGCTGGGATGTATATTAACCGACAGCTGTCAACAGTTTTATTTTAATATGAAAAAAATATTTTTTTTTTTGCAATTCTTATATGAAAAAAAAAACGTTAAAAGTCCTTAATATTAAAAAAATACGTACACTCAGGAAACTTCTGATATAAATATTTGTATTTGTTTGAGTTCTAATACAGTATCTTTAGTTTTAAGTGAAAAAACTGTAATGTATAGAAGAATTTAATTTTTGACTACATACGTAGTTCATTTAAAAAAACAAACCACATCAAATTACTATATTATGAGTTTCCATTTATTTTATACAGTAGTTTTTTTTTTTTTATTTACAAAAATAAAACTAATAAATGTTTGGTTATTTTTAACTACATATGTGGTTCATTTTTACTATAATTGTGTTACATTTTTTGAACAGTATTTTAAAGTAGTTTACTGAAATGTAAGTCGTCCTTTTTTCAAATGAAATTTCATTTGGTTTTCACTAGTTTCGCAGTGGTCTTTACCTACATAGTATTCTAAGTGTACTACTACATACAACTACGCTCTTCAAACGACTTTTATTACTTGATAATATTCAACCATATTATGTCATGTTGTTAGAATATAACAGCAGCAACAGCAACAAAAAAGCTTTTGAAAAAACAGGGATTTGATGATGACATGAAAAGTAGGTGGAGCAACATTATATAGTCAGTTGTTGTAGTAGTGTTGTAGGAGCCCAGGAACAGCTTAAGCATCATCATTATCATCATCACAGTATCACAACCATTTCACACACACACATACACCCACACACACATCCACACAAAAACAACAGTTTATATAGAACAATCTCTATACAACAAAACATAGTAATACAACACAAACGATGACATTGATTGATGATGATTAATAATGTTGCAATTTTTATTGCTTTAATTTTATTTCAAACATTTTTATTATATATTTTTAAGACGAAATATAAAAAAGTAGTAATATAAATAAAAGATGATGATGAAGAAGAAATCTTTTCATTTTGTTAACTTGAAAGGAAATAAAAATTACGTTAATAGTTTTTTTTTTCGTCTTCAATTTTGTATAAAAAAATATTTCAAATATTTATGAGTTTATTTAAAATAAAATTTGAAAAATTATTTTACTAAAAGTATGCTTTAATTTAAATTAAAAACAATGGCTCGAAATTAGTTTTACACATCCTAAGAATGTGCTTTAAATTTAATATTAAAAAATCTCCTAAATATTGACTTTGGTTTTTATTTTTTAATCTGTATACTATGGAAAACACCTTTAAGTATACGTTTTTAATTAATTATTGAAAGAACGCCTAAATGTATGCAACACTTGAAATATTTTTATTTAACAGTTTATATACTGCAGAAAACTACTGTCGTTTACAAGGCATTGCTTCTAATAGATATTTTCAAATAAAATTATCTGTAATTCAGTAGAATTTGACATTAAAATAATTATTACAAGAACGCCCAAATGTAGGCAACACATTTGAAATTTATACTTTTAATAGTTAATGCACTTAAGAATAGTTCTGTAATTTAACGGAAATAACTTCTTATTTTCGTTTGAAATTTAGATCATCTCAAATTAGTAATTTTTCTGTTTTAAATTAATAACTTTTTATTTTCGTTTGAACTTAAGATCATTTCAATTTAGTAATTTTTATGTTTAAAAGTAATAAATATTCTGCAACTAAATAATAATACACTAATTAAAAAAGGTAGTGCAAAAGTCTTTAAAACGGCTTCTAATTCAGTTGAACAAAAAAAAATTTTTTTGGGATGATGCAAAATGGACCTAAAATGTTTACTCCAAACCGATTAAGCAGTCTTTATTAACCACTTTTATTCCGGGTAGTAAATATGGACTTGCATCTGGTCAGTTCCGGAGAGATTATTTTAGCAGAAAATTTCTGTTGATTTAGTTTAAAAATTATATTGATTTAGCTTAAGCATTTTGTTGATTTAGCTAAAATCTTAGTTACTTGAACAGCAACTGTCGACCAAAATTTAGTTCTTCAAAACTTTAGGTCACCTAAATTAAACAGACAATGATTCTCTACTTCATTGAAAATTCTGCTGGCGCAAATTTAGGAACTATTTTCTGTTGTCGTATCTAAGTTTTCGACTATTTGTATGGGCTTTTTTATTAGGGTTGGTATGTCAAAAATGGCTCCATAGACCCCTTCCTTACTCCTTATTTAACTCGTCAAAAATAGTTAATTTAACCCCTTAAATAAATATTTTTTTTTTACCAACTTTAAGGACTCGGAAAACTATCCAGATAATTTACCACCTTTAATTGGAAATCTCATATTTAAAAATAGAGCCCAACGGCCCATACCACACAGATGAAACTGAAATCTAGTTTCAGTTAAAGTATTTGTTACCCCAGTTTATTTAACACGTCCTTATCTCTGAAACATTTCTCATTGTTGTTTTTAGTTTAGTTGATTTTTTCAATTTCGACCATTTCTTTAAGTTATGGGGTTCGCTTAATGTTGGCGTTTTTTTTTTCATTTTGTTACTTTTTCAATTTTCTCGATTTTCTATGATATTCTCGACTTTTTAATTTTGGCCATATTCATAAATTATATCTTTTTTTAATATTCGTGACGCTTTGAATTTTTTTCAATTACAGCGATTAATTTTAGACTTTTTTTTAATTTTTTTGCAATTTTTTAATTTCAGTTGATTTTCCCAATTTTGGCGATTTTTATACACTCCACATACTGTGATAAGTGTATATATCAATTTGTCATTCCATTTGTAACGCATCGAAATATAGATGCGTTACAAATGGATTAATTTTAGACTTTTTTTAATTTTTTTGCAATTTTTTTAATTTCTGTTGATTTTTCCCAATTTTGGCGATTTATTTTTTTTTGGCGATTTTTATACACTCAACATACTGTGATAAGGGTATATATCAGTTTGTCATTCCATTTGTAACTCATCGAAATATAGGTCTCATAAAGTATATCGAGGGCCTATATTCAAAACCCTCTATCTTAAAAAACACAACTTTTCAGGAGAGCCAAAAAACTGTTTTTTTCACGTATTACTTGAGTTATTAAAATTCGGTATTCTACAATATTTTTTAAAGCAGCTACTGAATCTCACATATAATTGGTTTTTAAAATGTTGCATTTTGGGGACTTTATGATAAATAGAGGGTTTTGCTTCTCAAAAACATTCAATGTTTATGTATGAAAATGATCAGATAGAGGGTTTTGCAATTAATAATAAACAATATGAAACAAAAAGTTATGTGTTTTTTTGCTTTTTTTAAGTTTTTTTGGAGTTTATCGTAAAAATGATGGTATTCCGGTGGTATTACGCTCTTCAAATTTTGCAAATTCTTCCACTTATTTGGCTGAATTGATAGTGGACCAGAATATAGAGGTTTTGGTTCAATATGTCCTGTGTAAGGTTGAATACGAAAAGGTATATCCATGTATCGAAATCTAATTATATTCTGTATCAAAATCTAATTTATATGTTATGTTACCATCTGGAAGATATAAAAAAGATCTTAAATGAGACACAGTAGGATCGTTCTTTACTCGTCCTGGTCTAATGGAAGAAAAACGCATAAGTTTGTCATCGTTGTAATTATTAAAGAAATCATAATTTAAATATACTGCATCAAACGGCTTTTTTTACGATCTCATTGTTAATTTTAACAGTCTTTCTGACTTCTCTAGTAATTCCTATTATCCGCCCATCCTCCATATCTTCATTTGATGATGCATAATGGATTGCTATACGTTGCAAGGAATTAAAAGCCACTTTATTTTTTTATTCACACAAAATATCAAAAGTTTATTATTAAAATCTAATTATTAAACTAAATTTTAAACTTACCATTATGTAAGTTTATCACGCGAAAATAATATTTTAATTATGATTTTTAATATCATATAAATTATTATTTTTTTACAATAATATCGTAGATGACACTTTAAAAGTAGACAGTTTTTTTAAGCAAGTTGCAAGTTTAACCATTTATTTTTATTCCATGGACATTATATTTTCCAAAAACCAAAAGGTTAAATATTTTCATTTTAATTCAATTCAGAATCGGATTACGATATTTTAATAAACGTTAAAAAAATGTAAAATTCATGTTCAGCATGCAAAAAAAAATAGTAAGAAAACATGTATTGCAAGAAGAAATTATTCCAAAAAAATATTAGAAAATTTATTATTTGAAAAGATCGAGGGTTTTGCATTCAGAAAAATTAATTGCGTAAGATAGAGAAATAACAAAAATGTAAATAAAACAGCAAATAAAAAATATTTTTGTTATGAAATTCACACCATACTGTTTTACTGAACATGGACATTTTACCATCAAAAAGTAATTTTCGTGAAAATCAAAGATAGAGGGTTTTGAATATAGGCCCTCGATATATATTCTTGTTCCTTATTAAATTTTCAGACAATTGAGCGATGTCCGGCTGTCTGTTGAAATGGCGATCACGGAGCGAAAACGAAATACGGACAGCTCATTTTTGCATAGATTGATGTACATTTTCCCGAAAATTTTGGTATGGAAAATGAGCAAAATCGGTAAAGTAGTTCAAAAGTTGTGAGTGAAAATGTGAAGGTACCTTTAAATTTTCCATGCAAATTATTGTAATACACTGTATAGTTGTACAAATTCATAGTAGCGTCTGCTGTATACAATATAATGCCATATTTTTTTACCAGACGCTAAGAGTTGAAAAATATTTAAAATTCACCTCAAATTTTTGAAATTTTAATACAAATTCTTAGCAGCCTCTGGTGTATAAAATGTAACGTCATATTTTTCATAGAGGTGAAAAATATTTAAAATTCATCTCAAATTTTTATTTCACCTCAATTTTTTATTTTACAACAAAAAATTTTTTTTTTCACCACAAAAATAGTTTTTCAACTCAAATTTGTTTTTTCACCTCAAAATTTTGTTTTTACCGCAAAATTTTGTTTTCATCTCTAACATATTTTTTTTTCATATTTTGGTTTTATCTCAAAATTTTGTTTTCATCTCTAACATATTTTTTATTTAATATTTTTTTCAATTGCTCCAAATTTATTTAATAGATATGATTAAACTTATAATTGAAAGTGATTTTGAAATCAAACACAAATGTAATTTAAATTTTATTGACAATAATTTGTTCTGTGCACTTAAAATCGGTGCCTCCGTTGGTACCTTGCCTGCACATTATTTTTATTTTTTATCATAATTTGAAGTTTTATCTAAAATATATTTTATTAAATTGATTTTCTTTTTGACAGCCTTATTAAAATATGCTTTAAATTTAAACATTTGTTTATGACATTTAAAATTTCATAAAATAATTATTAAAATCTTTCTTTCCAATTGATTTAATTTTGTTATTATCAAATATATAAAATGTTGGCAAGCGAAATTTTCTATAAAATATTATTATTTATACATATTTTTATTCTAACTATCATCCTCTGTATGGTCAATTGATATTTACAATTTTCTATCAAACATTTTATATAATTTTTAAAACCTTTTTATATATTTTTTTGTGCTTTCTATTATCTAAGTTCATTTAAGTGAAAATAAATAATTTATCTAGCATACAAACACAAAATGTAGATGTTAATTAAGTTAAAATCCATGTAATTGCAACTGTATGTGTTTTTTCTGCACTTTAATGCATTTCTTTTAAAGCATATTTTCAGGCTGTGCTTATATGCTGCTTTATCTCTATATGAAATTTAAAAGAGATATTGTTTGTTAAAAGAAATCTATATAATGTTTTAGTAAGAAAATATTTCGATTCATTAAGCATTTGTTAAGGTGGAAATATTTTATATATGTTTTGAAATTATGAAGACATGGCATCGACATGATGTGTTGTATTTCATGGGAAAAGGGTGCAGTGAAGTGTTATGAATACGAATTCGTTTTATAAATAGAAATAAAGCTTTTAGTTAAATTTGTTAGACAAATTATAACACATTAAAAAAAAAAAAATTAATACAATAAAATTAAATCCTAACTTAGAAGGTTAACTATAACGAAGTCTAACGGATTTAAAGGAACCCACCAGACTTAAAATAAAGCATATATTTAGGCTTTCTTTTAAACTAATTGTTCTTAAAATAGCTATTTATATTATTTATTTCCTATTTCTTATCTCAAAAACATGTATTCAGCATACTTCAAGGCAAATAACTTTTTCGAAAATTGTAGCATACTTTAGGGATTTATTAATATCTTTAAATAACTATTTTCAATATAATTTGCTATCTTACAGTTTTGATGACGGATCTAAATATATATTTTTCTAAATAATGTTTTTGCGAAACAATCAATTCAAAATTTTAATCCTAGCCTACACTCAAAAAAAAAAAGTCAATAAAGTCCGAAACATGTTTGCTGGGAGGATCCTTGCAGAAAAATTGCTAATATTAGCAAAAACTTTGCTAACTTCTTGTGTCCTACCGAACAGTTCGGCCAAAAACCTATATTTTGTCGGTTTTTTGATATCTAGAGGCAATGATGACAAATTTTGGTATTGGAAACATGTTTGTTGAGCCGATTTAATTCGATATTGTGTATAAAATTTAAAAGAAAAGCCGAAGTTTAGCTATAAAGTTAAAAGTTCGGCCGCCGAACTATTTTCAATTTGGCCGAACTTTCTGAGGCCGAACAGTGAGTTCATTGCTTAACTACAGACTTTTCTTCAAATTTTACACTCAAAATAGCATCTAATCAGCCCAATAAACATTTTTCCATCCGCCAAATTTGTCCATAATGCTTTAAAATACCGAATACAGACCAAATGCATTTTCTGTCCGAACTGTTCGGTCGGACACTACTAACTTTAGCAAAATTTTTGTTGAATTTACAATTTTTTTTGCTGATATTAGCAATTTTTCTGCAAGGATCCTCACAGGAAAAATGTGGCTGACTTTACTGATATTTTTTTCAGTAGAATTGAATTCAATTAAAATATCATACTTTGAATACTTCAAAGTTAAATTTTATTATTTAATAGCATACTTTAAAACTTCCTTAAAACAATATAAATCATGGCATACTTTTAGGTACCGTATTGATAATATTCAATTAAAATAGCTTTTAAATTTATATGAAACACATTTTTTTAACTTAAATTCACATTACATTAACTACAACACGAACGCTTTACGACAATTTTAACAAAATTCTCTCCATTTCATTGCACACTCTTTGTTACCTCTACCCCATTTAACATTTAAACAAAAAAAAAATATATATATAATGGAAATTAATTTAAAATTTTTGTGATTGATTATAATGTAAATTTTGCATAGAAGTGAACAAAAAAGAATACCAAACTCACTGAGAACACAAAGATTTTATTTACAGACAAAACATTGAGCTTCAAAACGAAAAAAAAAAAAAAACGAAAAAATCACAACTGACATGTATTGACATACTTACTCCACTTGATATTGTACATACCACCATTATTAATGCTGCTGCACTAAAATAAATGATAAATGACAGCAAAATAAATCTCTATACTATGTTGCTTAAATAGTTGGAGTTTGGAGTAACTTATCAAAACATGTTTTAAAAAAACATCACTTTTTTCTTTCTACTAATTCCGGAGTACGACTATCACTGATAGCTTATACAAAAAACAGACAATTGAATTTTTAATTGAGTTACAAATAAGTTCTGTTTTTTTTTCTGTATATTTTGTCGTAACAAAAACTCAATTGGAGTTGAATAAACTTTCTTTAACTGTTGAAGCAACTACAAATTGAATTAAGAGTATATTTACACAAAAACTTTCAATAATAGACAACTAGACAAGGTATTAAGTTTGAAAAGTAATCAATACCTGATGGAAAAGATGTGAATAACATAGCAAAAAAAAAAGAACTTATACACTTGAAATAATAATTTAAGTACAAACAACAGAAAGTTGTTCAGAAGCTAATAACAATTCTATAGAAAAAGAAAAAAAATATGTTTTGAGTTAAACAAAATTTGTATGTATTAAGCTGTTTTTTATAAAAAAAAAAGTTGCTTAGAGTTTGACAACTTTTCTGTTGAAAAGTTTTTCAGTGTTTGACAGAAGAAAAAGTTGTTCGGAATTAGAAAAAAGTTTTTATAGAAAAGTTGTCATATTTAAATTTTTTTTTTTTTTCAAAAGAATCAGACAATTTTTCTTTAGAAAAAGTTATTATTCGGAATCTGACAACTTTTCTATACAAAAAGTTGTTCTTTAGAATCTGACAACTTTAATATAGAAAAAGTTGTTGTTCAGAATCTGACAACTTTTCTATAGAAAAATGTTTTGTTCAGAATCTGACAACTTTTTATAGAAAAAGTTGTTCTTAAAATCTGACAACTTTTCTATAGAAAAATTTGTTGTTCAGAATATAATAACTTTTCTATAGAAAAAGCTGTTGTTCAAAATCTGCCAACTTTTCTATAGAAAAAATTGTTGTTCAGAATCTGACAACTTTTCTATAGCAAAAGTTGTTGTTCAGAATCTGACAACTTTTCTATAGAAAAATTTGCTGTTCAGAATCTGACAACTTTTCTATAGCAAAAGGTGTTGTGCAGAATCTAACAACTTTTCTATGGAAAAAGTTGTGTAGAATCGACAACTTTTCTGTAAAAAAGTAGTTCAAAATCTGACAACTTTTCTATATAAAAAGTTGTTGTCCAGAATCTGACAACTTTTCTAAAGAAAAAGTTGTTGTTCAGAATCTGACGACTTTTTTATAGAAAAAGTTGTTGTTCAGAATCTGACAACTTTTCTATAGAAAAAGTTGTAGTTCAAAATCTGGCAACTTTTCTATGGCAAAAGTTGTTGTTCAGGACCTAACAAAAAACGTTGTTCTTAGAATCTGACAACTTTTCTATAGAAAAAGTTGTTGTTCAGAATATGACAACTTTTCTATAGAAAAAGCTGTTGTTCAAAATCTGCCAACTTTTCTATAGAAAAAGTTGTTGTTCAGAATCTGACAACTTTTCTATAGAAAAAGTTGTTGTTCAGAATCTGACAACTTTTCTATAGAAAAATTTGTTGTTCAGAATCTGACAACTTTTCTGTAGAAAAAGGTGTTGTGCAGAATCTAACAACTTTTCTATGGAAAAAGTTGTGTAGAACCGACAACTTTTCTGTAAAAAAGTAGTTCAAAATCTGACAACTTTTTTATATAAAAAGTTGTTGTCCAGAATCTGACAACTTTTCTAAAGAAAAAGTTGTTGTTCAGAATCTGAGAACTTTTTTATAGAAAAAGTTGTTCTTTAGAATCTGACAACTTTTCTATAGAAAAAGTTGTTGTTCAGAATATGACAACTTTTCTATAGAAAAAGCTGTTGTTCAAAATCTGCCAACTTTTCTATAGAAAAAGTTGTTGTTCAGAATCTGAAAACTTTTTTATATAAAAAGTTGTTGTTCAGAATCTGACAACTTTTCTGTAGAAAAAGTTGTTGTTCAGAATCTGACAACTTTTTTATAGAAAAAGTTGTTGTTCAGAATCAGACAATTTTTCTATAGAAAAAGAATCTGACAACTTTTCTACAGTTCAAAATCTGCCAACTTTTCTATGGCAAAAGTTGTTGTTCAGGACCTAACAACTTTTCTATATAAAAAGTTCTTCAGAATCTGGCAACTTTTCTATACAAAAAGTTGTTCAGAATCTGACAACTTTTTGTTTAGAATTTGACAACTTTTCTATAGCAAAATTTGTTGTTCAGATCTAACAACTTTTCTATAGAAAAGGTGGTTCAGAATCGAAAACTTTTCGATAGAAAAAGTTGTTAAGAATTTTACAACTTTTGTATAGAAAATTTTTTTAAGAATTTGACAGCCTTTTTATAGAAAAAGTTGTTTTTTTATAGAAAAAGTCGTTTAGAATCTGACAAATTTTCTTTAGAAAAAGCTGTTTAGACTCTGACAAAAAGTAGAAAAAGTTGACTGAATACTTTGGTATTGAGAAAGCTGTTGTGTAGAATCTGACTGCTTTGGTATAGAAAATGTATTTCAGACTCCGACAACTTTGATACAGAAAATGTTGTTTAAAATCAGTTAACTTCAGCATAGAAAAAGTTGTTCATAATCTAAAAACTTTGATTGTATGAAAAGAGTCCTTTATAATCTTGACATTTTTGCTACAGAAAGTTGTTTATGTTGTATGTTTTTAAGAAGTTGTTCCGTAAGGGAATAATTTTATTACAACTAAATTAATTTAGCATACAACGGTTTATTTAGATTATGCACAAATAATAAGGATGGCTAAATTATCATGCATAAAAATCAAGTTTTTAAACAAATATGCTTTATTCATTAGCATGTTTTTTACGATATGGTTGAAATGATGTAATATTTTTCTTAGCTAAAATGCTTGTTTTGCTGCTGCTGAAAATATTCTTTATTCATCATCATCATTAATAAACCTTGGGATTTTAAAGAAGAAATTAACCACGAGTTGTTATTTTTTGCTTTTATATTCTTTCTCTATTTCTAATGAATTCTATATGTTGTTTGTAAGTAAAAGTTTAGGTTTAGACAGTTTTTTTTAAGCTAAGCTTCTAAAATGGGGTTCAGTGAACTTCAGTGTATGATAATTTTTAAAAAATTTGGTAATGGGTGTTGTTGACTTATGGTTGGGAATATCTAATTAGTTAGAAAGAGATTAAGAATTATGATGGCGGTACTTTGTTTTTTAATATTTTTTATTTAAATTTATTTTAAAAATTTTAAATTGTTTTAAATTTGGAAAGGTAGAAATTATTAGATTGTATGAGATTGGATTTATTGAAAAAGAAGATAAAAAAACTTAAGTAAAAGTAATTACGGGCTTAAATTTTACTAATTTGACTTATTAATTTATCAAAATTTAGTAAAAGTTTTAGCAAAACAAAAAAAAAAAAAAAACATTCACTAATTGATAAAGTTTTAATAATCCTTAGCCAATATGAAATTTTAAGCTTTAAAGAGGTAAAATGTATTAATCTTAATGATTTTATGGGGAATTAATAAAAAACTAATAAAACCATACACACAGAGAAATAAAGTGCGAACCGAATTGAAAAGTGTATTTTAATGGCAACAACTTATAAATTCAGTTAGTACAGCGATATTTACATTACATTTCTGAATATTTTGGGTGTTGAACCTAAAATTTGGTGAAATTAACAGAACTTTGTTGTGAAAACTAATGTTCGTTCATTTGTACCAAACGACTGAAATTCGTAATAACCGAATTTGAGTCCTAGAATCCAAATTTCAGTTGGCAAATAGCTAAATTTTACTCTATGTGTACGTAAATACTCTTACAGTTTTAAAACATTTCTACATTAATTGATTATTTTTTTAAATGCGATTGTAATATTTATTTTAAAACTCCGGTCAGCCTTTAGTTATAAATGTCAAAGCCTACTTCAAGGTTACTTTAAACCACAGGCATTCAATAAGAAAATCAGGGCATACTTTAGGGCTGTAAACACCTTTGAAAATTTCAAAAGATACTTTAAGACAAAACACAGTATTTAAAATTCAAAGCATGCTGTTAGGCCAAAATGTGTATTAAAAATCAAAGCATACTTTTAGACTTTTTATTTAAATAAATTAGTTATTTACCAAATTTTTAATATATTTTAATCCCTTTTCTGTCTCTTGTTTAATATACAAGTGAAATACCAAGCCCTTACACTTATATTGCAATTTTTTAATCACATTACGCAATTAATCCTTTTTTTGTTGTTGTGAAATTATTTTCATAAATATTAAATAAAGTGATCAATTATATACACACATACTCTGAAACTTTTTTTACCACCAATGACAACACATTGTCAGCAACATCAATGTGGTGGTATACAAACAAAGTTTTTTCATATGTTTTTACTTCAAAAATTACACAACTCAACAAATTTCAGCTTTTTACAGAACCTGCCCTTGAAATACATAATTTTTAATAGACGCTGAATCAAAATTTGTCCAAATTTTGTTTTCTCATTTGCAGTTTTTAAATATCACGGTTTTTATAGTTTTCATAGCCGCAAAAATATAAATTTTTTTTAAGGATAACAATCTACACAAAATTATCTTTAATTTGAGTATCATCATGTAGGTGTTTGTTTTAGAATATTTTACCGGTATTGCAAGGAAGTTGAAAATTTAGCATGTTTGGTTTTATCCTGATAAGTCCATGTATGTTTAAAAAGATTAAAATGTTATCACTCTGCGTAAACTACACTCGCCACTGAACTCAATTTTGTATTAAAATTGAAAATTCATTAAAAATATAATAAAACATTTAAGAAAGTAGAACATTTTTATCGAAAACAAAATTAAGTTCGAACAAAAAAATATAAAAACCGCGACATTTTAAAAAGTACAAATATAATTTTTTCCTCCAGATTTTACATCAAATAGTGGAGTGTAAACTACTTTACACAGGAATAGAACGGATATCGATAGGAATTGAAGCATTGAATACGGGAACGAAATGGAACGAGGAACTAACTTTCTATTATCCGAGTATGTTTATCACTTAAATAAGTAAAAAA